>CM021106.1:287004770-287556716 GCA_007115665.2 Sequoiadendron giganteum
TTAATCCCTCATCCCTAAACCCTAAACCCTTAAACCCTAACCCATAAACCCTCTACCCTCTACCTCCAATCCTATACCCTCTACCCTCAACCCTAATCCCCCAACCCTCAAACCCACTTAGTAAACTCTCTACCCTAATCCTTCAACCCTCTTGACCCTTAAACCCTCAACTCTTAAACCCTTAAACACTCAACCCTAAACCCTCGACCCTCAACCCTAACCCCTTAAACCCTAAACTGTTAAACCCTTTACCCTCTACCCTCTAACCTCTACCATCAACCCAATACTCTCTACCCTAAACCCTAATCCCTCAACCCCTATAACCTCTACCCTATATATTAGACCCTCAACCCTAATCCCTCGACCTTATACCTTAAACCCTCAATCTTCAACCCTCAACCCTTAAACCCTCTACCCTTTACCCTATACATTAAACACTCAACCCTCAACCCTTAATCCTTAAACCCTAAACCCTCTACCCCTTACATTGGACCCTGAACCTAATCCTTCAACCATATACCCTCAAAAACTATACCCTCTACCCTCAACCAAGTAAACCCTTAATCCTAAACCCTTAACCCCAAACCCTTCAACCCTAAACGCTTAAACCTAAAACCTTCTACCCTATACCCTCAACCAAATACCCTCTACCATCAAACCTATTCCATCAACCCTCAAACCTTAAACCCTACTACCCTAGAAACCATCAACCCTATAGGTCCTCCATCCTAATCCCTCAACCCCTATCACTTTCTCTCTATCTATACATCTCACCTCTCCCTCTCTCCCTCCCTCCCACCCTCTCTAATTGTCTCTATCTACCGTCTCCCTCTTTCTGCGTACCTCTCGTTCAATCAATCCCTACCACCCTCTCTCTCTCCCTCTCTCTCACACTCCCTCTCACTACCTATCTCTCAAGTCTCTCCCTCCCACCCCCCTCACACTCTCAAGTCTCTCCCTTTCGCACCCTACCTACATAACCCTCTCTTTCTCTTTGTCTCTCTCTCTCTCTCTCTCTCCCTCTCTCATCTCTCTCCCTCTCCCTCTCCATCAATTCTCTCTCTCCGACCCCCCTCTCTCTCCCTCTATCCCTCCCACCCACCCTCTCTCTCTCCCTCCCTCTATCCCTCCCACCCTACCTAGCTAAGTCCCCCTCAATCCAACCCCTTCTCTCCCACTCCCTCTCTCTTAAACTCTCACTTCGACCCCCTCTCCATATCTCTAGACTCTCTCTAAACTCTCCCTTCATCTAAAGACATACATAAATGCATACATAGAAGCATAATACATTTGTACATATAATCTTACATCCATACAAGCATACATACATACATGTACATAAAAATATATCAGCATACATAAATATATTAGCATTAACATAAAGTAAGAAATAACGCGAGCGCGTTTTAACGTGCACGCGTTATGGCTCAGTAGACATGTTCCCCGTAGAAGCAAAAACCATGTAAAGTGAGAAATAATGCACGCGCGTTATAACGAGAGCGTGTTATAACGCACTCGCGTTATATCTTGCTTTGAGAATTACCGAACTTTAAGCTTGGTATTGCCTTGGAATTCCAACCAAAAGTTTGGAGGGCATTCCCAACGACCAGAGATGTGTTTTTAAGAAATCCACCATATTTCTCATAATCGAGTTCGTGTTCACTGTCAGGATTGCACGTGGTTCAATATCAAAAAAATCGAGCACATGGGTAATGTTGGGTTATCTTTTAGCTATCCAACGATGTAATTTTTTTCACGTTCTGAAAATGTTAAGTCTTTCATCCATAATTTATTTTATATGTATGTCTTTTTTTCGTTATAAATTAACCATTCATCAATTTTTCAAATAAATTACATTTTTAGAAACTAGACTCCATTCTACAAAATTAAAAAATTAAAAAAAAACAAATCAATTAGTTTCCAAAATTTGTAGGGGTAGCACGGCCAAAATTCTATTTTTAGGATATGTCCACTTCGCAAATTTGTAAAAAATCAAATATTCATTAAAAAATTATCAGAAAAATCATGCATCAACTACATACTGTTAGCTAACTTCTGACTATTGTGATTTTAAAAATACTAAAAAAAAGTTCACCATACGAGGGTCGTACAAGAGTTGTTATGTTATGTTTTTCTGACAAAAACAACACCAATTTGTGTACGTCCCTCGTTTGAACCCCTTAATCTTGATCATTTTCAAAATAAATTAGTAGTTTAGAAAGTAGACTTGGAGCACTTGAATCCTTCTTTTTGTTCCATCTCAAAATTTTGAGTCTAAGTATCCTCAATTTCACATCCAAGGTCAGTATTTCCCGATTTCAGGAAAAAGTTGTTCACTTAAGTCCCCTTTTTGGGAACCATCTTGGTGCACTTACCCCAATGGGTTGTCCCTGACTTTGCAAAAATAGTAAGAAGACAGCAGTTAGTGTTATGCACACAGTAAGAGGACAATGTATTGAATTTGAGCTTCGTAATTTTTAACAACCCTTACTTTTAGCAAAACACTCTTGTTCGATCTCTTCCCAACACATTATTCACATAACAATTTTATCATGGAAAACACAATGGGCTATGGCTCACTTATTATTTTATGCAAGCTGTGAGAAATGAATGTTTTGAAGTTCACGTTGTACTCTTTTTCAATATCTACCCATATGTTTCCAACAAAAAATTTAAATAACAATAGCATCATGGAAAACACAGTGGGTTGTGGCTCACTTCTTATTTTTTCTGGAATGTAACAAAATAATGTTTTCAACTTCCCTTTCTTTTCTTATGAGACCCCTTACTTTAAGAAAAATAGTCTTGTTCTCTACCTGTTCATATGTTTCGAACAAAAAATTTACTTAACTGTTGTAGTATGGAAAACACAATGGGTTCTCCCTGACTTTGCAAAAATAGTAAGAAGACAACAACTAGTGTTATGCACACAATAAGAGGACAATTTATTGAATCTGAGCTTCATAATTTGTAAGAACCCTTACTTTAAGCAAAACACTCTTGTTCGATCTCTACCCAACACATTATTCACATAACAGTAGCATCATGGAAAGCATAGTGGGTTGTGCCTCACTTTTTTTTTTGTGGACTGTAACAAAATAGTCTTTTAAACTTCAGTTTCTTGTTTTATGACACCCCTTACTTTAGCAAAAATATTAAGAAGACAATAGTTAGTGTCATGCACACAGTAAGAGGACAATGTATTGAATCTGAGCTTCATAATTTTTAAAAACCCTTACTTTCAGAAAAACACTCTTGTTCGATCTCTACCCAACACATTATTCACATAACAGTAGCATCATGGAAAGCACAGTCGGTTGTGCCTCATTTTTTTTTCTAGACTATAACAAAATAGTCTTTTTAACTTCAGTTTCTTCCTTTATGACACCCCTTACTTTAAGAAAAATAGTAAGAAGATAGCAGCTAGTGTTATGCACACAGTAAGAAGAAAAGAAAAGTTGCACATTTTGATATTCCATTTCAGCATTCCATTTCAATATCCTTATACATTTCGATGAGAAGATGCACAAGAAAAGTTGCAGAATGGAAAATACAAACTGTAACAAAATAGTGTATTCAAGTTCACCATCAAATTTTATAATAACAATACGCATTAGACAATGAAATGTAAAAATATTTTGCTTCAATATTACACAATCTAAACAAAATTACAATGCACATTTAATACTGGTCACACTGAAGACTATGTCAACCATTTACGAATAGGTATAATCTATGTGTTCTCAACATCTGAAAGCATTTGTCGCACTCTAATTGTCAAGGTGGAATTGAAAACATATAATGTTGCCACCCCGTAATTCTCATGTAGTAGCTTGAAGGAGGGCCTCACACGGTGGATATCAAACCTGACAATGTGGTTGAATTTGAACATGGCTAGCAACCATTCCTCCACAAGACCTTTGTGATTACTAATTACAGATTCCCCCTTGAGGAATCTCATAAACCTCATGATCAGCTGATTCGTAAGATTGTGCCTCTGTATGATAATTGTTGGTCTAATGCACACCTTCCATATGCATCCAGCTAGGAAAAGGTCTCAAATTTCTTGGTAAACAGACATTGGCCAATCACATAAATTGACAATCTCTATTTGTAGATTGTAATATTGAACATCCATGCCCATATGTGCCCAAACTCCAAAGACGTTGTTGAAGAAGTGAGCATAATTATCATATTGCAAATCTATGTGGTTTGAACCTTTTCTATTAATTCTCCTTAACATATTTTCCCACAAATTGTATGGGAGGTTGAGTTCCTCAATTCGAGCAAGAATATTGCATGGAAGATACGGGTGGTAGTTCGTCAACCAACTAGCCACCCATGCTCGAGAACTGTGAGACATCTTCTATAGGATTGCAACAACAGGTTGTAAAATTCTTGAAATGAAAGACAAAACAACCATTTTAGATGGTAGACCTGCATTCTCTAATTAGAAGGACATTGTCAATGCAATGGAAACAATGAAAAAATAAGTGAGCAAAGTGGACTTATTTAGTTAATATATGCACTAAAGAGATTGTACCTATTGTTTGAATTGAACGAGGCGACACGTGCAGTATCTCCAAAGGGCATATGGCAATGCACGATTCAAACAGTGGGAAGAACAATGCCTGAAAGGAAAGAGAACAAAAATTTCAGCACATACAACAACATTCTCTAATTAGAAACACACGAAACAGTTGGTAAAAAATATTGAAAGCGAAAGAAAACTTTTCATAACTAAGTAACTATGTATGGACGATGTCTTTGCCAACATGGAAAATAATTTGAGCATTTTATTTCTTGCAATCACATGAGTTGAAGTAATGAATTGTACAAAATATATTTCTATTACAAACACAAGATGCAAATAATCACAATTGGAGGATGGAAAACATAGTGGGTTTTGCCTGACATTTTTATTTTCTGCAGACTGTAACAAAATAAGGTCTCAAAGTTCACCTTCTTGTCAGTCTTAATTATTCGTGCTTGAATAATTTTATAGGCTTAATTATTTTGTTTGTAAAATAGGCCTATTTTGGGGTCCACGACAATGAAGAAGACCTTGTTTGAAGTGTTTGTTCCATAAGGTGTTTTCTGTTCCAGAAACCCATTTGTGCCAATTTTTATATACCAAAAATTGAGATGCTATTGTTTTGAAAAGAATGCTTGAAAACATGACTCTACCGCTGGAAATGCAATCAATTAGCCGAAATCTAGAAAGGAGTAGGTCTTAAATCATCATCTACTTTTACAAATACAAAGGCTCAAGGCAACGCTGATCTACTAAACCCTAACTTTATGCACAAAAATATCTCTATCAAACAAGGCTTTAATAGAATATTGTAATCCAAACTTCCCATGCTCTACCACCATATGAAAAATGTTTAGAAATGTCTTCCCATGCATTAGGAACAAAATTTCAGCCCCTTTGAATGCATTTTCCTCAGTTACCAACTTGTACGCATCCTTTTTCATTGGAAATCTTCTATATTTTATAAAGATCAGCAACCAAACATTGAATGGTTTAATTCCCCTACATGATTCAACAAATACACTTCTTATATTATATAACGTCATACCAAAAGATGGACTTATGTAAGAAAAGTTATTAAATTCTAACCATACCTTCCATTGGGTTTACACCCGCAAAAGACAGTCGCCGATGAGGACTCCTTTCTCGAGCTTGGAATACTAAAGTGAAAAAACAAATCCATAAACGAAATCATAAAGTTCATGGCGTGGTACAAGCACATACTGGAAAAAGGAATCTGCAGTACCATTTCCTATTACAATAAAGAAATTGAAATGGGTTTTCTCATACTCGCCCGTATTAGATGTTGTATCCTCTGTCACATCCATAGCAGTTGACCTGAAGTCTGACATTGCATATTGACATTCAAATTCAAACTATTGTTCACAGACAATGGAAATGAGTCATCCAAAGGGGTTCAGTGATCTGACTGTTGTGTGGAATGCTTCGTACACTGGGTTGAACGTCGACGATGATCCCTGGTTGCACTAAACCATGGACACATGTGAACGGTGCTAATTGCATCTTGATCAGGATCCATAATGAATTCAAACAGAAATGCATTTGATTGCCATAGGTCCTCTACAAACCTGTCCACACATTTTGCATATGACTACACCTATTGTAGAGATTGTGGTGGTGTACGCATCACTTTCATCAAGAGCTCGTTAGTGTCATTCCAAAGAGACATTGTCACCACATGTTCATCATATACATGAGTCATAGAAGGAGCTTGCACAGGGGTTAGAACATTAGGGTTGTTTTCATCTACGGCCCCCTCTGACAATGTCTCATTGAAATCTATGTTTGAATCAATTGGTTGACCTCCCCCATCTAAATGAGGACCCAAAAGAAATTTGTATTAGGCTATAGAAAATTCAAAACATAATTGACTCCAATAAAGTAACGCAATTCAAATTGAAATTCACTTACCATGGACCACCCCTTCAACAGCAGATGATCTTTTAATGAAGTGAGCAACCTTGACGACATGTTTGCAAGTGTTCCCCTCCAAACTCCAAGGGCAGTCACAAACAAAAAGGTGCTCCCCAAATTTCCGAATAAGGTAGTGCATTGAACTAATTTGACTTTTCACCCAGTATTGTCCAGGATCTATTTCATCGGGAATACAGTCATTGTCTGAAATTGCCTTGGCCCGCTCCACACTAGATCACATATTTAAATATTTTTTGTTCGTCAAAAAACCATAATGCTGCAACTTTTCCTTTTGCCTATAGAATGGTTCCATTTTATACAAAAGTGTGTAATACAAATAGTCCATTCTCCTCTTGCATATTTTTAAATGATCGCACAAGTACCGAGTTTTTAGTACGCAATGGTACGACTCAATGGCTGCATTTGTATCCTAGTTGGCATGTGGGAATAGTCTACAATTTTTTGCCCACATGGCTACGAACAAAAACATCCAATAGTCAAGTAAGCCACAACATATGAGAAGTGACATCAAAGAATCTAAATGGTGCGAATCATGCAAGATGACAAAAATTATCAACTGGCCAATTCTACCTTCTGCTTCGCACCAAGTCTTCTTGAAGTACTCTAAGAATCGGGCCTGATCATTGAACTCCTCAAATAATGAGTTCAATAGCTAAGTGACACAATCTTCGGTGTCAATGATTACCATCATGATCATGCCAAGACTGCGAAAGACATCCATTGCCCCTTCCTTGGCTGTATACTTGTATACATTCTTTAGCCAAGCCCTTTTGACATGCCAAAGGCATAGAAGCACACAACATTGAAAGACAACACTAATAGACAATACAAACGATATTGTTAACCGCTCGACTGCATGAGAAAGTGGCATTGAAAATGAATAGAAAATGAGAAAGGTACACAAATGAAGAAATGGATGCACATACTGTATGGCTTGGATCTCTGCAGTCGCATCATCAGTAAAAAATGAATTGATTCTCCAATCGGGCCTGGCTCTTCATCCACATTCCAGCAATACGCGTAGCCACGCAGAGATGTGCTCAATCTTGTTTTGTGAGGATATTACCCATGCAACTGGCACACCACTATGTTGCTCATCGAAAACAAGGAGAGTATACAATGGGTACTGTAGAGAGAACAACTCGGCGTGAGCATTATGAAGTTTACAGCCAGTAAGATCATTGAAAACACGATGAACTATTTGTCAATGTTTGTAAGGCCTCACCTCATATTTGTTAGTTGCAAACGTGGAATCTGTCGAGATGACTGAATTGTGTGAGTTGCTAACCATCCTATCTAGCATCCATGGAGTCTCAACCCTGATAACAAAAGGTGTATCGTTCCCATTGGTCTATTGAAAGTAGAAGAATTTTTCAAAGTCTTCTCCACTCCACAGTAAGATACTTGTGGAATAAACTTTGTGTTTTTGTGCATGAGTACAACACACCTTTCACCATGCATTCATTACATCCTTTCTTGTAAGGAATTGATCTGTCTTGGACATCATGCCACATAATGGAGGATCGTTGACGTGTCTATCCATTATTGCATTGACACTGACATCCATGAGCAAAAGGCTTTCAATATAGCTTTTGCACTCCATGGATAGATTAGCGGCAAACATAGAACACTTCTCTCGACTTGTGTCATGAATGCCATGGAAAAATTCACTGTTTTTATCTACGTGGAACATTTCTTTGTAGATAATATAGGCAACATCGGGTTTGCCTTCCATAACCTTTACCATGAAGTTTTATTGACAACCTCGCTTTTGTATAAATGTCTTATGTGGTTTCTTCTCTGGTGGAGCCCGGTTTCTATTGTCTTTAGGACTGTATTGACACCAGTAGCTACAAGAAAGGCATCATCTCATCATGTTCAACCAAGAGAGTAAAATATCATTCGGCCATAGAAATGAATGTTGATATATACAAACCTCTTATACAAAATTGTTTTGATATAAGTTATTTTGTAGACTGCACAAGAGGTGGTAGGTTCTCTTATTTTCTTGTCCAAATTTTTATTTCTACACCTTCAACATACGTTTCACCGTGAATGAACTGATCAAGTCTTGTAAGAGGAATTGTTGCAACAAGGTCAAGGACCTTATCCTTATTAACAGAAATAGTAGCCCATTCCAAATTGGAAGACAAAATTGGAGAGCCTCCATTTTGTACATCTTGCACCTCCAATTTTTCTAGCTTCTTCCATTTCAAACCTCTCCCCATTCTAGGAAATCACAACATTGGACGAATACTTAAAATTAGTAAGGATTGTGTGAAGAAGAAGGAAAAAATCATTCATTAAAACATAGATAAAATGTTCTTGCATTGCTCTCACCCAGGTAGAACCAATAGGACGTTCCGGCTTCAATCGAGGAAAAATAAAGGTGATAGATTCAATCGAGCTACGCATAAAATATAACACAAACGCATGCTGGAAATCAGACAGTCCAACAACCCAAACACTGTGTTTTCCGAATAATAATTTTTTTTTACACTTTTCTTTCAATCATGCGAAATTCAAACACAACAATGGAATGTGTGGTTTGGAAGACATTCATACTATCATGTAACATTCCATGTTGCAAAACCATAGGTGTTAAGAATCAAGCAACCTAGCATGAGACAACCCTTGGCAGTTGAACATGGACATTCAAATAACTCAAACCCAACACTGTGTTTTCCGAATCACAATAATTTTCTTAACTTTTCTTTCAATCATGTGATATACAAACACAACAATGGAATCTGTGATTTTGAATACATTCATATGGTTTTCTAACATTCCATGTTTCAAAATGGGAGGTGTTAAGAAGAAAGAAACCCACCATGAGACAACCCTTCACATTTAAACATGGACATTCAAACAACTGAAACCCAACACTGTGTTTTCCAAATCACATTTTTTTTTCCAATTGATTTTGTCAATCATGCGAAAGTTAAACACAACAATAGAATGTGTGATTTGGAAGATAGTCATACTATATTGTAACATTCCATATTGCAAAACCATGGGTTTTAAGAAGCAAGCAACCCACCATGACACAACCCCCTACATTTAAACAAGGAGATTCAAATAACTGGAACCCATCACCATGTTTCCCATTCATAATTATTTTGTGGAGTTTTCTTATCAATTGACTGAAATTTATACACAACAATGGAATGTGTGATTTGGAAGATAGTCATACTATATTGTAACATTCCATATTGAGACAAGGAAAGATAAAAACAACAAACTAATTTGACAAGATGATTTATTTTAGAATTCACAAATTCAACAAATATAACATCAACACTATTCGACTCAACAAATATCATATTGAAGAATGATCGCAGAAGCACAAAGACATTTGTGATCAAGAAAATATTAACAAACTAAAGGATTCAATCTTATTTCTTTTTTTCTCAATAAAAAATATGGGTTCAAAGGCTCCATGGTTGCATAACAAAATTGTCTGAAAATAGAAAATGCCTTTCTCCCCCCGTTTCGTCTCTTTCTTTCCTCCCAATTTTTTTTTCTACAATAATTGTTCGCAATCCTCATTAAAAATGACCAAGGTTACAATAATTCATTAATAAATAGACATTGTTTCCATTACACCCTACGAATTCGGTCAATATTCATAATTACAAAATTTCCATGCATGTAAAGTAAAGATTAAGTTTATGTCGATAGAAAACAAGTTCGCTAAACAACCGGAGGAGCTGGACCCCGTAAAATCTCCACAAGCATTTCATTAAGCAAATTATTAAATTCAGCTAACTCTTCCTCTCTATCTAAGACAGGGATCACCCTCCAATATTCGGCCTAGCTGGACTTTTCCTTCCATGCAAGAGAACATAGCTCAGAAACAATGTCGATTTGTTCCTCCTCGAGGCACATTAAATTAGGCTAAATGATTGGTACTGGCTCATTTTCCTATTCTGCAACTTCACTAGGAAGCACCATGTCGAAGAAAAACCTGGGATCAAAACTCTGCCACCTTAACAAAAACATGGGTGTTAAGAAGCAAGCAACCAACCATAATAAAACCCTTTACATTTCAAGTGGATGATTAAAATAACTAAAACCCAGCACTGTATTTCCCATTTAGAATTCTTTTCTGCACCTTTTTTTTTTCAATGTTGCGAAATTTAAACACAACAATGGAATGTGTGATTTGGAAGACATTCAAGTAAAATTCCATGTTGAAAACCCGTGGGTGTTAAGAAGCAAGCAAACCACCATGAGACAACCCATTACATTTAAACAAGGAGATTCAAATAACTGAAACCTAGCACTGTGTTTCCCATTAAGAATAATTTTGTACAATTTTTTAATTGAAACCCATCACTGCGTTTCCCATTCACAATTATTTTTTGCAGTTTCATTTTCAATGGTACGAAATTTAAACACAACAATGGAATGTGTGATTTTGAAGACATTCAAGCAACTGAAATACTCTATATTTTGTTTCCCAAATTTCAAACACAAAGAACTTGTAAAACCCTCTACATTAAAACAAGGAGATTCAAATAAATGAAACTCAGCACTGTGTTTCCTATTCAGAATAATTTTGTACAGTTTTTTTATTGAAACCCAGCACTGCGTTTCCCATTCAAAATTATTTTTTGCAGTTTCTTTATTCAATGGTCCGAAATTTAAACACAACAATGGAATGTGTGATTTTGAAGACGTTTGAGCAACTAAATACTCCACATTTTGTTTCCAAAATTTCAAACACGAAGAACTTGTAAAACCCTCTGCTTGCAACAAAATTACCCCTCACCTCGATTTCGTGTGTATTCTCCTCCAAATCCTCCACGTGCACTCCACACTTCAGCTAATTTGGTCGGTATTCTCCTCAAATTCATGCACATGCTCTCAGACCTTCAACTTTCCTTTTCAACGTGCAGACAGGAAACAAAACAAATAGTATTTTTGCCTTGCTTTCTTCAAACAGAAAAGGCCCACGTCATTCCTTTCCACTTTTCCAGTGCCACACAAAAGAAACTTGTCGACGAAGCTAACCCGCCCGCTTTTTTGCCCAGAAACGGGCGGGAAAATGCACTTGACGGGGCCGTTAACTCTTACTTGACTGTAGCTCGGATGTTTCGTCCCCTCCACCGATTTCAAGCGTCTGGCGGGCCCCGCACTACGACGTCTCGTCATGTTATGTATATATCCATATATGTTCATGTGTCTTTCGATGTACATATGTGAATTTTGTCTAGCAGTTAGCCGGCTCCATTTTCAAACATCAATATAATATTTATATTTCTATATAGTTAATGAGGTATCATCAATTTAAGCTAATAATTTAACAATAAAGAACAATACATGAGGATTTAGTAAACAAAATGTTTGCCCCCTTGAACAAATGGCTAATAACGTGCGAGAGAGTTTTAATGCAAAAAGTCATACGGGACAGATTCCCAAGTTCTCATGATGCAAATAAATATAAAGAATTATTATGCTAAGTTTCTATAATAATTTAACATAACTTATCTAATCTTTAGGAGTAGATAATTTCATTTAGTTTTCAGTTGAAGTAATTTTTTTGTATTTAGCATTTAAATTGTTCTTTCACTGCCTCTAAATACAAAGGTGAATCCTTTTCTATAAATAAGATGCAAACTTACAAGTAAAAGAAGATGCAAACTAATTACCCGGATTCTGCTTTCATGGACCAACCAGATAGAAACGAGATTCGATTAAGAGCTCTCTTCCATTCCTCGATAGTATTTTCACTCTGCCGATTCAAATTGCTGTAATGTTTTTCGAATGCCTGGGCGAATGCACCCCCCTTTCTTTGAGGGTAGCGAACATCACAGGGCTCTACATCATAAAACAAAGGAATGATGAAGCCATTGGATCTACACATCCGCGTCGTCTCTTCAAGACACCAAGTTGATTCTGCAAAGCCTTTGGAAAAGATTGGGATGAGAATGTCACTTGTTTCAATGGTTGTTTGCAAGCTGGAATCGATGTCTTTGCCCTTCTCCAGTGCTTCACTGTCCAGGAAAAGATGGTCTACGAAAGTATTTCTCACATCTTTTCCGCGAAAGCTGAGAAACACATGAAAGCTATTGGAGGTGGAAGCATGATATTACATCATTTGTTCTGTAAAATTTCGAAAAGCTTAACAGTATGATCTCAAGTGTACCACAAAATAAGATTAGACAGGTACAAATTGAACGTTGTAAAGACACTGGATATGTAATTGCTAAAGCCAGAGGAGTTATATAAACAAAGTTGAAAGCCGTAAAAGACTCGGGAATTTTCATGGAAGGAAAATAATCAAAATTATATACTCCCTTACGTCTTGTGCTTTTGGACACTTCTGCCAAAAGCATATTAACTTGGAGTCTCCGACTTTGTGATCCACGCAGTTATCGGAGTCTCCGACTTTGAGATCCACGCGGTTAGAGAAAGATTAACTCTATGTTCCATTTGCGTGGACTCTAGCGTTAAAAAAATAAAAAAGAATTGCGGGGAAGGTGTTTTAAACATTTTATAATTTGTATATATATATATATTTTAAATTATTAATGTTTCTTTTTAAGGAAGGTGGTATTTGTAATTGGAAAATTATATAATATAGCTGATATGCTAAAGGGTATTGTTTAACAAGAACATGGTCAATTGAATTCATTCAATGAATATACATAATATTTATTAAAGTCTTCACAATGCATTCAATATTGTAAAAATACTAATGGTTGGATTCATATAATGTATTTAATATTTTTCGTTTTGAACATTAAATATTTGTGGCAAAGTGGTTAGAAATTTTCTAGTATTTTTACTTTTCATTACTGTTTTCTTTCTTATAATTAGAAGACTCAGGTAGGAGGTTATTCACATCATCTTATGCTTGATTCTTTCTTGAGTGTGGGCATTGACTCTCTTGGAAGAGATAGGAGCTTGGAAGTGTGTTGTAATCTTTTTATATTACTGAATAATATATTAATTTAGTGCTTTAGAGGCTAGGTTTTCTCAAAAGATTATTTTTTCTAAGATATATTAGTTTCTCATACTAGTATGTGTGTTTTATTGTGATCTTTTATTGTTAATATTTAGTTTTACTATTGCTATTCTAAAATATTGCTAAAATGATGTAATTGGACAGCTTTTGACACTCTTCTCATAGAGTTAACTCTAAAAATTATTTGTATTATTTATTTTTATTTAGTAGTAGGAATTGGATAGATTGTTAGATCATTGCAAGGAGGAATAGGGATTATTTGTATTAGTCCTTGTTTGGGTGCAAATCACATTATAGTGGTTCTTTCTTTTTCAATTATAGTCATGGAAAACACATCTAGAATGGAATTAGAGAAATTTGATGGACACAACTTTGAGCTATGGAAGGTTAAGATGAGGGATTTTCTTAGGGATGGATATCTATTGGTTGCAATGACAAGTGCAAAACCATCTATTTTGAAATATGCAATGAACAAGTGTTTGATTTGAAGGAAAAGAGTCTCATTAAGTCATTTCTTGCACATTAACTTATCCTAAATATTTTGAGGGAGACCACCACCTAGAAAATTTGGGATAATTCTAGTAATTTATATCAAAGATAGTCTTTAGCAAGTTCAATATTTTCTACAAATGAGGTTATATTTTCTAAATATAGGTGATGGAGACTCATTCATAAATAATCTAAATATATTAAAAACTTTGGTGAGCTAATTGATACTTGTGCAGATAAATATGGATGAGTAGCAATAATGTATTAACCTCCTATATTCCTTTCTTGAATCTTGTGATGGTGAGATCAACACTACCACTGCAAATTTAATAAAATAAATTTCACAAGAGAAGAAACTAATATAGAATATGCTAAAAATACTTCATTGTAACTAAGAATAACAAGCCACTTGGAGGGGGAAAACCTCCAAATATCTCTAATGAGAACACAATTATATATAATATGATGATCAAATAAGACTCACTACCTCCTATATATACCTTACTTATGGCTAGGATATCACCCAAGATGACTTAAATACCAAAATATAATCACTAGGCCAACCTAAATAACTAAATAAGAATATAATAATGATAAAATAAATTCATTAAGAATTAAGGCAGCCATTTAAGATGAATCCTCATAACCCTATGTATACTCTAGTATTAAGTGTTGGAAGGTTGTTGGTGTTGTCATTGATTTCAACACAATGTTGGAAGTATGTTGGTGTTATAGAGATTGCTGGAAGCTTGAATTGGTTGGGAGATTGCTAGTGTTGATGATGTTAACCCCTTGTATGTAGATGGATGAAGTTGTTGGAGAGTGTTGCACTATGTTGCACGGTGCTATCATCAATCTTGTCATTGATGTATGTGATGAGTATGTGTTGTAGTTACAGTAAGGGATCACTATCAATGGCTTATTCTAGAATGACTTGGGTGACATTTCTCAAAGAAAAATCTAAAGCTTTAGATAGGTTTAAAGTATTCAAGTCTATGGTAGAAAATGAAATGGATTTGAAAATAAAATGCTTGAGGTTTGACAAAGGTGGTGAGTTCACCTCCAATGATATTAATAGTTTTTGTGAAGTTCATGGAATAAAAAGGCATTTATCAACTCCTAGAACCCCTCAACAAAATGTAGTTGTAGAGTTGAAGAATGGGACAATTCAATAGGCTACTAGGACAATAGTGAAGGAAGAAAATCTACCAGATGTCTATTGGAGAGAAGAAATTCATACTATAGTCTATATTCTTAACAAAGGTCAAGTAAGAGTGAATAATTCAAAAACTCCCTATGAGATATGGTGTGGTAAACCTCCTACTAAGAAATATTTTAGAGTGTTTGGAAGCTAATGCTATATCAGAAGAGATGAAGAAAATTTAGGATAGCTTGATGCAAAATATGATGAAGGAATCTTCCTTGGATACTATACAAGAAGTAAGGCCTACCGATGCTACCATAAAAGGTTAAAGAAGATTGTTGAAAGTGCAAGTGTCAAGATAGACGAAGAACCACTACAAAGTTCAGTGATAATAAAATGATATGAATCTAATGAACCCCCTTGAAATGAAGAAGAAAAGGATGAAGATATACAAAGAGAGATGATGGTTGAAGAGGGAGAAGCTCCAAAAAAGATCCCTAAGACTCCTAAGTAAGTGTAGAAGAATGATTCTGAAGATTGGATCATTAGTGATAAAATCAAATGTATAGAAAACAAGGAGAAAATCTACTATGACAAAGGAACTGGTAAAATTTTGTTTACTTTATGAGGTACAACCTCAGACTATAGTTGAAGCATGAAAATTAAAAACTGGATCAAGGTTATGGAAGAATAATTAGGATAGGTTGAGAAAAATTAGACATGGGAATTAGTCACAAGACGAGGAAATAAGAATGTGGGTGATCCCACAATAGTGGTTTAAAATTTTTGGCCAAACTGAACACTGCAATTATTATTTTTAACTAAATCTTCACATTCGGGCACCTATAGCGGTTAAACCGTGAGGAATTTGAAGATGATGCAAACTAGAGTCTAATCACATTTTGTTTGTAGATTCTAAAAATATTTTTTTTCAAAATTTTTGGAATCAGATTAAACTTCTTTTTCCATCTCCCACGAAAAATGGTTTTTTTCGGAAAAGAACATTTTAAAAAAGTGACACTCACCGTATACAACATACCTTTTTTTGTATGAAGGATAAAATTCTAATTTTTTCGAATTTAGATTTGTAACTATGATATCTAGCACTTTAATTTGGTCTCATATTTTTCTATGGAATATTTTTTCCTTAATCAAGTTTCGAAGTCAAACCAATTGCAATTCAGACATAGGCAGACTATATACAACATAACTTTTTCTGTATGTATTGAAATTAATTTTTGTTTTTTTTAATGGATCAAGGACATCAATGCCCATCATGAACATATTTAAAAAAAAATTATTTTGATAATTTTCTATTTTTCCACATGTGCAAAATAGAGAGCTTGATTTTCGGTGAAAAACCTATGTTTAATAAAACTAAAAAAACACATACATAATAAAACCAAAACATATTAAAATTATATTCATTGGATAGCTTATTCCAAGGACTACCGTCTTCTAGTTGGGTCTATGAAGTCTCCTCCATTTTCATCCTCAACCCGAGCTTTGAAGGGCGAAAATCTAGAGTCTTTTTGTGTCAGAGGGTGGGAAGGTGGGAAAGGGGGGTTTGCTCGAACCCTTGTTCAGTCAAACCAAGGTTCGATCGAACCCCCTTTCCATAATGGGAAACGTGGGTTACCACATGAAAAATGGTTCGCTCAAATCCCTAGTTCGAGTGAACCCCTTTTGGGTTCATTCAAACATTGAGTTCGCTCGAACCCCTCAAAACAATTTTTTTTTGTATGGGTGAGGTTTTTGGAAGTTTTCCTTCCTCACTCGAATTGTAAACCACTTTTGTGGGTTCACCCATGTGATAGTAAAAAGTGGATTTTCAGGAACAAACTAAATGAGGATGGAAAAGTTTTCAAGAACAAGGGTAGAATTATAAGGGCTACTCACAAGTGGAAGGAATGCATTTTGAAGAAATTTTTGCTCTAGTGGAAAGAATGGAAGCTATTAGAATATTTTTGGCATTTGTAGCACACAAAAATTTCAAATTTTATCAAATGGATGTGAAGTCTGCATTCTTAAATGGAGAGTTGGAAGAAGAGTTACAAATTGAACAACCAAATCTTTTTAGTTTTTAGAAGATTCTAATATGTTCTGAAGGTACGAAAGAATTTTATGGTCTCAAGCAAGCTCCTATAGCTTGTTATGCAAGACATGACATATACTTGTTGCAACAAGGATTCAAAAAGGGTATTGCTAATAGAAACGTTTACTTCAAGGTTGAGGGAGATCAAATCCTAATTGTGGTTGTGTATGTTGATGACATAGAGGGAATGCATGTATGCGCAAGAAGTTTGTAGAGGAGATGTAGAAGGAGTTTGAGATGTCTATTGGAAAATAGGTGCCTTAGCTTGCTGGCTTGAACCTATGTTAATGGACTTGGAGGATCTTCTTTGTTCATGACTTTATCACTCTAGTGCTAGGAGCATCTCTTGGAGGCACGGTTGCACGGTTGACTACCTTATCGTGAGCCTCTTTGTTTCGGTCCGTGGTTGGGTTGTGTTACTACCATACTGTGGCGAACTCCTCATTGTTTGGCAGTTACGCGGTGAAGGCTTGACGGTCAGCACAAACAGCTACCACCTTACCGCAAGGGTTTCTTGGAGATGGTGTGGCGACGCGGTGAAGGGTGATGGTCAAGTAGACAGACGTTTATCACCATATCGTGATGGCCTTTTGGCCATGGCATGGTGGCGTGATAAGCCATGGTGGCTGGTGAAGAAGCTTACCTCCCTACTACGGAGGGTTGCATAAGGCTCGATGATGGCGAGGTGAACATGGCAGACTGGTGGTTAAGTGCCTACTGCCATACCATGGTGATCTCATCGCTTGGTCGCAGTGGTGTGGTGTATATACCGCCAGACCGCGAAGGCCTTGACAAGGTTGGGCGGTAACACAGTATACTGCACTATCATGAGATTTGGTCGATAGGCTTGCAATGGCACAATGGAAGAAGCTTGGTGCTCGAATGGCAGGTCTCAATCGATAGTCAAAGTGATGAATGAATGGTGTTACGACATGTGGCACATTTTCACTCGTTGATTTTACATCGCTATTGTAAATCAACGTTGATTAGATGAAAGATTTATTCTTTGGTAGTGATTAAATGTAGGGGTTGACAGAGTGTAGTTTTGGTAAGTCTCTATAATCTAATTCAATGTTGGGTGGCTTGATGCGTGTTGTAGGGCGGTCTTGCCAAAGAATGGTGGAAGCTTTTCAATGGGATAATTAAATACCCTAATGGTTGTTGGTTAATGGATAGAGAGATCGGATTCATCAAAGTAAGTGTTCAAGTGGTATGCGTTGAGAATTGTAACCACGAACACTGAGAATCACAGAACTAGGAAGATGTGAACCTGAGTGGTCATGAGGCTATGCTGGCCGGAAGGCTAGCTGAGTGGGTGGACTGGTGAGATGATATGAGTCTGCATTGTATTTCATGTGAGGACATTGTAACACTGTGAGGATTCTGAACAATGATGTTGCCTGTATTCTCCAGATGGACAAGATGTAAACTTCTGAAGAGCATAGCTCTGAGATTGTATAGTAATTGTTTTGTTGTTGATTAATACAATTAAGCTGAGTATTTTGGAAGGTGGGGGTTTTTACCTAAAAGGGTTTTCCCCATATAAATTTGTGTGTTCATATGTTTGTCTTCCATGGTGTTAGATTATGTGAATTAAATCTGTGCATATGTGTTGAATCTTTTTTTTTTTGCATGTAATTTTCTCATAAGGATTAATGGGGGAAACAACTATGCCTATTTCCTCTTTATGGCATAGTTTTTTGTGTCTTTACTATGATTTGAAGAAATGAAAATCACCAAAGGCATTGTTGTTCTTAGATGTTTCATTCTAATTTGAATCGTTTCTTTTCCCCAAAAAGTGGTATCAAAGATAGTAAAGAGAGGTTAAGGTCTTTCTTGATACCAAAATGTGGTATTAATGCCTCCTTCTGGATGTTGGTTTTGGGTATTTCTCCTATGAAGATTTCTTAGTCTGTCAGGCTTGAGGAAATCTAGAGGAATCAACTGATGATTGATCCTTTGATGAGTAAAATTCCTTGCTCTCTTGAGACAACACGCAAAGTGAAAGACATTGAAGATAGAGAATCTAGAGTTGATCATTTTGTGATGATGCATTATGAGGCTTCTGGTTGGTAGCGAATGATCTTGATGCAAGGGATGTGAGTTTATGATTATGGCTATGTTGCAGCAGAGCATGGTTCATACTGGGTGTTTGTGTGAGAGGCTCCTTGATGGTATAGAAATTATTGGGTTGTTTCTCAGCTATGGAGTATTGTGCTTGTGCTAGATGCTTTGACTTGGTATTGAAGGCTTTGTTCTCTATCACCTTGATTGCATGAAGGCTACGAAGTTGATCTTGGGTGGTCTGAGAACTTCTGAATAGTCTGGCTCTCTCAAATGCATGTGCATGCTTGTGGTTTTGGGATTGGTCTGGAAAGGGCTTGGAGTTCCTTTACTAGTTTTCTTTTTTTATGGATACTTGTACTTGCATGGTTCAGATTCATGTTCTTTGGTTTTGAAGGTTTTCTATAGATTTTCCTAAAAAGTCTATGATGCATATTCATGTTATTTTTCCATTGTTTTGATTAACTATGATGGTTATGTATAGACTCTTGGGTCATCCAAATGAGAAGTGGATATGGATGTGCATGGGTGTTTTGGTAACACGGTGGTTTTGTAGGTTTTGCATAGTCAAGAAAAACAACTTGTGGTTATGTGGAGTTGTTGTTAATCTATTTTCTAGGCCCTGGCTTTTGGGGTGTGACTGGATGATATAGTTGTAGTTAGACATAGTTTTGAGGAGGTGTGATGCCTTCTGTACATGGGAGTGTTGGTATGTGATTTGTCACTCAGCATTCTTGTGGTGTTTCTTGTTGGTTCCCTAGACTATGGTGCTTGAGTTGTGGACATGATTCGCAAATCAGATCTTTTTTTGATCTAGTGTTTGATTCAAGTTTGTCTACATTGGTGTTCTCTTTGAGATCTTAGTTTTGTAGTTTCCTTTTGTGGTGATGGTTCTACACTATTGTTGTGATTAATCTTCAAGTTATGCGATTGGTGGATTAGCTACCCATTGGATGCAGTGAGATAAATCGGAAGTGGATTGTTTATATCCATGAGGTTGATTTAGTGTTTTGTGCAGATCTGTTAGCTAACCTTGTATGTGGTCACTTGTGCATTGGTGTGGCTGTGAGATGGGAGGAAGGATGACATTGAGTGCTTGAATAGTCGGTTATGGGGACTTGTAACGTTTGTATCATGATGTCATGGAGAGCTTGATACACATTATAGTGTAAGCTTTTGACAGTGATGGTGTGGTCTGTGTGGTTTGGAGATCTTGGTGTTGTTTGGCTTTGTTGTCAGATGAACATGTTGTCGATTATACCTGGAGATTTTTTAGATCATTAGATGTTCGATCATGATGATTGGAAAGCTCATATGTCACGGTTCAATGGGAGCTTTAGCAGTGACTATGAATTCATCACTTGGTGGTGAATGGTCTTCTTTAGTGTTGTAGATGTTACTAGGAGGGATTCTTAGATCCATTCGCTACAGAAGAGTTCTTTCGCATTTGCAAGAACACTAGTTAAGGATGTACAATATCTTGGAACCATGGAGGACGTTGGAAGTCTTTGGCTGAGATTTTGGTGGTGCTTGACAGGTGATGTTGGTTTAGAGTTTGTTTGCTTGATGTCATTTATACTCTTGCTTGAGCATTAGAGTTTTGACATGTTGTGTTGCTCTTGAGACCATAGTTTGCTCACTTGAAGCATGATACCTCCTAAGGGGGATGTGTAGATCATGATGTCATGATAAGTTCATGTTTTAGATATTTGGAGCTTTGAAAATGGTCTAGTAATTCTTTGTGTTTTGAGTACATTGGTCATATGATTGAGAACTTCAAGTTTAGTGCAGTAATGCAGTTTGGAGTTTAGCATGAAATGATCGGTTGCTGGTGCTCATGGATACATGGAGAATGAGGTGAGGCTATGATTATCATGAGATGAGAAAGGTGCTATTTTCATCTGAAAGTATGAGTATCCTACACCTTAGTTGAATACGAGTTCAACAAAGACCAATGAGGAGATTGCTTTTGGATGAGTCATGGTTGCTTGTATATCTTGGAGGAGCATTTTCTTTTTTCTCCCTTGGTCTGCTCGATGGTGAAGTTGATTTGAGAGGTAGTTACCCATTGTATCTTTCAGATGTGTTATATGCTTTACCTTTTATAGATATGGATCTTGAATTGTTGTCTTAAGGTTCTAGATAATTCATAATTTAAGGTGGAGAGCATAATTTATCTCCTTGAGCTTTTGTGCTATATCATCTTTTGATGAGAATAGGTAGGAGATAGTTATATGGGCTAGTTTGATCTTCTTTGAGAGGCCTACATCCATGATTTGTTAAGTTTGTACGGTTGGGTTTTGTTATGGATTTTCCCTTGGGATGTGAAGGAGATCATACTTGACACAACTAGCATTTAGAGGTGTGTGTAGGAGGGCATGCTATAGTTGTTTGGTTTGAAAATTTTGCATATCATTGTGGATGCTCCTTGGTACTACATGGTTAAGATTTTATATGTGCTGTGATTGGTAGAATTTTTATGTCGTTAATCTTTTAGATTTGGCATTACCCATGCAGTGGGAGTACCTGCATGTCTTTGGTATTATTTGACTGGTTGGCACATGGTGCTTGTATTTGTGGTTGATGGGTTGGTTGTGCTACTGGCATGAGTTTACTAGTGTGGATACCTTGTAGGTATGGGTGATTGGATGGAATAGCTTGATCTATGGGTGCTTTTTTCAGTCGCATGGGTTGATCAGTTGGATGGGAACAACTAGTTTTCTGGTTGTTGTTCTAGCTGATGTTATATCTTGTTTTTGGAGAATGACTTCATGGTTGTGTTCACGATTGAGAGATTTGAAGTTGTTGCAGTGTTAATTTTGTATGGTTGGTGAGCATGATGGAGTGGTGGCAGTGTGGTTCCTTTACTGTCTATAGGATCTGATGCTTGTGTTCTTGAGACTGGTGCGTGTACACCTTGGCTCATTCCTTTTTCCTTTGGTGGATGGTTGGAACTTTTGCCTGAGTTGGTATACATCTTGGATGTCATTGCATGTTTCTTGGTTGGAGCACAAAATCATTGTGTTATATTCTTGAGTTTGAGCCTGGAGGAAGCTAGTAAGTCTTCGTCAAGTGGGAGATTGTTGGAAAACAGGTGCCACAACTTGCTAGCTTGAACCTTTGTTAATGGACTTGGCGGATCTTCTTTGTTTGTGCCTTTACCACTCTACCACTGGGAGAATCTCTTGGAGGTGCAGTTGCATGGTTTACCACCTTACCGTGAGCCTCTTTGTTTTAGTCCACAGTTGGGTGGTGTTACTGCCATACCACGATGAACTCCTCACTATTCAGCGGTTGTGTGGTGAAGACTCGACAGTCGGCACAGACAGCTACTGCCTTATGATAGGGGTTCCTCGGAGATGGCATGGCAGCATGATGAAGGGTGATGGTTAGGTAGACAGATGTTTACTACCATACCGCAATGGCATTTCGGCCATGGTGTGATAAGCCGTGGTGGTTGGTGGAGAATCTTACCTCCCTACTGTGGAGGGTTGCACAAGGCTTGGCGATGACGAGGTGAAGGTGGTGGACTGGTGGTTGAGTGCCTACAACCATACCACGGTGGTCTCATCACTTGGTCACGGTGGTGCGGTCTATACCGCCAGACCATGAAGGCCTTGATGGGGTTGGGTGGTAGCGCAGTATACTGCACTACCATGAGAGTTGGTAGATAGGCATACAGTGGCACGGTGGAAGAAGCTAGGTGTTTGGATGGTAGGTTTGACTCAACAGTCAAAGTGATGAATGAATCATGTTATGACATGTGGCGCATTTTCACTCATTGATTTTACATCACTGTTGTAAATCAATGTTGATTGGCAAAAAGCTTTATTCTTTGGTAGCGATTAAATGCGGGGGTTGATAGAGCGTAGTTTTGGTAAGTCTTTGTAATCCAATTCAATGTTTGGCGGTGTTTCTAGAGAATGGTGGAAGCTTTTTGGTGGGGTAATTAAATACCCTAATGGTTGTTGGTTTATGGATAGAGAGATCAGATTGATCAAAGTAAGTGTTTGAGTAGTATGTGTTGAGCATTGTAACTGTGAACACTGAGACTCATAGAACTAGGAAGATGTGAACTTGAGTGGCCATTAGGGTGTGTTGGCCGAAAGGCTAGCTGAGTGAGTGGACTAGTGAGATGATATGAGTTTGCACTATATGTTGTGTGAGGACATTGTAACAGTATGAGGATTCTGAACAATGATGTTGCCTGTATTCTCTAGATGGATAAGATGTAAACTTCTGAAGAGCATAACTTTGAGATTGTATTGTAACTATTTTGTTATTGATTAATACAATTGAGCTGAGTGTTTTGGAGGGTAGGGTTTTTTACCCGAAAGGGTTTTGCACACGTAAATCTGTGTGTTCATAAAGTTTTCTTCCATGGTGTTAGATTTTGTGAATTGAATCTGTGCATATGTGTTGAATCTGTTATTTGTCTACATGTACTTTTCTCAGAAGGATTAATGGGGGAAACAACTATGCCTGTTTCCGCTTTATGGCATAGTGATTTGTGTCTTTGTGGTGATTTGAAGAAATGAAAATCACTGAAGGCATTGTTGTTCTTAGATGTTTCGTTCTAATTTGACACGTTTCTTTTCCCCAACAAAGTCAATGTTTCAGGAGATGAATTTCTTCCTTTGGTTATAAATTACTCAGGTAGAGAAAGGTAGATTCATTTCACAATCAAAGTATGCCAAGGAAATTTTGAAGAAGTTTGGAATGAAGGATTCTAAATTGGTATATACTCCTATGGTTACTAGTTGCAAGTTCAACAAGAATGATGAATCTCCTAAGATAGAAAAGAGCAAGTATAAATCAATGATTGGTGGAATACTATATTAAATTTCTAATAGACCAAATATCATACATGCATTATGTCTTGTGGTTATATTTCAAGATCTTAGTAAATCACATATGGCAACAATGAAGAGGATATTCAAATACTTGGAGGGCACTTAGATTTTGGTCTATGGTATCCTAGGGATACTAACTTCTCTTTGAGTGCATATACAAATGCAAATTTAGTAGGTGTACAAATGACAAGAGAAGTACTAGTGGTGGTGCTTTCTTTCTTGGAAGTAGATTGGTTTCATATTTGAGTAAGAACAAGATTTAGTATCATTATCTACTAAAAATGCATAGTATATTATAGTAGCATCATGTTGTACATAGGTGTTGTGGATGAAAAAGACATCGAAAGATATTAGAGTATCATATGATGAGCCATTTCTATCTCTTGGGATAATACAAGTACAAGGCTGAAGCCACAATAGTGGTTTATAATTCAACTGTGAGGAAGGAAAACTCACAAAAATGACCCCAAGGCAAAAAATGTGATTTTGGGGGTTCGTACGAACCTATTGGTTTGACTGAACCCATAAGGGGTTCACTCAAACCAAGGTTTAAACAAACCTCTTTGAATCTTGGCCACCAAAAAGTTTTAAAAAATGCATTGGAAAGGGGTTTGAGCCAGCCCCTTTGAAGGGGTTCAAGAAAGCCCCTTTGAAGGAGTTTTCTCGAACCCCTAGGGGTTTGAGCAAGCCCCTTTGAAGGGTTTCACTCAAACCAAGGTTTGCTCGAACCCCTATGGGTTCGAACGAACCCCCCTTATCCCTCATCCCCCCCTAAGACACAAAAAAAAACTAAATTTTGGCACTTTAGAGCTCGGGTTGAGGATGAAAATGGAGGAATCTTCACAAACCCAACTGAAATTAGGTATTCCTCAAAACAAGCTATCCAACGAATATAATTTTAATATGTTTTGGTTTTATTATGTATTTTTTTTTTTAGTTTTATTAAACATAGGTTTTTCATTGGAAATGAAGGTCTTTGTTTTGCACATGTGGAAAAATAGCATATTATCAAAAAAAGAAAAAGAAAAATATGACTGCACCAGATATTGAAGTCCTTGATCCAACAAAAAAAAAAAGAATTCCATTATATACAAAAAAAGTTACACGTTATACAATCGCACTATGTTTGAATTGTAATTGGTTTGACTTTGAAACTTGGTTAAAGAAAAAATATTCAATAAAAAACTATCTAACCAAGTGGAAGCACTACATATCAGAGTTACAAATCTAAATTTGAAAGAATTAGAATTTTATCCTTCATGAAAATTTTTTTTCTGTGTTATACAATAAGCGTCACTTTTTTAAAAAATTGTTTTATGAAAAAATCCAGTTTTTGCGGGAGATGGAAAAAGAAGTGCAATCTGATTCCAAAATTTTTGAAAAAAATATTTTTAAAATCTACAAACAAAATGTGACAAGACTCTAGTTTGCATCATCTTCAAATTCCTCATGGTTTAGCCGCTATAGGTGCCTGAATGTGAAGATTTAGTTAAAAATAATAATTTCAGTGTCCAGTTTGGCCAAAAATTGTAAACCACTATTGTGGGATCACCCACAATCAATATTTCAAAGAAACCAATAATGCATTTAGGAAAAAAACATATCTCTATTTGGTATCACTTTTTGAGAGAGAAAGTTGTAGAGAATGAGGTAAAGCTAGAGTATGTACCAAAAAAAAAAAAGTTGTAGATATTTTCACAAAGGATCTTCTAAAAGATACTTTTGAGTATCTCTGATAGAAGTTAGGGGTTATTTCCCCTTGTTCTTTCAAATAGATGCATAAGATTGTGTATCAGTCTATTGGAGGAATCAAGATTCATTATTTGATTTGGATTGATGTTGAAGGCTAACTCTCAAGGCCTAGAGTAGTTAGTGGTATTATTAGATAGTATAGTAAGGTAGAGCATGTATTGTGCCCCTAAGGGGGAGAGTGCAAAAAAGTAACAGAAATGGAGAAAGAACAATTTATTGCTTGTGTTGCCCCTTTTATAGTGTTTTCCAAGAGGGAGAATAGAAAAGAAAGTTCTATGTAGGTGTAGAAGAGAAAAGGTGCAATGAAATGAAGCATCAGTGTTTCCTATGTGAAGTATGTAGGAGAGAGAGTTGGTTGAGTTTATTTCCCTTTGTCATTGATGTCAAAGGGGAAGAGAGTTAGAGTTGATTGAAAAACCATAGTACAAATTTCGGCAGAGTACATTGTCTAACAAAAATTATGATCTGAAGAACTCCTTAGATGAGGGGAGAATAAATTTATGAAATAGAGGTAAAGAGAGAGTGTGAAGAGTAAGAGATGCAGAGGGAGTACTTCTTGACCTATATTTTCTTTTATTGTTGATGATTTTTCAAAGTTGGTGTTGCCACCAATGACAAAGGGGGAGATTTTTGGAAGGTTTTTTGTGTTTTTATTGATGTCAACACAATGTTGGTGTTATAGAGATTGTAAAAATCTTGAATTGGTTGGGAGGTTGTTGGTGGTGATGATTTCAACCCTTGGAGAGTGTTACACTATGTTGTGGTGCTATCATTAGTGGTTTCATTGATCTATGTGATGAGTATGTATTTCAGTTGTAGTTGGTTCACTTAGTTTCCAAGTGCTTTTGACAAAATTTGAATAAAAAAGTATATAGTGTGTCTATGTAGTGTTTTGTATTGTGCTCTACATTTCTTCATGGTTGAAGATATTCTCATGTGGTTTGGACATGATGATCAGAGGTGTTTAGAGGTCCTATATCCTATCTTTCAGGTTCTATAAATGCAACTGTGGAAGATGTATTTGAAAGAGTGTTACCTGCGAAACGGTTTGTTTGGGTGAAATGAGATTGCTCTACATTTCTCAGCATTGAAGTTTCTTATCTTGAGGATTTGGGAACGTTCTTGTAATTTTTGTATATACCTCTCCATGGAATGGTTTTTTTTGAGTTTCTTTGCAAGTGCAATTCTTTTGTTGGAGTTCAGTGGTAGTGCATCATGGTGTGAAACATGAAAGTATTCTTTGTTTCACAAGGTTGTGATAGTGTTGTAGAGTAGTATGGTGTTGTTTGAATATTATTGGATGTTGAGTGGTGTTTTTGTGTAGTCAAAATGTTGTTGTTGGATCTAGAGAAGCATGTATGTGGTCGGTTAAAGTGTTAGTTTAGGTTTGGGAAATTTGGTGTGCTAGCACTATTTGTGGAGGTACCTCATGGATTGTAAAAGTGTTGAGTAGTGTGGTGATATAGAATTGGGTCCTAATTAACCCATGCTATGTTTCACCTTAACTTCTTTCCACCACAGAGGTTTTTGGTGGTGACCTATTTTGGTGTTGCACCTTTGAGGTGCATACATTTTATTGAGGCTGACCTAATTGAGATTATTTAGGTTATAGATGGTATAAATTCAAGGTAAAAATTGTGTGGGAGGTGTGGGAAGTGTGAGATATGAATGTGAACAAGTGTGGTGATCTAAGTGTGAGCTTAAATCTAAGGATGACCATTTTGATCATCTAGAAATGGTTTTCAAAAAATTCCAAGAGTTCAGGGTATCCTTGAACCCAAGAAAATGTGTTTTTGGAGTACCACAAGGCAAATTTTTGGTGCATGTGGTGTCCCAAGAAGGAATCGCTATTGATCCTGAAAGGATAAAATCAATTAGAGAACTTCCTGTTCCAGTAAACAAGAAAGGAGTCCAATCCTTTTTGGGGAAGGTTAACTTTGTAAGCAAATTTATTTATGATTTTGTAGGAATAATTAGACCAATCACCCTAATGCTAAAAAAGGACCAATTGTTCAAATGGACAAAAGAAGCAAGAGAAGCCTTTGAGAGGGTAAAGGGTGTTATTTGTTCAGCTCCTATGTTGGCAAACCTGGACTTGTCAAAAGACTTCATAATGTATGTTTTTAGCAGTAGGACAAGTGTCGCCATTGTCCTAATTTGGAAGGATGTTGAAGTAAAGGGAGAGCATCCTATAGCATTCCATTCTTGAACCTTGAAAGAGTACGAGATGAACTATAACTTCATTGAAAGGTAATATTTCACAATTGTAAAGGGACTCAATAAGTTTCGACATCTTATAGCTTGCACTAAGGTGATCATTTATATCGCACATTCTAGTGTGCACGAGTACATCATGGAAGGCGAAATCACTAAAAAAAGGGTCAACTAGATCACTAAGATTCTAGAATATGGCATTGAGGTTAGGCCTACGAAGATTGTCAAAGGAAGAGGGTTGTGTGAATATTTGGCACATGACGAGGAAATGGAAATTGAGGAAGAGCAAGAGGAGATAGTCCTATAAAATGAGCCTGAACTTGAAGGTTGTTGGTTGATGGATAGGGTAAGATTTATACACACTGGCAAGTATCCATCAAGAATTATGTCTCAAATAAGAAGATTTTATTAGCTACAAAATAGTGGGTACTCACTTATTGAAGGGATCTTTTTTAAAAGGAATTTCAATGATGTCTTACTACAATGTGTCACCATGGAGCAAGAAAATAAAATTCTCAACACCTTCCACAGCAGCCCAGAAGGAGGAAATTTCTCTGCGAAGACCACCACCATCAAAATTTTTTACGCTGGGTACTTCTGGCCTACATTGTTCAATGACTCCTAAAAAATGATAAAAACCTACAAGGAATGCCAATACTATGTAGGGAGAAGAAAGAATTATGCCATGCCTCTGAATCCGATAGTAGCGAACAAACCATTTTCATAATGGGGGCTAGATTTCATCGGGATGATGAACCTTGCCTCTAGTGTTGGTCACAAGTGGATCCTAATAGCCACAAACTACTTCACAAGATGCACCGAAGCCCTACCCCTGAAGAATGTGATGGAAGAAAAAATTGTAGATGTCCTCGAAGGGCTAGAAACGAGATTCAGTGTGCCAAAGACTATCATCTCAGATAATGCCAAAGCTTTCTTGGGTTCCAAGGTATTTCATTTCACATTAGAACATGGCATATTCTTGAAAAAATCCTCAAACTACTACTCGCAAGGAAATGGACTAGCCGAGTCAACTAGCAAGAATCTGGTCTGACTCATTAAAAGGATTGAATCTAATCATGAGAAGGAATGGCATAAGAATATTTGAACAATGTTATAGGTCAACCACATAACTTCTAAGCAAGCCCTGAAGACTTCATTGTATGAGCTAGTATATGGAAATGGCGTTGTTACCTATCTCTATAGAGATACCTACGTTACAACTACTCAAGTCTCTAGTGATTGAAGAAAATGGAGCTATGGAAGTTTGGTTGGACGAATTGCTGGAGGTACAAGAAAAAAGAGAGAAATCCCTAATAGTCATGACTAATTTCCCATAGGTGCTTAAAAGGTGGTTCGATAAGAAAGCTTCAGACCAAGGTCTAAAATGTGGGGACCTAGTACTAAATTTCAATGAAAGAGTTGCAAGGCCTGACCACCATGGAAAATTTGACAAACTATGGGAAGGCCCTTTCAAAATAATTCAGTGCAAACAAAATAATGCATTAGAATTAGAAATTTTGGAAAAAGAAGCACTGAGAATTTTGGTTAATGGAATTCACCTAAATTTATTCAATTAAGCTTCAAATACTTCATACAGGTGTAAATATGTGATTAATGTAATTTTTTTTCCCTTTCATGTTTTGTCAACCGGTTCTTTCAAACATTTTCACAGATACAAGAAGCAGGAAAATTCATGAGACTCATTATTACAAAAATAGAGAAAGACTATACTACTCATATTGTAGAAATTAAGTTCATATGGGAGAAATTCAATAAAGGTTGCAGAGAGAACAAGAATGAAGGAAAAGAGTTGAAGATAGAAAGTATATTCGTTATATATATATATTTTGATAGAAACATTGACAAAATGGATCTGTGGCCATGCGCTAAAAAATTGTGACTATATATACGGCTTCATTATATATATGTATATGCAAGCCCTCTTTTAGGTATATGTATACAAAAGGGAAAAGCATGTATTAATCTTCAAGTTGTAGGAGCATGAGCATTGTCTTCATCGGTGTGAGAATTTTCTCCATCAACAGGAGGGTTATTAGCGGCAACAAGAGGGTTATCATTCGCAAGGAGACCTGGAGCAGCAACACCAACAACCAAAATGAGCGGCAGAGGGAACACAAGGTTCCTGAAGTCGATGTACCAATCCATGTCATATAATAGCACTATATTGTACCAATGCAAAAAAAAGTGGCATGCACAGGTGGCTCTCTCACGGTGCTCAAGAAGTGAATGGAGCCAGAACCCATTCAGAAATGGCACCCATGGTACCACCACATCTTCTTCGATATTCCTCTGCAAGTCACTCGCTATCGGAAGGCCCAGGCCATACACTACATTGGTTACTACTTCACCAAGACCTCTGAGGTACCTCTTCAGGAAAATCTAAAGCGTCAGGTGAAGTATCATGGATTTTGGAGCTTGAATGTCGAGCAGGGAGGCAAAAAAATGGGAGCATATATTGGTGTTCACCCGATATTTATCTTCATACTCAATGCAATCTCTACCCAAAACCCATTTCATGGCTATAATAGCCAGTGAGTGTTTGTTTTTGGTCATACGTTTCAGACGTCTATTGGAGATCTCTCCCAAAAAAGTCATATGAGACTTGTTACACATTAGCCTAATTGGAGTGTTCATTGTGTCAGCCTCTACTCAAAACACCTAAGTCTAGCGCTATGCAAGTTTAAATCCTACTTAGTTGCCTAAGAAATAATGCTATCTAAATTGCCCAATGTGTTTGCTAATCGCTAAGTATAATTCCACTACCATGTTAGGGCCTATTTATAGAAATATCTGACGTAGTCTGCATACAAAGCATGGTGGTAATTGAGTGTTAACTCGAAAATCCCACCAAAAAGCCAGCTCGATATTCCAGCTCAATTACATCTATAGGTACGAATTGCTTTGTGCAGGATTAAGGAGTGGCAATCAATTAGTGCAAATTGGTGGCAAGCTTAGGCGATGGCTGATACGGACCGAGGCTAGGTGGCACAATATAGGTAGTTTCAAGCTCCAAGGTTGAGCACGAATATTTCTTGGGTACTCATTATGACATCAAATTAATTATTCTTTCATGGATATCAATGGTGAAGGCATGCAAGAAGGTGAAAAACATTTCATCCGGCAGCTCAAGTTCCCATGAAAATCACGCTGAAGGGATGTTATCGCTAACATAATTATGAATTATTGTCTTTTCAAAAAGGGCAAGTAGTTCATTTCACGTGGATGGAGGAGTTGGCGGTACATGCTAAATTAAATGCAGAAAGTCAACCGTTGTCTACCGGTTGAAGGAAGGAAATCAAAGAAAAAATAAGTATCGCAAGCAAAAAATCATAGAGCACAAAACTCCTTGAGCATGCAAAAGACTTAGAAAAATAGAATTGTTGAAATAACCGAGTGTGGTGTAATTTGCAGCAAGAGAGTTGAACCCTGAGGTAATTGCGAAGAATTCACTACCGCGGTGTGAATTAAAGTTCGCTTGGTTGTGAATTTGGAGCTTTGTGTTTTGTTTTGAGTGCTATTCATACCGTTTTAGTGTAGTTTTTGGGCAGAGGATTCACAAAAGGATGGAAACTGCTCAAAGTTCTTAAGTAGAGATGAAACAAGGAGGGGCCCAAATTCTATTTAATATCATGCACACAGCACCAGCCGCCTACATCTTCAAGGATGTCTCTTATGCTTCGCCTGGAATACCAGAAAAGCCAACATTGGTGAATATGCGGGTTGCAAAGAAGAAGAGCCTACCCAAAGACAAGAAACAAATTAAAGAAGAATGGGAAAATATCCATGACAACATTTTCGCAAGGAACCCTAAGACACTTAGGGAGGTTGCCAATGAAAGAATGAAAAGGAATAATGACCCAGATTCCTTGGTGCAGAAGTGTTGGTATAGTGGGCTTCCATAATATATGGTCTCATCCTTACACTACTGCCTTGAATTGGTCTACGAGGCCATCAAACACTTCAACCCGGATAACAACACCATTGAGGGTTAGGAGGTGAGTGTGGTTATCTGCAAGGAAGCTATCAGGAACATGCTTTGTATCCCAAAACAAAGCTCTAAAGTGCCTCAAATGGAGTCATTCACTCCAACAAAAGGAGAGACCTATTAGAGGACCAGAGACCTTGCACAAAATTTTTATAACATGGAGACTCAAAGACTCTGAGAAGCTTAGAATAGGCCAATGCAGATCCAAATGTTGCATCAGAGCTTCAAGGATGCTTTCTCGATGATGGTGTTTGTTTGTAGCTTAGACATTGACAAGGAGGTCCACGAGTTTCAGCTTAGTGTGGATTTTCAATTATGCAGGCAACATTCTATTTTCTCGTACAATTTTGTGGAATTCCTTGTGCAAGAGGTGCTCAGCTAGATAGTAGAATACCAGTCTCAATAGAGGTTCAGGTTCTCATCCTTTCTCGCACATATGTTCTTGCATTAGAATCTTGACTTCTTCCAGAAGCATCTAGGGCTCTCAATTTTTGACAAAAACCAGAGGAGGAAGCCAATTTCCACATGGATTCCCCTTCTCTCTATGACATTTGATTATTATGCATTTTTGGATTATTTCTTATATCCGATTTTACAAGATTTAAGAGAAGACAACACTATCTTACGGTTCAACTCAGACCAAACTGAGTTCACGCAAAACTTCACTCACAAGTGTGATTAGTTTCTAGGTGAATATTTTACGTTCGTTTGATTGCGTGGCTTCATCGGAGATCCATTCCGACTTCTGGCATGTCTTACAGACCTAGTACTGGCGCTTGAACTATTCCACCAAGTATCAATTATCAATGTCACCTTTTGCAATGGAAAGGCAAAGAAGAAGGGATTTTTCAACTACCCAATGAGCTTCAAAACTATAGTCATGGCTAAGAGAAAGTCTCACAACATACTGGAAGCAAAGTTGGCTCATCTGGGATTGGTATGGATTTGTGATAAATGGAATTACAACCTCGATGATGACTTGCCAAACAAATATGTCAAAGTGACACACTACCCCCGGCCTTACTGGGAGAAGCATCAGAATTTGGTGTCAGATGCAGATGAATTTATTATTGACCTAGATTATATCCCTACTGAAGGTGGTTAGTCTCCCCTATTCGGATTCTACTACCCGACTGGGCAGTATGATAAAACGAGAAAGATGGGTACTAATCTCTACAAAAAATTGATAAACAACTACAACTCGAAGGAAGAGAATTTCAATGATTTTTAGATATATCATCAAGAGACCTGACACATTGAGGCCCCTTATGATACTGAGGAAATGGATGACAAGTTCGATAATTTTTGGAACAACGAGCATCCAGATTCTTATGAGAGTGGTGAAAAAGACTCCAATTCGGAAGTAGCCGAATCACATTCAGACGCAGGAGTGGAACTAGACATGGAGGCACAAGATGACTCGACACAACAAAAGGGAAAATTTGTGAAGTAACCCAGCAAGGTCTCCTCCAATGTACAGGTTAACATATCATGTGTGAGGTCTTCACTAACTCCCACATGGATTTCCAGGAGGACCTGGGCAACCCAACTGCAGCAATATGAAACCATAGCGGTAGATGAATCATAGCCAATGAAGCAATAATGAATCAAGGCACCATCTGGAGAGTGTTCGCAAGACCTCAAGGCAAGTGAAGAGCTAGCAATAGGTCAAGGATCACAATCACCCACACCATAGGTATCTTTCATTCCCTCCTCTCTAGTTTCACAAACTTTAGTTGCCCCTGTTATGCCTACAACACCTCTTGTTTCATAACCAATGCATTTTGGCCTTTGTTTCAATGATCACGGGGGGGTTTTGCACAGTTCTCCCATGTAGCCCCATTTTCCCTTACTCCTCCATGAAACCTAACACCATTCTCATTGGCCCATTCCGCATCCCAAAGACTCTCACACTCTCCCTCTGCTACCTTCATCGATACATCTCCTGCCACTGCAATGTTGGGGCTGATCCACTCTTCCTAGTAGATAGAAACCATCACGACTTCGCTTCCTTCAAGTCCTCCATCTAGTCTGCAATTAGAGTATTGGAGTGTCCCTCCTTTCTCACCTCAGACACTTAGTGTACCAAAGAAAAAGTCTCCTAGTACCGCCACCCTTTCATTTCCTTTTGCCCTTCCTCCCAGTGCACCTTTCGTAGGTGGACTCATCAGGTCGCCCTCTGAATTCTTATCAAAATGCAACAAAACTAGGCAGGCACGAGAAATCAGAGCCCAAAGGAAAAAGGATAAAAATACTAAGAAGCTGGTGGAGCCAAGGGTATAGACTATTTTTAATGAGGCTCAACAATCGCTACATTTTGCGACTATGTACCCAACTGTCAGCAAGCCACAAGAAGAAATGTAGCTGGATGACTACAACATGTATGCTAGTGGGCTTGATATAAGCAAAGACCAACCTCAAGACAAGGTGGAGCTTATGGAGGAAACACAATGGGTGGTGACCACCGAATTTCTTAAGTTCGGTCACTAGCTAAAGAAAAGGGAAAAAGAGCTAAAAAGCATAAAGGATAGAGTCGAGGTCTTGATTTCCATGGAAAAAGCTAGGGAGGTTGAATTTAAGTGCTTATCCCAACAAAAGGAGACAGAACAAGAAAATCTCTAAGAAGAACTTGTGAAGTTTCAATCCCTTGATCCTAACTTGATCACTGAGTTGCACCAAAAGAACTAGGAGTATCAAGACCAGTTAGCAAAGTTGAGGTAGGAAGTGCAACAAAAGGATGAGGATTTTTATCGCCAACGCACTCAACTAGAGCAGCAAATGCAGAAGGAAAAATTCAGATTTGAGAACCATCGTGCCTAATTAGAGAATGAGATTACAGAATTAAGGTCTTCCCTAGAGCAAGACAAGGAGTGAGCCGAATCTATTTGGGTCACAGAATCATGGATCCTACAAGGATAACTCACCATAGAAAACCAAAAGGTTGTGGAGCTCGTGCATAATATATAACAAAGGAATGCAGAGATTGTCCTATTGAAGGACTCCGCCTCACCCCCTTGTCGATCAAACAAACCTTCTTCAGATAGCCCACTAGTTATATGTTTCATATTGGGAAAGATGGAAAGATTTTTGCCTAACTCTATAGCCACACTCTGATTTATGGAAAAAGCAACATTCCTGGGCAAAGAGGTTTGTGAGATGATGAGGAAATTCCCTTAGTCCATCATGGAAAGAATTCCAGAGGCCAAGAAATTATTAGACAAACTATATATGGTCTCAGATGAAGTCTTGGCAAGTGCAAGGATTGGAGACCGAAGGGCCACTACTAAAAAATCTAACAAGTTCATCCATTTCCACGCAACTATCCTTCATGTTGATGAATGTGCCACCAAATTGGATCAGATCATGAATAGAATGCAGGCTAGGTTCTGTCACCTGATTCAAATGGGCTTACCATCTTTGTTTCTTAGAGATGAATCAATGGCCACGATGGAGCATATTGCAGCAAAGATCGAGGAGAAACAATAGGATGTGTCTGCCTTTTAGAGTTTCAGTTGGCCCCTTGTTGTAGGAGATATTGAGAGAATCACTCATATGATCACATGACTTCTTTTTGAACTTGAGTCCTGGGCCAGTACATTGTTAGTGTTGCCTTACAAAGAAGTGATCGATCTGCATGGAGCACAACAAGGTCTGTGTGACATATTGACTCCATCTGTGGATGAATGGTTGCCTCTCCAGACTGCCCTCTCTAAGCTTTGATCACACCGCCCAATGGATAAGTCTCTAGTCTACAAGCCATAAATTTTGGGTTCCTCATTCTACATGCAAAATTCCCCTGATAAGTCACCAAAAGCTATGAACATAAAATTCCCAAGATCCCTTTGGGTGATTTTATTTTGCTTAAGTACCGACCATTCCCTCCCTTTAAAAAACCAATATCGAGCTCCTCTCACAAAATATCTATGCAAATGCCACCACTTGTCAGTCGAGAGCTCCTCACAAGGGTTCCTTCTCGCTTTCCAAATACCATCGCCATCCTTCCACGTGTCAACAGTTCACAATCCTTAGTGGTTTTTTCCATCGCTCTCCTTTCGGCACCCAACCACATGCCATGTAGCATTAGCCTGCGCATATTTCTTGGTGATCCCACCCTCAGCGCAATATGCTTTGAGACCTCCACGTGTCTTCACAGCACAAGTTTTTTATTGTATAAAGGGAAGGATGAGCGTAAGCCCCGACCGCTTGCTCCGTGATCTTTTGAGGGCTTCATCATGAAAGAGAGTTAAGCAAACAACAACCTATCACCAGCTTCCATGTTTTGTAACTGTCGCCATGAGTGAAAAGCACGTGTCGATGCTCTTCTCTACTAGGACCATTGCCATTATTCGTAGGGGATGCATCCGGCTCTAAGGCATCCTCGTTCATGGCTTCAATATTTTCGATTGCAATGGAAAGGGGAAATCATTGCTAATGATCGAAGAATATTTTCTTTTACTTGCTCACTGAGCTAGGTTTTCATTATAAATATTGCTTCTTCTTTCAAAGAAAGTGTTCAGATTTTGACAGAAGAATTGGTAGAAGAGTCAAGCCTTTTATTGCTTTATTATCTTATTGTAAAGGACTTGTAGAATGCGCCATTGTTCGACCTTTATGTTTTCTTTGATATTTGATAAGTTTAACTGTGCCATTATTGTACTGAATGCCTCATTTATAGAAATTCTATAAATTTAATGCAAGTTTGTTGGTTTAGATCATTTCTTCGACTCCTCTTTCTATTAAATGCATATGAAACTTATTTTATGTCATTTAGTGAATCATTTTGGCTTCTAGCTTTATTTTTTCCATTCTAGAACAAAATAGACTACTGAATGGGCCCTTAAATCACATATGAAAGACAGATTTACCATGCCTATATCTAAATCTTGGCTCATCACCCTAGTTAGATATTTTATTTTTATACTTGCTTCCTTTTCCCATTCAAAACCCCAGTAATAGAAGAAGTCAACTTCTTTAAAATTTCGAGGTTACTCAGTCTAGCACAACAGGTCTCCCCCTTTGACTAAGTTTCCCACAAAGGGTTGTTACCTTGCTAATTTTTGGCATCAACAGTACCCACAAAAGAGTGTTAAACATTGGTTGTTTTAGGAATTTGACATGCATCATAATATTCTTCATTACTCGAACCTTGTCGCGGAATCCAATGTTTGTTTGACCAAATATGGGGGTAGACCTTTGAACAAGACCTTGTGGAAGGTCTGTGAGTCTGACCATGAGGTAATATTTGACACAGTAAAGAGAAGAGCGGACCTAGATGGTTCATTGGATTAATTTATAATTATATGCATATTAATTCATTTGATGCCAATGCTATCATCTTCTTTTACTTTTCCTATTTGTAAGTAACCTACTAAAACTTGATTGATGTCCCCTTACAAAAAAATGCAGATTTATGAGCCATCCAAGAGAATCTCATCCAGAAAAGCAATGCAACATCCTTATTTTGATAATCTTGAAAAATCTCAATTATGATTTTAAGCCAGTACAAAAGTGTGTGTGAAGCTTGGTGAGGGAATTTTAAGTTATTAATTTGAAGTTATCCTTATCATGAGAACCTATGATGTAGACATTATAAGAGCATCTCAAATTTCAAGTTATTTTATTCATGAAGGTGTTGTGTGCAATAGGTATCTTGGAACTCCTAGTGAAGATGTATGACCAGGAGTGACTAACTTGAGAGACTGGTATGCCTATCCTCAATGGAAGCATCAATATTTATGCTTTTTTTTCCCAAGTTGGAACCAAATGGTGTGGATTTTTTGTCTGTAAGTGCCTTCCATTTATTTTCATTTCATTTCCATGTTGGATGCTCTTTCTTTTTCTTCATTTCCTTTGTGTATTTGTAAGTAAACTATTAACAATTGATTGGTCTCTCCTTGTAGAAAATTATGATTTATGATCCATCGAAGAGAATCTCAGCCAAAAAAGCAATGCAACATCCTTATTTTGACGGTCTTGACAAATCTCAATTATGATTTGAAACCATTATAAAAGATCATGTGAAGCCTAGCGAGGGAATCTCAAGTTACTCATTTGATGTTAACCTCATCATGACCACCTATGATGTAGACATTATAAGAGAATCTCAAATGTATGAGTGACATTGTAAAATATATGTGAGAATGGAGTACCTAAGGAATTGTAATGATATTTACTCAAATATTGAAATTTGGTGCAAGGCACCAAGGTTATTAAGCAAATTTGGTTCATGGAAGTTTTAAGTTAGTTTTATGTTTTGAGTTTTCTCAATTGAATAAGGTCATATTAGACCAATTTATAATGTAATAAGTCATTTTATTTTTTTTGGGGGTCATTTTGGAGTTCATGTTGCATATTTGTCAAAATGATGTAAAATTGCAAAAATTGAAAAGTTGTCAATGTGAAAAAAGTGCAAAAAAATGTAAACTTGAAGAAGCCCAATAGTCATGGGAATTAAAAGGGTAGTTAGAGCCATTTTCATAGGTTTGTTAAGGTTTAAATATGTTGGTAACTTGAAGGAAGAGGTTGTTGAAGGGTTTTGTGAAGGAAAAACAATAAAAATCCCTTGATTTCTCTTGTAATTATGTGTGTTTCATTGAATTTTTCTGTTGCAGACTATTATACTTGGTTGTACAGAAGTATTATATCTTGAAAGATTTTCCAATTTGTATAAATAGGTTTTAGATATGTTTTAGCTTTGGAGTGAAGGAAATTCATTGAGTTTTAAGAATTTTATTGTCAAATTACTCACTACAGGTCTATACAGCCAGGCATAAGGGTTTGAAGACTAAAAATGAATAAATGACTCATTCCACCTATTTTTTCTCTCTATGGCATGATAGAATGAGTCAAAAATGGTATTATTATATGTAGGAATAATATTTAGGAGGGGAAAATTTTTAGGAGTGTTTTTGGTTGTTGTCCCAAAGGAAATTAGGTGAGTTTTGGCTTTAAAATGGAGTTTCGAATGCTGGGTTTTGGTGAAATTGTATTAGGAAATATTGGGAGATGATTGATTTGGAATGAGAAAGCATATATTGAAGTGTTTAAATCTTTGGAAGGGTAGGGAAGGTGAGTTGAGTGCCTGGGCATGATGCCCTAATTGTCAAACTGTGTTTTTGAGTGAAATTTGATGGTTAGAGGAGGGAAGTTGTAGAAAATATTGGGAGCAAAAGATTGTGATGAACCTTCAAGTATGTGCAGACATAACTAAATGTGTTTGAGGCATTTTTTGGCTGTGTAGAATCTTGGAACAATTTTTTTTAATAAACCCCTTTAGAATGGCATAAAGTGAGGGTTTCATGTTTTGTTGTCATGGGAAATGATTCGTTGATTAAAAGTTGTGGATTTGGAGGTTTTGTAGACTGGTAAGTGAATTTCCATGAATATTTAAGGTTGGAAAAGTGTTTGAGTGGGTGATGCTTTGTTAAAGTGAACTAATTGAGGTCCGCGACAACATAGTTGCATGATTTTGGAGAAGTTGGTCCAAAGTGACCTATGTTGATTTTGAGATATGATTTGTAAGATTTTAAAGGGTGTCTAAAAATACAATTGGTTAGTGGGTCTGAGATTGGATCTAACATTTTTGGTCCATAAACTAGGTCTGCAGAGCTACAAGGGAATTTGAGTGAATTTGTGAAGATTTGGAGAGATAGGTTTAAAAGGGTTGCAAAATTGTTTCTAAAGGCTTGAATTGTGATTGTAGGTTGATTTCCTCCCTTCTCTACATCAAAATTTATTGTTTCCCTCAAACATTTGTAATTCAAGCAATGTAATCCCTTAACAATCCAAATTGCAAAAGGAAAACAATCTTCAATAGCCTGCTACCCAGATACTGTGTTGGTTATAGGAATAGCATCTAAGGCATCGAGGTCATGTAGGGCACCTCTACAATAACCTCTTTCAGTTTTTGTTATCCCAGAGCCGTTTTTCCATGGTGTCCAATTTTGACTTGATGGAAAAAGTGTCAATTACAAGCAATGTAAAGTGGCAAAGTGGTGCAACTTTTGTTCTACAAATTGTGCGACCAAACAGAGTGTTCCAACACATCTGAATAGGTATTTTTATGCTAGGCGTGGTCCTTTTTCATAGCCAAACACACGAAATCACTTTGAGCTATGTTTAACCAAATTGGTCCCTTAAAAGTCCAAAGTGCAAAATCACTGCAAACTTCAACATGTTGTTACTCAGATACTATGATTCTTAGAAACTTATCATCTGATCCTATGGGATTGTGTTGGGCTCCTCTACAATAACCTCTCTCAATTTTTTCTATCTTGAAGGCATTTTCCTATCGTGGCAAATTTTCACTTAAGGAAAAATTTATCAAATGCAAGTAGTTGAAAGTTGCAAAGTGGCGTGACTTTCATTCTGCAACTCATGTGACCAAAAAAATTGTTCCTACGCATCCGAATAGGTATTTTTATGCTAGGAATGGTCCTTTTTTGCACCCAAACACATGAAATCACTCTGAGCTACGTTTAACTGGATCGATCCCTTAAGAGTCCAAAGTGCAAAATCATTGCAAACTTCAGCATGTTGTTACTCAGATACTGTGATGCTTAGAAAATTATCATCTGATCTTACAGGATCATGTTGGGCCCCTCTATAATAACCTCTCTCTATTTTTTCTATCTCGAAGGCATGTTCCCATGGTGGCGAATTTTCACTTGGGGAAAAAGTTGTCAAATGCAAGTAGTTGAAAGTGGTCCAACTTTCATTCTGCAACTTGTGTGACCAAATAGAGTGTTCCAACGCATCCGAATAGGTATTTTTATGCTAGGCATGGTCCTCTTTCACATCCAAATATGTGGAATCACTCTAAGTTATGTTCAACTAGATCGGTCCCTTAAAAGTCCAAAGTACAAAATGGTTGCAAACTTATACATGGTGTTACTCAAATACCATGATGCTTAGAAAATTCTTGTCTGATCATATGGGATTGTATTGGGCCCCTCTACAATAACCTCTTTCAGTTTTTGCTATCTCAGAGGCATTTTCCCGTGGTGGTGAATTTTCACTTGGGAAAAAATTATCAAATGCAAGTAGTTGAAAGTTGCAAAGTGGTGCAACTTTCATTTTGCAACTCGTGTGAGCAAATGGAGTGTTCCAACTCGTCCAAATAGGTATGTTTATGCTAGGAATGATCCTCTTTCACATCCAAACACACAAAATCGCTCCGAGCTACATTCAACCGAATCGATCCCTTAAAGGTCTAAAGTGCAAAATGGCTGCAAATTTTAGCATGTTGTTACTCGGATAAAGTGACACCTAGAAACTTCTCGTCCAATCCTATGGGATCCTGTTGGTCCCCTCTACAACAACTTCTCTCAGTTTTCACTATCTCGGAGGCATTTTCCTATGGTGAAAAATTTTCACTTGGGGAAATAGTTGTCAAATGAAAGTAGTTAAAAGTTGTAAAGTGGTGCAAATTTTGTTCAGCAACTATTGTGACCAAATGGGCTATCTCAATGCATTCGAATAGGTATTTTTACACTAGGCATGTTCCACTTTTGTACCCAAACACACAGATTCACTTTGAGCTATGTTCAACCTGATTAATCCCTTAAAGGTCCAAAGTGCAAAATGGCTGCAAAATTCAGCATGTTGTTACTCAGATACCGTGATGTTTAGAAACTACTCATCTAATCCTATGGGATTGTGTTGGGCCCCTCTACAATAACCTCTCTTGGTTTTCATTATCTCGGAGGCATTTTCTTGTGCTAGCAAATTTTTACTTGGAGAAAAAATTGTCAAATGAAAGTAGTTGAAAGTTGCAAAGTGGTGCAACTTTCATTCTACAACTCATGTGACCAAATGGAGCATTCCAACGCATCTGAAGAGGTATGTTTACATTAGGAATGGTCCTTTTGCACCCAAACATGCAGAATCGCTCCGAGCTATGTTCAACCAAATCAATCCCTAAAGAGTCCAAAGTGCAAAAATGGCTGCAAAATTCAGCATGTTGTTACTCAAATACTGTGACACTTAGAAAATTCATGTTTGATTCTATGGGATTGCATTGTTCCCCTCTACAATAACCTCTCTTGGTTTTTGCTATCTCAGAGGCATTTTCCTGTGGTAGTGAATTTTCACTTGGAGAAAAAGTTATCAAATGCAAGTATTTTAAAGTTGCACAATGGTGCAACTTTCATTCTGCAACTTGTGTGACCAAAGGGATTGTTCCAACACATCTATATGAGTATGTTTACTCTAGGAATGGTCTTCTTTCGCACCCAAACATGCGGAATCGCTCTGATCTACGTTTAGCCAGCTCGATCCCTTAAGGTTCCAAAGTGCAAAAAGGAAGCAATCTTTGACGATCTATTACTCAAAAACCGTGATGCTTACAAACTCTTTGTCTGAGCCTACGAGATCACATTGGGCCCCTCTACAATAAAATCTCTCAGTTTTTGTTATCTCAGAGTCATTTTCCCGTGTTGTCCAGTTTTTACTTGATGGAAAAATTGTCAAATGCAATCAGTGTAAAGTTGCAAAGTGGTGCGACTTTCATTTTGCAATTCATGTGACCAAACAAACTACTCCTTGATGCATCCTGATAGGTACATTTATGCTAAGCATGGTCCTCTTTCACACCGAAACACTACTTCATGTACTATGAATATTATGTTTTGCAAGTGTTGTGAAGATTATGTATCATTTGCTTAATTAAGTTGTTCCAATCAAAGGATTAAATATGTTGGAATCTTTTTATGAATCATTTCATGTAATACCAGTTGAAAACGTGTTTTTTTTCTTTTATATAAAGAATTTCATGGAACTCTTTGGATTAAACTGAATTGAGATATGTAAGAACAAAACATTAGGAAATACATTGCTCAAGGATCTTAAATAAGCCTTCTTGGTTTAGGGGCACCAAATGCATTTTGTGTTAATGTTGTCAAATGAGGTATTTTTATTGAAATTCTACATCTTTTCTATTGAATATTGTTGCTGCAAAGTAGTTGCATGACCTGCATGGCCTAATGGTGACTCCAAATTGATTTGAATTGTTGTTTCAGTTTCCTAACTACCATTTTGACTGAGTTTGAGGCATTCCCATTAGTGTTGTAGAATCTTATTGTGTTTTCCTTGTAGGCGGGTGTGAAACTCCAATTTTAAGGTTTTGAAGACATAAAATTGTGATTATAGCCCATTCCACTAATTTTAACTCCTATAGCTGAGTGGAATGGGCCAAATATGGTAGGATTTAGTTGATTGAATGGTTTTGGGAGCAAGAGATGTCATTTGGGGGTTTGGGCATGATGCCCTAGTTGTGAAATCTAAATGTGTTGAGTGAAATTTGATGGTTAAAGGTGGGTAGGTGAGGAAAACTCTTGGGGAATTTTTTTTGGTGATAGATTAAGCATGTGTAGGCCATTTGAATAATTTTTGATGCATTGGTGAAGTGTAAAGAATTTGGGAAGTGGTATTTTTAATAAACCCCTTTGTAACTTGCTAAAAATGAGGGTTTTGTATAAAGAGGACTTAGTGAGCAGTTCACTAGCTAAAAGTTATAGATTTGGTGGTTTTATAGACTGGTAAATGACTATCCATAGGTATTTGGGGTTGGCAGATTGTTTAGAGGAGAGTTGATTTGTAAATTAGGCCTATTTGGCTTAAGGGGACAATGCAAAAGCATCTATTTGAGGGATTTCTTCCAAAAGAGTTGTATGATATTTTGAGATGTGTTTTGGTATGCCTTAAAGGGTGTCTAAAAATATAATTGGTTAATGGGTTTAAGAGTGGATTTGTGAGATAGGTCCAAGAAACTAGGTCTACAGACCTACAAGGCAAATAGTGAAGTTGTGAAGGGAATCACCCTAGTTAGGGTTTTGGAGATTGAAGGCTTGTTGAAATATATTAAATTTGTGATTGGTAATTGAAGGCCTCCCTATTATGCATCATTTCTCTCTCGTTACAATTTTGGGTGCATTATTACTTTCAAAGTATTGGGAACGCTTTGCCTATTTCCTAGTTGGTAGTTGCCATTCTAGAAGGCTCATCTCTTGATATATTTTATACTCATTATTAATCAATTATCAAGTTAATAATCAGTGCATTTATTTACAGTTAATCTTTTCTTTTCAATTTGTGCAATTTTGGAATTTGTAACTCTACTAGTATTCCTAGAAATATTGAAGTTGTTTAGCATCGACTAATAAATTTGTTTAACATCAATCAATTAATATTCAAGACAAACCATGAAGGACAACAATGATCAATGCAAGGGATAATCAATTAATAAGTATACATGTGAATAATTCAATCATGTACATGTGAATAAGGGAAGCACAAGTACTCAAAAACATGTAAGCCTTGAAGTATACACACGAATACATAGTATACACAAATTAATACAAATTATATGCATGAATACAAGGTATACACATGAAAACATGTAAATTGCAAAGTATACATTGGAATACACATAAGTCACAAAGCGTACACGTAAGTTGTAAAGCACACACTTGAATACACGTAACTCATATCTATTGAACAATGGATTTATAATGCAAATATGGAAACCATCGATAAAAAAAAATTGTATTAACCAAATATCTATGTAGGCATACATCAATATATGTCGACATATGTATAAAATATAGGTACAAAATAGCTATATAGGCTTACAAGAATACTATATGGGCATACAATGTCAAATATATCAAATACAAAATATGTACAAAAATGCCATATAGGCATACAACAAAGGGCTCTAGAATCAGAAGTCATCGCTCTTCGTCCCATCAAAATAAAATCTTTCCCTTTTCTTATCGATCAAATGGTGATACGTCTATCACTCATTTATGTTGTGATTGAGGAGTGCTCCTGGTGCTCCTCGTAGTGTATAGTTCTTGGTGAAGTTTTATCTATTATAATAAGAAGTAAAGATATTACTAAATAAAAATTACATTAAAAAAATGATATATTTTTAAAAATAAACACTTACCGCCATCTAATGATCACTCTCCATGAGGGAAATATTCAAATGCCCATGCTGAGGCATGTTGAAGCCCTGTATAAACCATCCAAATAGAAATTAAACTATGAATCAATAATGGTTTTATTTTTTACTAACTAGCATCTATAACAAAAAATGTAAATTGAAATTTAGTACTTTTCCTCATACCTCCCCTATTAGATCCATCGAGGATCCTATAGAAGACAAAACATCGATGTCCATTGTCATTTGAAAATTCAAAGGTGTTTCTGCTTCCAACAATTAAAAATAAAACAACAAATTATTCAATCACGAAAACTACAATAGCGATCAATGTCATGACTTATAATGTATGAGATAATGAAATTTTTTTTGAGTACTTATTAAACTATATATTTATGACTATCATGCTTACTATTTTCCCTATCCATATCTTGTTCAAAAGCACATGTTTTTAGGCTTTTACCCATAGCAGCAAGTCGATGAACCATTTGATAAAATGCTTTCATAGACATGTACGATAACTGTGGTGGCATAGAGAAGGCATGAATTTTTTGAAAAAAATCCTCAAAGAAATGGGATCTCATGGTGATGAGATGCCATTACAAACAAATGCACATCATGGCATTCCATCACCATAAGACCGCATTTCTTTTAGGCATTTTTTCAAATAGTTCATTTCCTTCTCTATGGTATTATTGCTTACTATTATGCTTTGTTAGAAATTTTTCCAAGCATCCATAGTTTGTTGGAAAGCACCTATTTTAGGATTTTAGCTATAGAAGCAAGGAAGTGAAAAGTTTTCTAAAATGCTTTGGTACACATGTATGGAAAATGTGGTATCATAGAAAAGGTGGTGAGCTATTTGAATAAATTCCTCGAAGAAATGTGGTCTCATGGTGATGGAATGGCATTCCATCACCATGAGATCACATTTCTTTGAGACATTTTTTCAAACTACTAACTGCCTTGTCAATGCTATTGCTTACTATTATGCTTTGATAGATTTTTCCCAAGCATCCATAGTTTGTTGGAAAGCACCTTTTTTAAAAATTTTAGCCATAGCTGTGAGGAAATGAACTGTTTGAAAAAATTCTCTGGTAGACATGTATGGAAAATGTGGTAGCATAGAAAAGGTGGTGAGCTATTTGAAAAAGTGCCTCAAATAAATTGGTTCTTTGAGGAATTTTTTTCAAAAAACTCATTGCCTTGTATATGCTATTGCTTTCTATTATTCTTTCATATATTCCTTTCAAGCATCCATAGCATAGAAAAGGTAGTGAACTGTTTGAAAAGATGCCTCAATAAAAAGTGGTCCCATGGAATGCCATGACAAGAAAATGTAATTGGAAGTTGCTCCTACTTATTACTTATGCTATGTGAAGTAATTGTATCACTACTTATGTTGACTTTCTAAACAATGATATTGTAGCTGAAATTTTTTCATATATCAACATCTAGTTATTAGTTATGGAATGTGAAGTAATGCTTCGAGTTTGAAAGATGTGCAATGTAACGTAATCAACGATATGAATATAAACTACACAAATCTATAAAGTACAATTCATTAGTTAAACTCTTTATTCTATTACCTATGTGTAGGTTTGACTAAATCCACTAGCACTAGGAGGTGTTCCCTCAAAACCTCCAATATTAGCCTATTCAGCATCCAACACTGATACATTTTGACTCAAATTCCGACGAAAGGTTGTCAGAATTTCAATGAAATTTCGTCAGAATTATTTCGTCAATTTTCCGACGAAATTTAAAACGTCGAAATTTTGACCCAGCCGATGATGCTGGGTCAAAATTTCAACGTTTCAAATTTCATCGAAAAATCGACGAAATAATTCCGCCGAAAGGTCATCAAAATTTCGTCAAAATTTGAGTCAAAGAACTAATGGCTAGCAAATTCTCTACGTCAACACTCTCCTTCGCGATGGAAGGGATAATTATGTGCTCATGAGGTGGCCTAGCGAGAGCTCATCTCCCTTGTCATGTAGGATCTGATTGTGCACCGGCTCTATCTTGTTTCGACCCTCCACCTCTCCCTTGGAAGTCCCTCATATCAAAATAATTTAGGATTTTGTTCAAGATGAACTCACAATATAGTTTCCTAAGAAAATACTGTGGGACTTCATAATTTTTGCATGGTGGATAATAAAAAACCATGTACCACCTATCCCGAAAAAAGTTCCTAATATGTTGGTGGTGGCACCAATGAATAGGAAACCTCTTTGCATTGAGGCTAAGATTTGCATTTGTGCGCGGGTCAGTGAATACTGAGAACAAATCACCTTTCGTAATTTTTAAATCTTTTACTACTTTGTATGATGATTTATTTTTGTAATAAGCCCTAGCTGCCTACCTCCTATCCATCCAACTAGTTAATTATTTGTTGATTGAATCTACATGTTTTAAAATTTCTTTCAATGAAGTTGCTAGGGTCATTCTTTCTGCGATTGAACCGTTTGGATCATTCAACCTCTTGATTAAATTTTCAATTTGTTTTTTATTGTTCTCAATTTCACTTATTAAGTTTTGTTGAGTGCCAGGAGGATGTTGAGGGATTGGTGGAGGAGATTGAGGTTGTGGTTGATTAACTTGAGGATTTTGTTGTTGTTGTTGTTTTTGTGCTTGTTGAGGATTTTGTTCCTCTTGTTTTTTTTGTACTTGTTCACGAATTTTGAGGAGGGTTTGCAGGTTGATTAACATCTCCTACAAATTAAAAAATAAATATAAAAAACAACCTAAAACTAACAAATTCAAAACAAAAAACAAGCAATCCTTACCTCTCAAACCTCTTCATTGACGTGGTGGCATCCTGGCAATAAAACAACAATTGTTGATGAAGAATTTTGCAAAATACCTCCTCCTAGAATGTGAGTGCAGAATATTGGGGTTTTGGTCATGGGCAAGAAAAAAAATCACAGTCACAAGTTAAAATGAATTTGATTTCCTATTTTTTTTGCTTTTAATAGATGATAATGTGAGCAAGTTATAATGTGCTCATGTTAAGGGCTCATTGTGGATGAGCCTCAAGCTCGACACACCAAGCCATAACACGCTCATGTTATGAGTTTTAAATTTTTTTTTTTTAAAATGGCCACAAATTGGCTACCCATCTGTGTGCACCCACCCCATTCTTTGTTAGGGTTTTTAGCTACTCCCTAAGTTCATCTTAAGAGGGGGTGTTAGAGTTATCATACATTAGCTAATAATTAATATAAAAATTATTAGTCTAATTTATTCTTTGCACTTAAGCTAAACTTAGGAGTGATTTTATGCTTTATTAGTTGAGCTAATATTAGATCACTATGTCTCATCTCATGTCTTGTTGACACTTGTCATGATCTGATCCATTTCTCATTTAGGGCTTTGCTCTTATAAGCACTCAACCCTTATTGTAAATATCTCTCGGATATTATCCGGAGCTTTCATATCTTCTTGAAAGTCTCTTTTGTAGTTTTTTATTTTTGAAGAATATTGCACATATTGTTTGCAGATCTCTTGTGTGGAAGGTGTATTTGTTTGTTGTTTGATTTTGTGGCTCATGGTTTTTTTCTTGTTTCACAATTCTAGCAATGGAGACTACATTAACCTATTTTTTATTATTTTACTAAAAATGAAATTGTAGTTGCCAATTTTATAAAAAATCCACATATAAATATATATTTTTTTATAAATATAATAATGAACTACACACACAATTAGTTTACATCATTTCAAAATTCAAAATATATACCTTACATTCAAGTGATTCAAGTAAAATAATTATATTAGTGTTGGTCATTTGCTTTATAAAACGATGACATAACCTTGAGCTTTCACCAAATGAAAGGGAAAATGCATTGACATATAAATAATTCACAAAATCCCAAAGGAGAAAATTGATAAAAATAAGCTAAGGGGTTATAAAAATTAGAAAACTATTCAACAATTATATTTGGAATACATCGAAATGCTAACCCTAAGGAGGAACATTAAGTCATGCAAACCTTCATACAACTAGAAGAAAACTTATTTAGGGGAGCCTTAAGTTGTGTAAACAAAGTTGGGATCACTAATAAATGTAAGGAAATAAATCACTCGCATCTATAAAGCTAGCTAACTGAATAAAGACAATAAAAATCACCAACTAACCTAGACTAAACTAGATAGATAAATGGTTAGTAATAAATAAGATATAGTTAAATGAGAATATAATGTACCTTGCTTTAAATTTGATGGTGTGGAAATATGAGGGTGCATAGAGTTAACTTATCACTATTCAAAAATGTAGATCTCTAATTTTTGAACTATATTAGGGTCAATGAGAACCCAGAAATGTTATGATGTTAGGGGCATGATCTTTAGTGATGTAGCCTTGAATTGATGTGCAAATCTGCACAATTTTATGTGATAATTATCTAATACAATCATAGTTCACATGTGCCTTATTGTTAGTTGAATTTGGCCAAGATGGTGTTTACAAACACCTTTAGGAGATTGTCAACTTGATAGGGCGAGTCTTCTCCTAGGTCAACCCCTTTTTGAATCAAGTTAACAACAACAAGTGATATTAAAGATAACATACATAGACATGTAGATGACCTATATAATGTGGGTTCTTTCTCCCTTTGAAAAATTGAAGTGTTCTCTAATGATTCTCCTCGGTGTTCTTGCATTATTCTTTATCTTGAATTTAATGACACATTGAATGTCTTTAAATACCACCACATAACAACATGTTGCAGAAATATATACTAAGTCAACTCATAAACAAATAGTATGAATGGATGGGGGAGATGAAATTTAAATTTTGGGTTCAATCTTATGTGTAATGAGATTGATCTCCAATTGCATAAAATTAAATCTAGACAAATAAATAATAATTTTGAAGCAAGAAAAAATATGTGACAATAAATGCAATTATAAGTGCAACAATGAAAAGTAAATAACAAATAAATAAAAATCGCTAAAAAACCAGAACTAATCCAAACATATATCACTTATTTGTATATTATCACATCTAAAACATTCTATTAAAATTAACACAAAACTAATTAAAAACTAACATAAATATACAAATTAATTAAACTCTCTCACATATACCTTATACAGAAGATTCAAACCTCACATAAGATCTTTTTAATTGTTTAGTCAATAAAATTGAGTGGGAGCTACATTGATAAATGACAAATATTATTTATAAACATAGGCATACACATGTCATTACCACTCTCTCTCTCTCTATATATCGAAGGTGAAAGATATTCTCCACAACCTTACAACGACGTTTGGAACCAGCTAGTCGATGTCTTTTAGTTTATTGTCTGTTTCAAGGTTCGTGAAAGGGCACCCATTACTGGAATATCTCCTCCTTGGCACTAATGGAATATCAAGTAGGCAGTGTTTTAGCACACTGGTTCAATTATGTGATATTTTATTATCCGAGTTCTAACGTATGGTTACCCACCAAAAACCCTCCTTGAAATGACAAAATGTACAGGCAGACAGAATACATTTAAATCATTTATATAACTAGATTATGTGACTGAAATTCTCAAACAACATATAAATTAAAGAAGGCATTTTTCTTTCAAATTTCTATAGAAGAATCTCTTTACACCAAATTAAAGGCAATATGCAAATGATATTCACCTGTTTAGCTAACATGAGATTTCCATATATTGCAAGCTTCCGAGGCCTGAGCACCCATGGAAGTCTAACATCCTAAGCTTAGCTAAATTGTTCACTGCATAAGGAAGGCTGTGTAAACCTTCACAACCATGCAAGTTCAACACTTGGAGTTGTTCTAACTCGCCCACTGTGTTGGGAAGAATCCTTAGGCCTTTACATCCGTACAAATTCAACACCTGTAGTTGAGACAAATTACCCACAGTGCTAGGAAGGCTTTTGAGATCTGCACAACCTTCCAAATACAACACTTTTAGATGCATCAAGTTGCCCACAGTGTCAGGAAGGCTTGCTAAACTTGCACAGCCGCGCAAACTGAACTGCTTCAGTTGTGGCAAGTTACCGACTGTGTTTGGGATAGTTGTGAGACCTTCACAATCCTCCATATGCAAGCATTGGAGGTTCTCCAAATTGTTAAGTGTTTTTGGGGTTCTGGTAAGACTTGCACACTTTTCTAGACTAAACATCCTGATCTGGCACCAGTTGCCATCAAACTGAAGTCTGTTTCTTAGTATTGACCATGTATACATATCACTTAGAAATTCACAATTTCTAATTCTTATCCAGATCAAATTTGGAGCTAGCTTCCCAATGTTGCTCAGCACTTTTGTGTTTTGCAAAAATAGGTAGCGCAGAGAAGGCATGCTGTGCATGATAACAGGCTCACTTCCATTCTGTCCTGTGTAAACAAGCATCTTCACTCTCTCTGCTCTGTCTCTGTTCAAGGCATTATGTGTACTCATAGGCAGCCACAGTCTGCTATTGTTATCAGCTTCCTTTTGAATCCCTCTACCCATATCCTGCAGAAGGTCATGCATATGTAGAAGATCTTGCGGGCCACTGATATTTATAAGCATTTTCTGCAAAAGATTCTTGATAGCTGTTTGAACTTTATTTGGGTATAAGACTTCCCAGAAAATAACAGCATGTATTTTCTTTTCACCTACAAAGTTACAAGCTACATCCAGAAATATTTCCTTTTCAATGTCATCAAGCCCATCATAACTGATTCGAAGGAGTGTAGATATTTTTGGATTTTCTCCAAAGTTAAGAAGAGTTTCTTCCCAACAATGAATTTGGTTGGGCTCCTCCTTATCAAACAAATGTGATCCAATGACTTCTAGTGAAAGAGGATTCCCACAACAGGCCTGGGCAATTCTTGTAGAAAGCTCTTCGTAAGGGGCATCTGGAAATGGGATTGAGAAAGCATGCCAGCTAAACAACTGGAGACCTTCATAGTCCTGCAATCCAGTCATGTTGTGAACTGAGTCGACCTTAGCAAGATTGAGTAGGTTCTGGTCTCGGGATGTAATGATGATTCTACTACCATGCCCAAACCAATCCCCATTCAGCGCATACAATTGGCTTCCATCATTTACACCATCCAATGTGACAAGGGCACGAACCCCTCTCAGTCGATCTCTCATCAGAGCTTTTCCCTCATCAACACTTGAAATTTCTCCATTGTAATTTACCAGCCTCCTTAAAATTCTTCCCTGCAAGTCCACAAGTCTAGTGCTTTTCTCTACAGTACCTTCAATGTTGAAGACAAAGCAACAAGCATCAAACCCACCATGAATTTTATTGTAAACAGCCTTGGCTAAGGTGGTTTTGCCAACACCACCTAAACCGCTAATTCCCACTCTCACCGTCCTGTCCCTGGAACTCAGATTTAGACTACAAAGTAGGTTATAAGTATCCGTTTGGAGTCCCACAAGATGCATAGGGACATCCAGCGGAGTATTCTTGAAGGAATTCAACACATCTTTTACAACTTTTTTAACAAGTCTTCCTTCGTACCTGCAAATCACCTTCCATATATTACACCCTACCATGCAAATTTAAAATTGTAACTAATTTGGGAAAACTAGAAATTTTAAGTCTATTAAATTCCACAACACTGCTAGCTTACGGTAGACAAAAGAAAGTTCAGCTAATAGTTTTCCAACTAAATAAATGGCTAGAATAAATGACAAAAAACAACATGCCAATTCATTACCCGAATTCTGCTGCTCGAGTCCAACCAGAACAAAAAGAGATTTGATGAAGAGCTTTCTTCCACTCCTCAATTGTATTTTCATCCTGTCGATCTAAATGGGTGTAATGCTTTTGGAATGCCTGGGCGAACAGACCTCCATTTCTTTGAGGATAGCGAACATCACAGGGCTCCACATCATAAAACAGGGGAATGATGAAGCCGTTGGATCCACACATCCGCGCCGCCTCCTTTAGACACCAAGGTGACTCTGCATAGCATTTGGAAAATATGGGGATATGAATATGACATGTTTCAATGGCCATTTGCAAGCTGGAATCGATGGCTTTGCCCTTGTTCAACTCTTCACTGTCCAGGAAAACCCGAAGGCCTGCTACATACAGAGATTCGTGGAGATGGTCGACAAAAGTTTTTCTCACATCTTTTCCACAGAAGCTGAGAAACACATGAAACTTCTTGTTGACATCGAAGGGGATTTTGATGGTGGGAGGTTGATAGTGAGTGTAAATCTCCATCACTTGCTCTGCACAAGTTTGTGGACCTTAACAATGTGAACTCGAGTCTGCCACAAAAAGAAGAGAAAGTATGGGTATGAAGTCTAAATGCAATTGGGAGGAAACTGACTCAAGCAAAACAAGTGGTATCAGAGCAAGTAACAGTTTGGTTTAAGGGGGTGTTGGAAATAAATCAGTTTATAGAACACTATCCATATGAACTGCAGCTCAACACTATAAATATGAAATCTAAATGCAATTGGAAGCAAGCTAAGGCAAGCACAAAATGTGAAATTTCTTGGGCAGGCTTACCTGGGAAATGAGCTGACAATTATCGACTCTGGCTAGTTATATGCTTTTTGTGGGCACATCCACAAAATGTACATGAAGATTAAGGAGAGGACCTATTTCTGATTGTAACATTGGTTTTAAATAATCATTTTAATTGTGCAAAGTCATATTAGTGTAGTGTCGATTCAGAGCTAAAATAATCATGATTTTAGAACAGAGTAGATACTGCAAGATAGATATTTGAGTTGAAAGACGTGACTCCGTCTCGTGAGATCCACGTGGTGAGAGAAATCCAGCGTAACATAGGCCTCATAAAGTCATGACATTGCCAGGAGGTGATGTATCCCGTGATGGCATTTACAGTTAGAATCAATGGCTTGAAAGTTTTTAGACAGATTGGTCGACCATGCAAATGATCCTGAACGAACACATATCAGACTTAGCTTATTCACGATTGATAACTACAGCGCCTACAGAACAACACGTCATCCACAACAGACAAGGGAAGGTCGACCATGAATTATGGCCACACAAATTTTGTCCAGTTGGACATGGCGAAAACGACTCACAGGTGGGTGGGGTGACGTGGGAGAAAAGATTTATGTAGAAGGTTTACAGGAGGATGGATCCCACCTCATAAGTACGTAGTCCTACGCAATCCCTGGCAACGAGAGAATTGAGAACGAGCAGCTGGCATTCAAACCTTCATGTTTGAGAATCGACCTGCTTACCTGTTTTCCACAATCTATTATTTAATTAATCGAATTTGGTACTTACTTAGAGTTTTTATTTCAACTTGAATTGATTTTGTAATATATTGGCTACTTAGATTTACCGCCAGCTGTTCTACTTAAGAATGGCGGTGGTGGGAGAAAGCTCTATTTTGAACAAAACAGGATGCTCATTTTCTATGGTTTTTAAGGTTAAGCATGTTGTGACTTCAGATATGATCTGGAAACAGTATTTTTTTTTATTGTATACAATTTCTCTTGCAGAATATAAAAGCTCATTTCGACATCCTTTAGATTCTCATTTCTTTACATGAAATTATTTCAGAGAAGAGAAAATTGCAACTGAAATAAAGGTGGAGTTCAATGAAAAAGCCTAGTATAGAATTTTCGTAATAGTTGGTTTTGCTTAAAATTAATATATCCTATGAAATATTGTTATTTATATTAATTGTATAAAGTTTTAAAATGTATATTATAAAAAATTACATAGAAAATGTCATCTTATAATTTAAGGTGTTGTTTTTAATAATTTATCAAAAGAGAATATATAATGATAATTTGTTAATTAATAAATAGGTATTAAATCAATAGTAGGAGGTATGTGGTGGTCATTTAGTTTCTACATATCAAGACTATCTTGGTCATTCAGTATGAGCTTCTAGCTTGTAAGAGCACTAGCATTAGCTTACTCATCCTATACATCCTTAAGAAGTTGATTAACAACTTTGGGATGAGAAATGACTAATGCAAGAAGAAGAAACTTGCTAGTAATTGACCAACTAAAGGCACTTTGGTTATGGAATTGAGAGGAAGAAAGGCTATTCGGAAACTAGAGACCATCCATGGGCATTGCAACCACGAGCTTTGCACTAAGAAAAGTGGCAATCATATTGGCATGCATTAAAATTTCTAGCACATCAATGCCCTCTAAGAGGGGATTGGCCCCTATTAGAAGGGGAGGTCATTTTTTTTTTTGACAATTGTATAAGTTGTATTGTTCTAGTGATCAAGCAGTAATTGCATAGACTTGCACTTGTATCTACCTTAACACATTTGAAAAAACCATAAATTTAGAATACATGGATAACTTATTTTCAATAGTACATCTAACTAAAAGGGAAATTTTCTAGATTTCTAATTACTAAATAAGATTTCCACTTTAAAAGAATGCTATATCTACATAAATTTAGTAGGAAAATAATAATATGCAACAATATAAAGGGAAATACACTTTCCAAATGTTGATTTAGGATAATTAAGTGAAGCACAAAAAGAGAGTACACATTAACCTAAATTAAATTAATGATAAGAGAAAACATATTATAGTTACTAATAAATGTTAATTTACGAAATTAAATGTAAAGGCAGGGAGTTCTTATTTGTGGGAACTATGAGGAAGAATTAAGTTTGATTTTGTTAAAAAAATAGTTTTCAAGTGTCTAGAAAATAAATTCCCTCAATGTGCCAACCATCTAGAATTTATGTAGATCTAATATCCTCTATGGATCATGCTTGTGGTTCTAGTTCAATGTTGCACTACATAGATCCAATCTCAAAGGCACAGTCATGGTCTAACATAGTGCATGCTTTTGTGATTCAATTCACTACAATTCTTAGTCTTTGGGGGCATGTAAAGAATAAAAACATACTTAGAACTATCTTGAGGAGATTGGTGGATTGTAGGGGTTGTATTTTTTCTCAGTCAACCCCCTTTGAATGGTTGACTTTACAACATTGACAAATGTTTAGAGAAATCACACAAACATACAATTGATCTAGGTGTAAATTCTAGTGCAAGTATCATTACTTTTTATTGCTCCAATTCAAGTGTTCTTATTAGAAATCCTATATTCTCTTAGGATTTTAATTGATGATTGAATTAAAAATTAATATCCATATTAATATATTTAGATACTAAGGTATATAACAAACCATTGCACAAACATGTACAACTCTCAATAGCTACTGAGAAAGGGTTGGAGTTGGTGATTTGAATTTAAAAAATTTGGATTTTGTTTCGAATTACCATCATATGTGGTTGCTCCCATACATCATGGGGTGTGTGCAAGAAGTTGAGTCCACCTTTTGGTCAAAACGTGGAAGTGTTTTCCTTAATTTTCAAAATTTGTCACATTTGACCTTAAAATTTGAGGCACTTAGAGATGGAATCTTGAGAAAAGTCACTATCATAAAATGTAATACTCAGAGTCTTGTTTCCAAATATGTAATTTATTTCAATACCTACATGCTAAAAATTGATTTTCAATAAGCGTTTCTAAAAACCATTGTTTAAAAGTCACTTTTTTTACCATACCATGTACGTGTACGTCATCCATATTTTGACCTAAACAATAATATTTTTCTAAATCCTTCTGGGAAAAGATTTGTAACTCATTGAAGCAGTTTTAGATATTTTTTTGTAATTTTTTATTGAATAATTTTTTTTGTTAAATTTTTACTGGCCATATTTGTTGTTTTGAAAAATCGTCGTGTACGTCACACATAAAATGACCTAAACTTATCATTTTTTGATTTTTTTTTAATTGAAAAGAAGTTTTTGAAGTACATTTTGGTGCAATTCATTTTACAAAAAAATATTTTAATAAAAAGTTATTAAAATACTAAAAAACCTTGATAATTCAAGTTTATGGACCAGTTTCATTAGAAATTAATTGGAAAATAGAAAAAAAATCAAATTAAATAAAAAAAATTACATATTTGGAATTTGCACTGTCTCATCTATAGGGTGATCCCATAATATTGGTTTACAATGTTTGGGCAAATTGGACACTGAACTGTTTTTTTTTAACTAAATCTTCACTTTCAGGCTCCTATAGTAGCTAAAGCGTGAGGATTTTGAAGATGATGCAAAATAGTGATCTGTGATGTTTTGTCTATAGATTCTAAATATTATTTTTTCAAAAAAATTGGAATCAAATTGCACTTCTTTTTCCATCTCCTTTGAAAACTAGCTTTAAAAAAAAAAACATTTTTAAGGAGTGATGCTCACCATATACAACATAACTTTTTTTGTATGAAGGATAAAATTCTATTTTTTTTGAATTTAGATTTGTAACTACGATATCTAGCACTTTCATTTTGTTTCATAGTTTTTTATTAATTTTTTTTTCCTTAATCAAGTTTCAAGGTCAAACCGAATACAATCCAAACATAGGTGGATTGTATACAACATAACTTTTTTTGTATGTATCAAAATTCAATTTTTTTTTAATGGATCAAGCACATAATTACCATCACGAACATATTTTTTAAAATTTTATTTTGATAATCTGCTATTTTTCCACATGTGCAGAACAAAGAGCTTGATTTTCAGTGAAAAGCCTATGTTTAATAAAACTAAAAAATAAAATACATAATAAAAAAAAACATATTAAAATTATATTCGACGGATAGCCCATTCTGAGGAAGTTATCATTATCTAGTTGGGTTTCTGAAATTTTCTCCATTTTCATCCTCAAATTGAGCTTCGAAAGAAATTTTTTTATAGAAATTTACTAGCTTGTTGAGAGACATGGGAAATGGGGGGTTTGCTCGAACTCCTATTCGAATGAACCCCAAAATAATGTTCGATCGAACATGGGTTCAAACGAACATATGTTCATTTGAGAACCCTTTAAAATAATGCATAAATTTATGGTTAGGGGTGTTTGATCGAACCCCCCTAGAATGGGTTCAATCGAACCCCTGCCATATACATACAAAAGTTAAACCACATTTTTAGGGTTTGTTTGTGTTTTTCCGAGCTCAGTCTGTGAAAAAGACAAATTCCAGGTGACCCTCGTGCTTGTGGGCTTGTTGGCATCAGTCTGTGAAAAAGATAATTTGCAGGTGAAAAGTGAGTAAACTTTTGAGAAAGTTATAAATATTTTTTGTTATTGTTGCATTTCTTATTATCTATGAGGCGACTGTTGCAAGTTTTTGACAATTATTTTGTCACAATTTTTTTGCATTTTGGTGGAGAATTTATCCTGAATCATTTTTAATTTGAAGAAGAAAATGGGACAAAAAGCAAAAAGCAAAAATAAGGGTCAACGAAATTTTTCAAAATAAAATGAAGAAAATAGGCACAAACAAAACTTGACAAATTATCATAGAAGGAAACAAGGTACGTATTTATTTCTTCTCTCTCTCATCAAATATGAGTAAATTTATTTACTTACAATAGTGGGTTCATCAAATGTCTTATCTAGCAGCAAGGAAAAATGCATCAAATAATTGATATATAAGAAAATTGAAGGTTCCTCATTTCAATTTTATGAAAATGAAAACTCAAATGCACATCCTCAATGAATTCTATAAAACTAAAATTTGCAAGTTATCACTAGATTTCATAGTACTACATTACTCTCAATTTCATCTCTTTCTTCATAAATAATTATTTGTAGCATCAATGGTTCATCTTTATACATTCTTACTTTTAAATTTTCTTCATTAGATCCATGATACTTTATCACAACTCTATATTCTTCTTCTATGCTATAACCTTTCTTTTTATCACCATCTATCCTCTCTTGCACATCCTTGATTTTTTTATTCTACATCATCACAATTTATTATTCCTTCATATTTAGATTATCTTGAATGTATTTATTATTGTTACATGAGCTGATGTGCATTCGTCTTCAATTTCACTTAGCATCCCTTTTGCATTCTCTACTAGTGTCTCCTCCTTCTTGAAATACACATTTTGATCCTAGGGCCTTCATCTTCCTTCCTTACATGGAAAAAACCAATATATAACTTGCCCCACCTTTTTTTGCATTCTATTAATAATATTCCATATATCTCCTACCTCCTAAAATAGGTTTCTAAATTTTTAGTACTCTATCTAATCTCCATATCAATAGCAAACATATTTTTGGTTCCTACTACTACTCTTTTATGAATCCTTATACTAAATTCTCTACTATTTTTGATCTACAATATATTCTCTTTATTTGTATTTTTTTGTAGCACCCAATTTTGTATATATCTATGTTTATGTCCTTCTTTATCCTTATATTTATTTCATCTAATTGCGCATCATCAATTATATCTATGGTAGAATCACCATATTTCACTAGTATTTCCCCTCTATCTTGGTATCTCCCTTTGTATCAATCTTAGGCAACTTCCTTAATGAATATAGCCATCTAAATACATCATGTTCTTCTGCATCTCTTTCGTTTGCTATCTCCTTGTCATAATCTTATTCCATATTCATATTCAATGATATATGCACTATCTAGCCCTCAATATAAAATGTCAATTCTTCTTTTTGGGAGTCAAATATTTCATTACATTCTACATGAACCAATTTGAGATTAAGAAAAAATTTTAAAGCACCAAAGAGTCCCTTTGAATCTCAAACACCTCAAAATTTATTTTTCCTTTAAACCCAAGAGGTTGACCTTTATATTCTACCATGTGCTAATGAAAATTTTGGATGCTCCCTCATCTAGTACTATATCATAGGGAGTATCATGTAAATTTGGTTTTCCAATCTCCTCCCAATTTATTTTAAGAATAATTTTAACATCTACTCCCAAGTTTATTAATATGTTTTTCATCCATAAAAATGAGTTCTATATGATTGTGCCCATTTAAAAATATTAAGATGTGAGAGAGATGCATTTTGTTGTAAGTATCTTGTTCTAATTAATGTCTATTCTAACATGTTCCAAGCCAAAAATTAAATTATTTGAGTGTTGAAATTTATATATATTTGTTGTTTTATAACTTGAAAATTAGATTTTGTGGTATTAATATAAAGACTAAAGGTTGAGACACAAATCCTAATGATCTCCCATAATGGGATACCTTAGAAGAAAAATAAAATATTTAAATACTAGATCAACTATCTACTTATGTACAAAGAGGCTCATAGACTTACCACACTATCTAATACCATGCTATTTTTTTTATGGAAACCATAACATTCTTATGTTATAACATGATTGAATTATAGTTTGATAGTAACAAGTCTAAAGCTTAGTCACTAGCATGCATAAATTTAATTGTATTAAAACATGAAGATATAATAATGCTATCATGTTGTAACACACTCATATTTTTGATGAAAAGTAGTCATGAGTAATGTGTGTTATTTTCTTCATGTAATAGGATATAATTATTGTGTGAGTGTATTTTTGTTGATTTGGGGTAATTTTATTTTAATGAATCATTTCTCTATAATATGGAAGGGGCAAGTTTCTTTAATTTTTTAGCAATTTGAGTTCAAAATTAAATCACTTTTATTTTCATTTATGTTGAATCATTTTTTAATTATTAGAAATTTTGAATCTGTTGACACCTCCAAACACTCATCTCTAAGTCAACAAATTATGCATGGTAAATTTTATGTTGAATGAAATGCATAAAATAACCCCCTCAATTTCCTCCATCAATTCAAAAGCATTCTTGTGATTATCAAGTATAGATTTTAGGGTGTCTCAAAAATAACAAAATGGAAATTCAAACATTCGTAGAAATATTTAAAAAATATAAATGTAAAAAATATGCATTGGAAATATTTTGTAACATCATTTGAGTTTATAATATCTATAAAATATTCAATCAAAAAGAACATAAATACAAGTGGACAAATTTTAGATATATATAGTGAACTCATGAATAGTATCATAAATAAAACTACCATGTAAACATGTGAAAGCCAAGAAATTGTAGACACTCAAATTTTTCCTTGCAATCATCACATTATCGTTTGCATTATCATTCATTTTTGTTTGCATTATCGTTTGCATTATTGTTTGCATTATCATTCATGTCCATTTTCATTATCATTCATGTTCGTTTGCATTATCGTTCATGTCCATTTCCATAAAAAAGAATAATAGTTCATTATCATGTAATAAATTTGTTATCATAACCATCAAATATATTTTCATAATAAAATAATTATCATTACTCATTTTATTTTCATGAATCATTAAATTATTAAATCATTAAAATATTAAATAATTATCATCTCATCACCATTCATAGTGCATAATAAATCATAAATATTTCATGATCATTCATAATCAATCATTCATAAATTGTTTTAAATCATTAATCATGATATCATTTCGACAATCATTTTCATTGCATTTTCATAAATCATGTTTAAAACATTAAATGTTACATAAGTTATTTACATAATCCATATTCCATTAAATCCATAATAAAACATTATTAAATCATTCTCATTCACATTTAGAAATGCATTTAATCATTCACCATGCATTTGTTTTCCTTTTATCATTTTTGAAACATACATGCATCTCATTTTACTACACAATGTGGGATTTTAAAATCTCCTTTTTGCAAATATTTTGTTCCACATTTGTTTCTCTCAATCTCTCCATCCTTGAAAATATATATTTAAGGAGGTTTCCTCTCATTTTTCCCACCACGCTCCACATTACACTACACACTAGTCTTGCATATCTTTACTTTGGGACATCTTTTCAAAGACTAAAAATTAAAACTACTAACTAATTTGGTGCAGGATGATTGATTGAAGACTTGATTTTGAAACCAACTGTCTTTTAGGTTAGAAGAAGTTTTGATTGGTGCTTTAAAACAAACATATGTCTTCCATCATATAGATTTAATTAGGGGGTGAATGAACACTATTTGTTATGCTTGAGATGGTAGGGAGTATGTTCTCACTTTGTGTGAACTTGGCAATCAGAAACTAGACCCATCATCTTTGTATGTGTTTAATACCTTAGAGGGGCCTGCCACATAAGAGGGAACGACTCCAACCTATTTTTCACTTGGGCCAATATATAAAAGGATGAGACTAAACTGTCAAGTCCTCATGCTATGTAAGCCTTAGCTGTGCAGTGCCATTCAAAAATGGGTACCTACCTTTTCTTTTAAAGGTATAAGAGCCCCTAGTAGAGTGGTTAAAGCCTTAAGTGGATTTTTGTATGCTGACGAGGTGCCATGTCCCTGAGTATTCACTAGAACCCTCTTATTTTAGAAAGCCAAAATCCCTTCTATTTGTTGGTGTAGCAATGGTTCTTGCCAAGGCATCCACATTCTCGTAATTCTTAGTAGAGGTTAAGAGTCTTTCATGAGAGATTCATGAGGGCTCAAAGCTTGGTTGACCTGAGAAGTGAGTGTCGTGTTGGGGGAGCCAATTGTTGGAACTATGAAATTTTGACAATCTCATTAACCCTTCATGATTATTACTCCCCCAAAAAAGGTTCATATTGTAGACGTCAAAATCCTCACATAGCATTTTTTACCAGAATCCAGATTAAATTTGGCCATAAAACCCCATAAATTTCATTTGGCATTAAATCTTTAACATATGAAAATATCGACATAAGTTGATGCAGGTCTAATTGATGATAATGTGCATATCCTCAATATATTGGCAAGACATCAGAAGGGTCATACCGATAAAGTTATACACCAAGAGAATGCGGGTTTGTATTTTTTATCGGCAAGACAAAAGGTATCGGCATGACGATGTAAGGTCATATCGAGTTGGGTTACCTCTTACCGATGGAGTAAAACAAATTCTATCAAAGAAACTATGGTCATCAGAGAGAGATTTCAAAGCACTTCCTGAGGCGTTACTATTCTTGCTGATAAAGCAAGAGGAGGACCCACTCGGTAAGACAAATGATGTCAGGGAGAGTTCAGAGAGTCTTACCGACCCCTCGGGTTACATCGACAGAACTGAGCATGCAGAAATAAAGAGTGTCAAGAAGACAATGTGTGTGGTCTTGCTGAAGAAAAAGCGTATTGGTGAGACATGTCTCAGCGGGGAGATCTAACAGACATTACAACAAGTATCATTATGTCGACAGGACAAATACTTGGTTTCGGCGACATAAATCAATAAAGTGAACATCTTGGTGAAACGAAGAGATTTCGAAGTAAGGTGAAGAACCATTGGCCCGATTCAGTAATTTTGGGCGATAGTTGCTTCGGTGAAGGTCATGGCGATATAAAAGGAAAAAGGAAAGAAACTATCTGGGAGACTTGTGATGTCGGGGAAATTACAAGATGTCTTAGTGGATGGGTGAACGTTGAATAGGGGGATCGGTCAGAGATTTGAAATGTCTCACTGATACGATCCCTGATGTGATAGCGAGAATTTAGAAAAACTTGCAACATTCATGTTTCAGTAAAGACATTATTGGCGCCACGAAGCATAAAAGATTTAGCATAGTAGGGTGTGCTCAATTGAAATCATTGTTTCAAGGAATTGGTAGTGAAGGAGAGCAGGGGCACGAGCAGAGCAATTAAGGCATTCATCTGGCTTGGATTTGCAAGAATATTATAGTAAATTTCTCATCCTCTCAGAATTCCTAAAAAAAAATGAATATGGAAGGCACTAGTTTAGGAAAAGTAAAGGGAAGAAAACTCGAGGAGGGTAGTCAATCAAAGGCGAAGAAGCAAAAAACTGAATTACAACCAGAGGGCACTAAAAGAAAATTAAACCAAGACCTCATAGACCAGTTACCTGGTTATGGGCCTAAAGCTAGGCATTCTGCATAGCTCAAGGCAGAAATTGACAAATTAGACAACAAATGCAAATTCATAGGGGATGTTTGGACTCCAATTAAAGGGTATGAGTTGTTCAATTTCCATTATCATAGGAGAAATCATTTTAAGCTAGTATGTAACCCATGAAGGCTCAATTTGGGAAAACTGGTGTGCCCTAATGTCTTCATTGATGTCGAACTGGTAAAATTGTTGGCCGATCATTATGACCTGAAGAATAAAGCTATATGTGATTTGTTAGGGAATCCATTGATACATATATCTGAGAATATAGTAGCCGAGGTTTTCAAGATGAAGGGAATATTCAGTGAGAAAATAATAAGTGAGGAGATCGATAGTGAGTTCAGAAGGATGGACATGATTTATAAAGGGTGGATATTACACCTGCACAAAATTAGATGTCATTGAAAACCTACTCCAATGGAAGATAGTGAGGGACCACCATTTCATGTAGACCTCTTCCAACCCTACTTGAAATACACTTATTTTTCAATGGGACAAGTATTGGGGATGGAGGTACCTGAGCATATGGCGGTTGTGCCAATGGTGATTGCTGGAGATATTCAGTATCACAATTCCAGATCATTTGACTATGCTTCACATATATTTAAGTAACTGGATGCAGGGTTGATGGAAATAAAGAATGGTTCCTTTGTCCTACATCTCATAAATTATTCACTTTTGATGCACTTGGTGTTGTATTTTGGACAAGAGTTAGGATTATGGCCCTAGGAGCCAAGGATTTGACAATCTGATAAGGAAGGTAGGCCATTGCCTATTCAGTTATGGACTATTGTTTGGGACATCAGGTTTGCTAATTCCAATTTTTTGCATTTTGAAGAATTCTTTGTGAAGCCTCTATATAGATTTTTCAATCATCCTTGTGATTATTCCTTATCTGAAGAAATAAAGAGGTTTGTTAGGCCTAAGGATTATAATGGACCAATCAATCACAACTGAGGGGATTGGTATTGCTTAGAGAATACCACAATGATTAGGGTTTATGCTTTTGAGGATACACCATTCATTTTGCCTAGAACAGTCCCAAATAGAATTGCATACTTAGAAATTTTTAGGCAAATGGATTTCACATGTATTGGAAAAGGAGGGCTACTACAATCTGATTCTGGATAAGTTATTGCACTACAACATGAGAAGAGCACCATCAAGAAAGAACTTTGATCTGGAAGGATATATCCATTCTGCCAGGCAAAGGATAAATTTTGGAGGGTACCAACATGTGCCCTATCAATCTGATGACATAATAAAAAACATGGAGGTAGAGAAATCATAAATGATGATTGAAAAAAATGATCAGGAGTTAGTGGATGCTGAGTTGTTATCCTCCATTAGAGGAATGTCAGAAGCTGACAAGCCACAAGGCTCATCTAGGAAGGTATCAAGTATAAGGACTTAGGATTATGCCTATGTTTCTAGAGAAAAAAATGTCGAGGAAACTATAGATGTGGATGCGAGGCATGAAGATTATAGGTCTTTTATAGTAGATGATGAATTTGTGAAGACCTTGGAGTTTAAAACCTTCTTATACAAGAAAAAAGGAAAGGAAATAAGAGGATTGGTTGACAATGTCACACCAGGAAATGAGGACCAATTGTTAAAAAGCTTAAAGGATGAGGTGGATAAAGAGATGATAAACATGACCCCTGAAAAGGGAAGAGAGATGTTAGAAAAGGTGGGTTTTATGATTTTCCTTGGTTTGGATTTAAATTCTGCATTAGTTTTTGACAGTTTCTTGAAAGATAATAATGCTACTCACAAGCTCAGCATAGAGAAGGTGACATAGGTATATACAGGATCAAGATACAATCATGATGATGAAACCTTGATGATTTGGGCTTTGTATCCCCCTCATAGGAATTCAATTATTATTGATACTCAGAAGGCATTCAAACATGTCATGACTCTAAAGGCTGGAGAGGATGATCCTATTGTAAATGCAGAAATTTGGATCAATATAGAAAAGTTGAATAAAGCCCTGATCCAAGCATTGATCAGAGAGAGGGAAATGTATAAAACCAATAATGAGAGAATGTTGAGAGAGAATGAACGATTAAAGGACTTGGTAGGTTTTGTAACAAGGCCAAAAAATATGCTTACCCAAGGTGAGATCTCACATAAAAGGGACCATTGGGAGGGGTCAAGTGCATACTCACAAGGGAAAGTAGACACACTCACTGCAATAATAAAAAATAGGCAGGTTGCTTTGAACACTTGGATAAATAAACTTTGGGGAAAACATTCACAATACGTGGATGCTATAAAAGAGCATAAGAGAGTGGATGACAGAATCCAAGAAAGAATTGAGGAAATGAAAAGGGGTACTCCTGATGCTACATGAATTTAAAATGTCAATCGTATCATGGATAAGAACAAGGATTTATTTGAGGAATTACAAGGGGATGTGTAGGGATTGATTGAAGCTGCTAATGATATATTGACTAAATTCTACAATGATGAAGGAGAACTAAAAGAAGCGACTACATGGAAAGGTGAATGCGACTCGATAATCCAAGAGATATTGAACACAACCACTGCAAAGGACATAACATTGGATGAAGAATGTGAGAAAAAAGAACGAATGATGATGATGGAGATCATGATTCATGATGTGCTTGGAGATGCAAACACACATAAGCGCTAGGATTATACAAATCACATATCCATAGTTCATTTATGGCTTAACAGAAATTAGTTGATGAACTTGTTAATATTTTATGCTTAAGAATTTTCGAAAAGGCATGTCCTTTTGCAAACTAAATGTATAAATATCCATTGTTGGATGATAATAGGAGGTATATTTAGAATAGGATAGACTTCTATAAGCACTATACTTTCATAATGATATTCAAAGAGACTATGCTGCCTGTATGAGTTTTGAAGGAGATAATGAAAGACTGTTGATTTGATGATTTCATTTTGGTATAAAATTTTTGTTGGTTTCCTGCAATTATTTGATTGTCTCCAATCTGATGTTCCTAGATTGTTTAAATTGAAGTATCGAGTATATTTTTGATTTATTAGTGCACATTTTTTGTTTCTGTGTGATGTGATTTATTAGATTCTTTAATAAATAATTAAATTCCTTTCAATTGATTATAGTAATCTTGGAATGTTATTTGGATCAGTAAGAAGAGTCAAATAATTAGATTTTATATTTTGCCTCAAGTAGGATTTGTCAGTTACATCCTTGCATGTTTATACCATTTGTAAACTCATAATGGTATGCCAAACGATTAGAGAAATTTCTAGATAGAAACCACTCATCATAGGCTTTCATTTGACTCCGTTTAACCCAATAAGGCACTAGTCTCCCTTATTTTCATTACATCAGTTTTATTCATCTCATTTGACATTTCATAATTAAGCATATTAATTCATACCTTGATATTGCATATACAAGTTATACCAAATTAGGATCATATCTTTCCACTATCAAATTTCCATTTGTGGATAGTTAGATCAAGTAGGAAACATAAATTCAAAATCTGTGCTGCTCATATAGGTGCATCCACCTAGGTCTAGCAGAGCCTTAAGAGTAGAGGGTTCAACCATACTGGTTGGCCTTGTTAGTTGACCAATAATGTATTGAGAGTTTGCCAACCTCTCGTGGTTCATTCAAACCAGGGTTTTTGAGACCCAACACCAGTGTGGCCAAGCTTCTAAGTCACTCGCTAAAAATAAGTGTGACTAGGGAAAGCCACATGAAATCCAATGAATATAGTCCTTACCAACCTTAGGATTTGTGCTTGTATTGTTAAAATCAAACATTTTTTCTATTGTGTATTGTGTGTGTATTTAAAAATAGACCTTAAGCAAACATCATGCACCTAGTACTTGGAAACACCTTAAACCTTGCAAAATACCAAAACTTCATACAACATGAACCTATCACTTAGATTTATTGGGGCCATCATCCTTTAGTTCTGATTTTTCAATCCTTGCATTCCACCCAGTCTTTCCATCCCATATAGTCCATGCATATTCATATCCATTTCATCCTAGTCCCTACATATTCCTATTCTTGCATACATAGATCACATCACATAGTCCTTTCATACATATATATAATTCCACCTAATTCTTGTGTGTACAACCCCTTTCATATCAATATCATCTCACCTAACCTTTGCATGTTCCATGAATTTAGTCCTTTGCATATTCATAATTGATCAAATAGAACCCTTAGCTTGCACTTCCACAACTCTTCCTAGGTCTTGAAATCAACCCATTGGATATCTATCACCCACATCACTTAAGTTTTATCATCTTTGAGTTAGGGAAAATACCATTATCCTTGAGTAGATAAATCCTTTTGGATTCCATCATCTCCTACATACTCTCTCTTGATCATTGGTCACTTGTATTTATCCATCATAACACAAGTCAAGCCTTGCATTGTAACCAACTTTGGACCTAAATTTTCCTTTTATCTCTTGCATTATTAGCTTATCACATCATATTATACCATTTTAATCATATCCCATCTTAGAATCATATCCTTTTCATTGCATCCTAGTCCTTACATAGTCCTAATCTTGCATACATAGATCACATCACATATTCCTTGCATACATATATATCATTCCACCTAATTATTGCATGTACAACCCCTTGCATATCAAGATAATATCACCTAACCTTTGAATGTTCCATGAATTTAGTCCTTTGCATATTCATCATTGATCAAATAAAACCCTTAGCTTGCACTTCCACTACTCTTCCTAGGTCTCAAAATCAATCCATTGGCTATCTATCACCCACATCACTTAAGGTTTATCATCCTTGAGTTAGAGAAATTCCCATTATCCTTGAGTAGAGAAATCTTTTTGGATTCCATCATCTCCTACATACCCTATCTTGATCACTGGTCCTTTGTGTTTATCCATCATAACACAAGTCAAGCCTTGCATCATAACCAACTTTGGATCTAGAGTTTCCTTTGAGCTCTTGCATTCTTAGCTTATCACATCATATCATACCATTTTCATATCCCATCTTAGAATAATATCATTTTCATTTCATCCTATTCCTTACATATTTCTATTCTTGCATACATAGATCACATCACATAGTCCTTGCATACATAGGTGCTTCCACAATAGTGGTTTATAATTTATGAGAGGAACTGATTTTTTCTGAAACCACATATTTTTTAAAAATATAATGAATTAAGCCTTTTAAAGTTTCATTTTAAGGATTCCAATTGAAGAGGTTTTTATGAAACCACCTTAGATCAAACCCCCTTGGATAGAACCTTGCTAGTTCTAAACCATACCTATAAATGAGTCTCCTTTACACCTATCAAAATGCTGATAAAAAATCACTTTTGATTTACCTTTTGGGAGATCAAATGAATTCATTTAAAATTTATTTGAAATGATTATGGTATTCCTTAGAATGAGCTATCCAATGAATATAGTTTTAATATGTTTTGGTTTTATTATGTTTTTTTTTTTAGTTTTATTAAACATAGGTTTTTCATCAAAAATGAAGATCTTTGTTTTGCACATGTCTAGAAAAATAGCAAACTATCAAAAAGAAATTCAAAAAATATGAGTGCACCAAATATTTATATCCTTGATTCAACCAAAAGAATCAAATTGAATTTCGATATATACTAAAAAAGTTATGCGTTATACGGTCGCGCTATGTCTGAATTGTAATTGGTTTGACTTCAAAACTTGATTAAAGAAAAAAAAATCAATAAAAATCTATCTAAACAAGTGGAATCACTAGATATCGGAGTTTCAAATCTAATTTCAAAATAATTAGAATTTTATCCTTTATGGAAAAAATTTATGTGTTATGTAGTGTGCATCACTTTTTAAAAATGTTGTTTTCTGAAAAAAACCAATTTTCGTGGGAGATGGAAAAAGAAGTGCAATCTGATTCCAAAAATTTTGAATAAAATATTTTTAGAATCTATAGACAAAATGTGATGAGACTCTAGTTTGCATCATCTTAAAATTCCCCACAGTTTAGCTGCTATAGGTGCCAAAATGTGAAGATTTAGTTAAAAATAATAATTTCAGTGTCTAGTTTGGCCGATAATTGTAAACCACTATTTTGGGATCACCCACATATATATCATTCCACCTAATTCTTGCATGTACAACCCCTTTCATACCAAGATCATCTGACCTAACCTTTGCATGTTCCATGAATTTAGTCCTTTTCATATTCATCATTGATCAAATAGAACCCTTAGCTTGCAGTTCCACTACTCTTCCTAGGTCTCAAAATCAACCCATTGGCTATCTATCACCCACATCACTTAAGGTTTATTATCCTTGAGTTTGGGAACATACCATTATCCTTGAATTTTGAAATCATTTTGGAGTCCATCATCTCCTACATACCCTCTCTTGATCATTGGTCCCTTGTGTTTATCCATCATAACACAAGTCAAGCCTTGCATCGTAACCAACTTTGGACCTAGAGTTGCCTTTGAGCTCTTGCATTCTTAGCTTATCACATCATATCATACCATTTTAATATCCCATATTAGAATCATATCCTTTTCATTGCATCCTAGTCTTAGGTTTCATACATTATCTTGGGTTGAAAATCAGAACAATCACACTTCATAATTTAATCACCTCAAATTTGGTCAACAAGAAGAGTAAAAAATCCAAAAACATTAGAAACATTTCAAAAATAAACAAATCTACGTGTCCTCCAAGTCAAGATTTCCACATCATCTCCAAGTAAAAATTCTCATCCTCCATGCCAACCATGCATAAGCTTTCATCCTCCGTCCACCTACCTTCACCATCAAGAGTTTCCTACCACAATCCATGCCATTAATCCACAGTTCAAGTGTTCACTTATCACCCTTATCCTCTATTCTTCATTTAGAGCCTAATAATTTCTTATCATCTATTTTCAAATGCATGTTTTCCATGGAATTCTTAAGTTCAAGAATCTTTGATTTCATATGTTCAACTCCACTTATATATCATCATCTATCACTTTCTTTGCACAATATTTTGTGACTTGTAGAAATGGCTCAACAAGCAGGAAGTTCTCAAGAAGAAGTTGAACCAAATCTAGATATTGGACCAAACGAATCAATTGAAGAACACATGGACCTTGAAAATAGGAAGGAGGCCTGAGTTCAAAAAATGCATTTTGGAGAGGGGTTAGGATCACTTCCTTCTACACCAATGGATGATCATATAAAAGTAGTTGAAAAGGTGGGGAAACAAATTTATTATAGAAATTTAGATCATTTGCTTGAAATGGATATGGAGAAACTGAAATGTTATGCCGACCAACCTAAAAATAGGAGTAAGAGGTCAATGACTAAATATATAAATAGAATAATCCATGATCCTTTCAATTATCTTGAAACATTTGAAAAAACACAATTTCTATCACATTTACTTCTTTGTAATGAGCTCAAAGAGTCATTACAATTGTTGGGTGTACATTATACATCGAATAAGAAGAAACACATGAGACTACAAATAGATATTGTTGATATTGGTGTAAATTAAGTCTTGTACCTAGTTCATTCATTACTAGGGGACCTATTTACACATGTTAAGTTTACTTAGGTCATACAAATGAATCTTTCTAGAAGGTGTTAGTTTTCATTAGTTGTTAGCTTATCTTTTGAAAAATACTACATGTGACCTAGGTAAGTGTGATTAGTTGTCTCATGTCATATGATTAAGACACTTTTCATAATCCTATGGAATCTTGCATCTCACCTTGGCTATATAACCAAGGGGTCTCTCTCATTTGTACATCATAATCACAATCATATCATTGAATCATATTGATAAGAATATAGTTCATTCTTGTCACGTTCATATTCTCTATTTTTGTGCTTTCCATTTGGTCTCAAGATCTTGGCAGCCATAGCCAATTCTAACATGGTATCAAAGCATGTTTGATTCTAACATGGTATCAGAGTGGGTTGGGTGTCATTGGAGAGTCTTTTTCTGAAGAGAGATACCAGATTTGGGGAGGTTCCATTTGTGGCTCTTTATTACAGGTTCATATCAGAGCTTGCTAGTGTAAATATGAGCTCACCATCATGTCTGGAAGGTTCGAGAAAGTCAATTTTTCCTTTTGTTTCATCCAAATTGTACATACAAGGCCAAATCTATGAGGCTTTCAAGATGAAGAGTGGTTGATAGATCTAGAAGGTAGCTACATTTTTTGGAAAATTTTGAGTCAAATCCAACCCTGCCATCATGTCCAGAAGGGCCAAAATCCCTAAGATCAACTATCAATTGGTCAAAATCAGGTACTTTTGCCTTGATCCATTAAGAAAAAAATTGCCTTCCTCGTCTGTACGAATGCCATCATTACAGTAAAGTACGATTTTTTCAAACAAAAAAAAAAGAAAAAGAAATTTTTTGATTTTCTTTTTTAGAAAAGTCAATTCTCGGCAATTAATTTTTCTTGTAAAAGTTTTCGGCAAAAGTTTATTGTGAAAATTTTGTATTTTAAATCAAAAGATTCAAATTTTTTTTGAGGTAATCAGTAGTACCTATGAAAAAGGTACCATAGACCTTTATTTGTACGATTGGGGCCACAAGGAGCCATGTGGCCTATCGGTCGCGACCCTCATGGTACTCCCTTTGACCTTGTCATTTTATCAAAAACTAGCGAGGTCACACAAAAGCATAGAAAACATTATGAACTCTAGCGACTTCCTTTCAATCGGCTCGACCCCACAACATTTCCTCTGGTGGTCACTCATTTTTTTAGGTCATTACCCTGCGGACCCCTCTTTCATTCACCAATGCAGGCTTCACCATAATCCATCATCCAGAGAAACCAAAACCCAATGACTCTCCAAAATATCTGGCACCGTTACCAAAGATTTCGGCCACCGCAAATTCCCTCTAGAAGAATTCGGAAGAATATTTTTGGATTTATTCATAGAAGATTCCATTGGTATCAATAATATTCTACCAAGATTCTTTGTTGCTAGCTTGAGAGCATATTCCGACGATTTTTTAGAATATTCCAACCGAAAATCGAATATTCTAGTGAGAAGCTTTTTTTTCGGTGACAGGTAGGAAACCTTCAATTTTAAGCTATTTGAATGTTGATGTCATCCTATGTCAATAGTGACATCAACATCCTTTGAATTTTTTTGGACCCCCTCTCATTTGCATTTTCATTTTTGCAACTGATTTGCAAATGCTCATAACTAGTGCTCTCAACCTCCTTTTTTCAAGAATTATTATTTTATTTGGTCTAATTTTTCATGCTCTTCATAGTGGTGCAATCATTTTTTGTTTTTGGTATCTGGTTTTCCCAGAAATTGTAGATTCTCATAGGTTTTGCTGCTTTGTCCTCATTTTGGGAACTTCGGGAGCTCATATCTTGCTCCTATGATAACATTTTTGGGTGTCATTTTTTTTTAAAGTGCGTGATTTTTTGTCTACTTATCATTGGTATGATTAGATTGATCTCATTTTGTACCAAAAATTGTATGTGATTTTGTGGCCTATTTTGGGCATTTGAATGCACCAAAATAAAAAATCCACTTCGATGTTTTGGCAAGTGTAACTGTAAACGCAATAAGTATAATGTGCCAAATTAGATATTTCTTGGGGGGGGTTTCATTATTGAGTAATTTGGGGGGGTAATCTTGTAGTGGTTGATTGCATTCTTTTGTTTTATTTGTGTTCTTGCAATGGGGAAATCTCAAATTAAACTCCTAAATCCACATAATTATGCTACATGGAGAAAATCAGTATGGAACTATCTCATGATGAAAGGTCTAATAGGTCATCTAAAGGAAACCATTTCTCAACCTACTGATGATTAACAATTGGAAAAATGGGAGATTGATCTTGAGAAAACACTTGGATACATATGTTCATTAGTCTCATTTGATTCGAAATTTCATATTGAATCATGTAAAACACCTAAAGAGGCATGAGAGAATTCTGAAAAACTATATGTTAAAATAGATAAGATTAGGGGATATCAGATTGATATTGATTTGATGAATCTTGATCCTAAATTTTTTGACCACATCCAAGACTACATCTCCAAAATCAAGCAATTAAGAACATAGTTGAAAGAATGAAGCATTGATAAATAAGATTTACAGTTTATTATGAATGTGTTATCCAAGCTTGGTCCTAAGTATTCAGTATTTGTTTTTGGCTCTCATACCCATCTAATTTCTATGGGAGCATCATATGTTGATCCTAAGTTTTATGACTTTGCAAATATCCTAATCCAAGAGGAAGCTAAGTTAATGAACATGGGCCTAATAAAGTCTTCCAAGTCACATGCATTAATGGTTAGTGATTCTAAGGTACAAAAAGAATCAGAGAATCTTGATAAGAAGCAAAAGATGAAAAAGAACAAGCCACATAAAGAATCAAAATCCACTCACTCTAAAGGAGAATCATCTAAGAAGGAGAAAAAATTTTGTGCATATTTCAAGAAGGATTGACATGAAGAACATTATTGTTATAAGAAGGATATTGATGAGTTGGAAAATCTTCTCAAAAGGAATCACATTGATTTTCCTTCTAGAATGTCTGAATCACCTCCTTCTTCTTCAAAATTGTCTAAAAAGGACAAACATCAAGCATATACATAAAGATATAGTGGACAAGCTCTTTGTTCCTTTTTAGGTCCAAGATCAAGGCGATGGCTTCTAGATTCAGGAGAATCTCATCATATCACATCTTTGCAGTCTATATTCTCTTAATTTCAGCATTGTACTATGTCTCCTATCTTGATGGGAAACAATACATACATGAGTGTAATTGGGAAGGGATCTATTAGTTTCGGGACAACACTTTTCAAGATGTTTTGTGTGTTCCTCATTTGACAAACAATCTTCTTTCTATATATCAAATTACACATGGTAGAGATGGGAGAACTGTGGAGTTCACACCTGATTCAGTCAACATTCGATACTTGGAAGGTAGAGAGATCATTGCTACTGGGGTGGTTGATCATTCATATCGATTGTATACCCTTGCATATCTTTCTTCTGATGGTGACATTGTTCCTTCGACTATTGATCATATGAACCACGATTCAGGGGAGACATTCGGCTACTTGAACTTGGAGTTCTCACATCATATCTATTCCTTGAGCCATGCATTTCATCTCCTCCACCTACTATTGTAGTTGATGATGATTTTGATTCCATAGTTTTAGTTCCTTGTGATTCAATGTAGTAGGATCCTGATTGTCTTCCAAATATGGTTACGTTGGATGAATTCTTGATAGGTATTTCAAACTTGTTTGTGAAGTCTCATATTGTAGATTTGGGGGACATCATCGATAGATTTCATCTTCTCTTTGATGAAGATGCTTCTTCTTCAGTTATTGTGAGGGAACACTCTGACCCTCTTGTTCATTCTCTACATGACAATTCTTTGCATTTTGACATGAGTGTGGATACTTTTGGAAAACATGTGGAGGAGGCTTCTTTGTCTTCAGAGGGGATATCTTTGTTTTTGGATCATGCTCTACATTCATCTCTACTAGATTTTGGATTGTCCTCTTCAACAATGTGGCCTAGAACGCCTATTTGGAGTGTGTCATATTTTGGCATCGACATGCAGACACTTGAGCATGCTTCAGAGACATCATTATACATCATACATATTCCTGACATCTTGCATATATCCATGTTTTCGTTTCTTCCTAAGGGGAGGAATTTTGTTGAGAGAGATTGGATCATCTTCAACATTCAATGTCGAGCTTCTACCATCATTGCAGGAGAATCAACATTGAGGGGGCCTACCTTATCTCTCTTCTACTTTTCTCTTATGGGGGGTATTTTTCCTCACATGGGGTTTTTACCTTCTCATGCATCATTGAGAGTATTTCATCTCTCTTTTGGGGAGGATTTTTGTCCCACTGGGTTTTCTCCTTTTCTCTATTTGTGAGAGATTTCATTTCATTTGCATCTGTACATGGGTACCTAACATGGCCTAGTAGTTGGGACCCATCTTAGTTTCATTTGCATAATAATCTTCTACTCCCTAAGTTGCACTTAAGGGGGGGGGGGTGTTGGTCTAAAAAAAGTCTTGTACCTAGTTCATTCATTACTAGGGGAATTGTTTACACATGTTAAGTTTACTTAGGTCATAGGAAGAAATATTTCTATAAGGTGTTAGTTGTCATTAGTTTTTATCTTATCTTTTGACAACTACTACATGTGACCTAGGTAAGTGTGATTAGTTGTCTCATGTCATATGATTAAGAAACTTGTCATAATCCTATGACATCTTGGATCTCACCTTGGCTATATAACCAAGGGGTCTCTCTCATTTGTACATCATAATCACAATCATATCATTGAATCATATTGATAAGAATATAGTTCATTCTTGTCACGTTCATATTCTCTATTTTTGTGCTTTCCATTTGGTCTCAAGATATTGGTAGCCATAGCCAATTCTAATGGTTGAAAATATTAAAAATAGTTTAGATTCCATTGGGAAAGGATCTCGATCAATGGATAAGGCCATTGCAAGAAAGGTGATTTTGACATGTATTTTAAATAAAGAGATATCAAGAAAAAAAAAATGTCATCACTTTCCATTGAGTTTTTAATTTATTTATTTTATTTTATTTTTTAGATAAGCACTACCTTTATGGGGGTAGTTCCAAGAGTAACTATATTATTCTTTCCATTGAGTTTGGTTATAGTAGAACCACACTAATAAAATATGAGAAAAAAAAGGTTTTGGATGATAATTCTAAAGGCAATTGGACAATTATGTGTAGAGCTCCCCATTCTGATAGGATTGAAGATACTATTAGGAACATGACAACAACAAAAAAAAGTTTCAAAAAACTTTTTAATCTTCACATAATATGGCTTTAACCTTTCAAACATTATTTTCCCAATCTTTATATGAGGATAAATATTACAAAATTTCATATACATATCAAGTTGTGTTATGTCTTCATAAATACTAGGCCCAATCCTGTGCCTCATAACATGTGTAGTATTTGATGGTGGATGGGTCTGATCATTCCAAAAACTTAATACAACTTGAGATGTATATGAACTTTTGTAGTATGTATCCTCATATAAAAATTGGGAAAACAATGTTTGAAAGGTTAAAGTCATATTATGTGAAGATAAACAATTTTTTTGAAACTTGTTGTTGTTATTGAATTTGATCTCCACTATCAGGTGTTTTGAAAGATGAGAGAAGAAAGATATGGTTTTGAAAAGGAACCTCCTAAATAGGTAAGTTTTTTCATAAAGGATCTATTATGTGATCATGAAAAATGGACCTCAAATAAAATGCATAAAAGGACTTTGTGAAACATGTGGAAATTTGGCCAAATTTCCTTCAACAAACGAAGATGCTGACCTAACAAAGATAATAAATTGCAAGAGTTACAAGTATGCAAAGATTCAAACAAATTTTGTGAAAGAAACAACAAGGTTAAACTATGTAGAAGAGGAGATACTTATTGAAAAATTTATGGAAGATTTTTTAAAATCGGTACAACCATACATACAACATTCCTTTTATGCTAAGTGGAAAGCACACCAATTTAAAACATTAAGAGATACTTTCCCACTTGGAACAATTCTATTAGTAGTTGAATTTGCAGAAAATTACTCTTTCTTACATCAAAAAGAGATTCAATCAAAATATTACTTTTCAAGGTAGATCACTATTATGGCTCATGTGTGTTATCGACATGCACAATTGGAATTGGATGGTGTTGAAAGTATAGATGAACAACGGGCCATCAAGAAATAATATCACTTTTATATTAGTGATGATAAAGAGCATGACACACTTTTTGTACACCATTGTTTTAAAAAAAAATGTTTTTTTGAGAATTTGAGAAGCAGGGGTGTAAAATTTGAAAATAATTTTGTATGGTTAGATGGATGTGCGACACAATTCAAATCATCACAACCATTTTATGCACTATCTAGATATCATAAAATTTACAACATACCACATGTTTGGATTTTCTTTGAGAGTGGGCATGGAAAGGGTGAGCATGATGACACAGGAGCTTGCATCAAATGTGCTTTAAGAAATCATCAAATGAGTTATTCAGAAGATTGTATAGATGATGCACATGATATTGTTGAATGGTGCAAGAAAACATTTGCATCAAATGAGGTCAAAAAATCTTCAAGAACAAACTGAAACAGTCCACATAGAGTGTTTTGGGAGATATTGGGTATGTATAAATTATATTTTCAAAAAAGTAAATTTATTTAAATTTAAAATTTATATATATACACATGTTTGTTCCCATAAGTTTGTTGTAAGTACATGTATCTAGGTGTGGATAGAATATCGATGCATGGATGAAAGAGGGTAGACAAAACAAGATCTTTGCATTGTGTTATGAGTTTAGATAGTCACCTTGGATGGACATTATACATGAGGGATTACTCTTGTTTCTTCACTGAGTGCATTGAGGGAAACTCTCATGCATGTAACAACCAAGAATTTGAATATGTTAGTAAATGGGATATGGTGTCACTATTCATTTCAAACACATACGAAGAAAATGAGGATGAAAGATTTCAAGAAATTCCTTTGATTTCAATTGATTATGACCATATTTCAAGATTGGTTAGAAAAGGTACATGTGTAAGTTTTAAATAATTTAAATATTATATAAATTTAATGCTATTTAAAGTCTAGAGACAATTCTATTTTTTTTAGAATTTTATTATGTAAATTTGGTGTATAGGAGATGATTTTTCAGTCATAGCAAAGCCTAGAAACATAGAAGGTGCTAGATATTATTTACTACATTGCACAAAAGAGAGGAATAAGCTAACACAACCTAGAAAAAATGATGAAATTTTATTTCCCATAGGTGAGTTTAAATTTAAAATTATATATATTGTGTACATGTGTACATTACCTTAAAAACATGAAATATATATTGTACAAATCTTGAGCACAAAAATGTTGTACACGTGCACATGTCTTACCTCAGGTTCATGTTTACCATGCAGGTTCTATTGTAGTGCAAGGGATATATCTAAAACAAGTCAAAGTTGTTCAACATGGGATTCATTTTGTTGACTATCAAGTTGATAACAGGGTATATCAATATACTCACCTAATAATTGTTACCACCCTACATCTTCATGCAGTTCCACATGCACATGGATGAAAAAAATGGAGACTAGATAGTGATGACCATAAAAAAAAATTATATGTTATTCAAGAGCGGGTTGAACCAAAATGTTTGAGTTAGATTATATCCATTATTTTCAAGTTCACTTGTACATGTACATACATGTTCAAGACAAGAACTTATAGTAACTTGTTTGAACTTTGGATTGTTTTAGTCACTTATAATATATGTTGATGACAAGTGTTTTAAATTTGGTTGGACACAAATTAGTGGTTGAAACACATTGAGAACATTAAATTGAGTAGATATTTCCAATTATATATTTTTTCCATGGAATTCAAGTACTTGTTCAAGAATCAAAATGATTTCATTTGAAAGTACATCTCCACTTATAGCTAGAAAAGTTATTATAAATTGATTCAAGAATTCAATGCTTAATTTTATGTTATGTACATAATGTGAAAACCTTGTTACAACAATTGCAAATTTTTTATCTATTTAATATGACTATCTATTTAAAGTTGAAAAGATTATTGTATAGTCCTTTAATTAGAAATTAAATAGAACCTTTAAAGAATCTAGTTCTTTCGTACTTGTATTAATTTTGATGGGGTACATATTAGGGCTTGTAACTTAAATAATATTGATGAGTATTTAAAAAATGAATATTTTATATCATAAGTTTATTGGTCCATAATGAGTATTCTATAGTATCTAATTTTCATAAAAAAAGTCATTGGAAGAGTGATGGTGGGAGTTGAAAAAAATTTAGTGTTAGTTTCAATGATCCCCAAAAGAGCATGTTTATTTATTTATATCTTCAATATGTTGAGATGATATTTCCCTCATCTGTACCTTTCTTGTACAACTTTATGATAGTATAGAATGTGGTGCAGGATCACCTAAGAAACACTAGGCAATTAGGAAGTCTAGGATGAATTTTTGTTTTTGATGTGTTACCATGAAGGTCATGTTGACCATTGAGATAGAGTTAGAGGTTTAAGCATATATCTTGATTAGAAGTGATCAGGAGTGATTAGTAGTGATCAGTAGGTTAAGGAGTGGAAAGGGTGGATGAGTTTAGAAACTCATTTTACTGATGAGTTTAGAAATTCATTTAACTAGAAATTGGAAAAAGTGCAAAATGGTACCATTTTGCAAATTTGCCATAAGGTAATTGCAATGTCCGACCAAGGGGAGGCATAACTACTTTTTTTGACCTATATAGGGTGTGCCTCGACCTCAGAGGAAGGTTGGAATATTTTGCATTATTTGAAGTTTATGAATACAAGAGAAGATAGTGATAAGTTAATGTAAATTTTTTGGTTCTTGCTTTGTATTGTGTGTTAATGGAGTGATCCCAACACTGTGAGATGTATAGGATGTAGGGAAATTGTCTTCCAAGAATTGTGTGGAATAGTAGGTAGCTAGTTTATTCATTTCAAGCATTCTTTGTAGTTAGTTTGTTTCTTTTAAGTTGTTGTTCTGACTGGCAGACTGTAAAGAATGGAGGTTTAGTTACATTCCCACTGTACTTTGTGTACAAACCCTTGGGAATTGTGACTAGGATCCATGTCTATAAATAGGATAGGGTTAGGAGTGGTTAGGAGTTAGGAAATCACTGTGGAAGTCTTCTCCTAGGTGAGCATGACAGTGCCCGACTAGGAAAGATAAGAAGTGCAAAGCACTTGATTTGCAGGGGTGTTCATCTCTTGTCAAATCAGGGTGTGAAGAGGGCAGGAATGAGCCTTGCCAAGGCATAAAATGGAGGAGAAATATCCACCAATCTGTCTGATACTAGAAATATTGAACAGTTGCAAGAAGGTCAGAGAAAAGGCTTAAAAATACCTAAGTTTGCCAAATTAAGGCTTAGGCTTGTGTACAGTTGGTTGAGGATTAAGACCTCCATAATGTTAGAGGGATGGGCATAAGGACCAAGAAGAGAAAGGAAAACTTTTGTGTTCTTTGGAAAATTTAGGAGAGCCAACCTATTTTCTCAGAGGTGGAGACCTAATTGGGGCTCCTATGCTAGTAGCCTTTTTAACCCTAGATGAGGGTTTGGTGGGAGCGATGAAAATATGGAGTTAGGTGGATCTTTCAGAGCCATTAAAGGATGGAATGAATTTAGTGGAAACATATCCACACCCTTGCAGAGCTAAGCTTTAGTTCTTGGAGAATGTTAGTCTTTAGGGAATATTAAGGGCTAAGGAAGAGTTAGAGGCATTGCACAAAGATTGACTTGGTAGGTTGAATTGTTATAGTAGTGGGGTTGGACAAGTGAACCAGGGGTACCTAAACATGAAGAAGGTCCTAAAGGTTAAGGTGGTGAAGTAAGACACCAAGGAGGTCTTGTAAGTACAAATACAGAGCATGGAATAGTGATTTTTCCATCCAATCCTACCCTATCAAATTGGTATCAGAGAAAGTTAAATATTTGGGATAGAATCTTGTATGTTAGACCTTGAATCTAGTGGTTCCACAACCATGGTGACAAACATTGACTTGGAAAAGAAGTTTGAAGATTAGGAGGAAGACAATAGGAGATTGAGAGAAATATTAGCACAAATTGAGCAAGCATTGATCAATGTGCAGATCAAGGCTGATGAGGGCAGTGATATATTGGAGGGCAGGGTACCAAAGAGTGAAGAGGTTTTAGAGGAAGACAAGACCCTGTTCTGCAAGAGGATCCTTTCTTGAAGGCATTGAAAGCTTTGAGTGGGAAAGCACTTGAAGGTATACCACTATTCAGTGGAAAATTGGAAGCTGATCTAGTCATGGTTTAGATAGAATGCATGGAGAACCATTTTGAGTATGATGGAGTCATTGAAGCATAGAAGGTGAAGGTGGCCAAGTCTAGATTGAGAGGATCTGCCTTGACATGGTGGAAATTCATTCAAACAAAGAGGGAAAAGGAAGGAAAGAAGCCTATTTCAACTTGGAAGGGTATGGTGGCAAAAGTGAGAGAAGCATACATACTTGATGATTATGAGATTCAGTTGCATAAGAAGAGACAAAGCTTGAGGAAAAGAGACCAAGATGTGAACACTTACACTGAGGAGTTTCAAAAACTTTGTATGAGGTCTAATGTTTCAAAAGATGAAAGTCTCAATGTGGCTAGGTATCTTAACGGCTTGAAGTGGAACATTCAAGAGGAGATGAATCTTCTAAGTCCTAAGACAGTACACCAATGTTACCAATTAGCTATTAAGATTTAGGAAAGAAGCAAGAGGAAACATGATTAGGCTTCTAAGAGTAGAGGCAAAGGCAGAGACCAAAGAGATCAAAGAGGACATAGAGGTGGCTACCAAGGTAGAGGAACTGAGGAAAGAAACCAAGGAGAGTCTCAACTCACTGAGCATGGAATTGAAACACCTTCTAGAGGAGGTTATGGAAGAGGTAGAGGGTCTCAAGGAGGATCAAATACAGGAAGAGGACCAAGCAGGAGAAATTCATACTTTGCTAATATGAAGTGTTATCATTGTGGTCAAGTAGGAAATCTAGCTTATAGGTGCTCGAAGAAAGCATCTTCATCAAATACTGAGAAGAGAGTGGCATATGCTCAAGAGGACACCATGAGTACTAAATCACTAGAGGTCAGTCACATTGAATCTGAAATGGGGGAGAACCTGATGTTTATGAGAGTTTTGATCAAACAACCGGTCAAGGAAGATCCAAAGCAAAGAAGAACTTTATTTAGAGTGAGATGCAAAATACTTGGGAAAGTATGTAAGGTTATTATGGATTTAGGTTCAATAGATAACATCATCTCAAAAGAGGTAGTAAGGAAGTTGAAATTGGAGAAGGTACCCCATAGTAACCCCTACAAAGTAACATGGTTGAACAAAGGACAAAGTGTTCTTGTAAATGAGCAAGTAACGATGGAGTTCTCCATTGGAGGGTACAAGGATAAATTGATTGTGATGTGTTACCCATGGATTCACGCCATCTACTATTGGGAAAACCATGGGAGTATGACAGAAGTGCCATGTATGATGGGAAAGAGAACACCATTTCTTTCAAAAAGGATGGAAAGACATTTAAATTACCATCATTGTCAGAAGAGGAAGAAGGACAGTCAAAGACACCTAGTGTCTTGTTAAGTAGTGGTAAAGAGTTCCTTAACAACCTACATCAAGGGGGTGAAGGATATGTGGTCATGTTGCAACCCAAGGAAGAGGACAAGACTGAGAAAACAGTCATACCGGAAGTAGTCCAAAAGTTGCTTGAGAAGTATAAGGACATAGTGAGTGATGGTGCACCTGAACTTTACCTCCAAAGAGAGCCATTAGTCATTAGATTGACTTCATACCAGGGGCTTCATTTCCAAATAAAGCAACTTATAAGCTTACACCAGATCAGAATCTAGAGGTAGCTAGATAAGTGCAGGAGTTATTGGATCAAGGGTTAATTAGGAAGAGCATCAACCCATGTGCAGTACCTATGGTCTTAGCAACCAAGAAAGGAGGCAAGTGGAGATTATGCACTAATTCTATAGCAATAAATAGAATCACAATCAGGTGTAGGTTCCCTATTCCTAGGATTGAGGACTTGATGGATTGTCTTGGAGGAGCTCAGTACTTTACCAGGTTGGATCTCAAGAGTGGATACCATTAGATCAGAATCAAGGATGGAGATGAGTGGAAGACATCATTTAAGACAACTGATGGGTTGTATGAGTGGAGAGTTATACCATTTGGACTCTCTAATGCCCCTAGCACATTCATGAGGCTCATGAATGAAGTGCTCAAAGACTTTACAGGGATATTTGTGGTGGTATATCTTGATGATATACTCATCTTTAGCAAGACAATAGAAGAACACCTAAAGCTTGTGGAGTTGGTTCTTAGAAGATTGCAAGAAGAGAAGTTAGCCATCAACCTAGAGAAATGCGAGTTCTTCGAACAAGAGCTTGTGTATTTGGGTTTTGTAGTGTCCCAAGGATCATTGAAGATTGATCCAAGCAAGGTGGAAGCTATCCTAAACTAGCCTACACCAACCACAGGGATAGAGGTAAGAAGTTTTCATGGATTGGCTCAATTTTATAGAAAATTCATAAGGAACTTTAGTGGCATATGTGCACCAGTCCTAGATACAATCAAAGGTGGTTTAAAGACTAAGTTTAAGTGGAATCAAGAAGTTGAGAGAGGTTTTGAGAAACTAAAACAAGAAGTGGAAACTCAACCTATTCTCTTATTACTTAGCTTTGACAAGTTGTTTACTATGGAATGTGATGCTAGTGGAGTTGCAGTAGGAGGAGTGCTAAGTCAAGAAGGTAGGCCTATATATTTCTTTAGTGAAAAGCTCAATGAAGCTAAGAAGTAGTATTCTACCTATGACCTATAACTTTATGCTTTAGTTCAGTCACTTAGGAAGTGGAGGCATTACCTTCTACCCAAGGAGTTTGTGGTCTTTACTAACAATTAGGCACTTAGCTATATCAACATCTAAGAGAAGTTGAGCAATAGACATTTGAAATGGATGGAGTACCTCCAAGATTTTACTTTCACCATCAAGCACAAGAAGGGACAATTGAACAAGGTAGCAGATGCACTGAGTAGAAGATTGCTGATAGTACAAGAGATATAGATCAAGAGCATTGGAATAGAGAGTTTCAAGGACCTCTATGGGGAAGATGAAGACTTTTTGGAGGCCTACAAGGTATGTTCTAACTTTGAGAATCATTTTCATAGCCAATACTCAGAATATACATTGCAAAGTGGATTGTAATCAGTTATGTGTTCCAAAAGGATCAATGAGAGAAAACCTCATCTAAGAGAAGCATAATGGTAGTCTTAGTGGACATTTTGGCATCAACAAGACATTGGAACTAGTGCAAAGGTTCTACTATTGGCCTAAGTTGTCAAGGGATGTCAGGAGGTATGTGGAGAAATTTGTAGTATGTATGAAAGCTAAGGGAGGAGCTAGTAATGCTGGTCTATATCAACCCCTACCCATTCCTAACAGACCATGGGAGTGTGTTAGCATGGACTTTGTGGTAGGACTCCCTAAAACCAAGACAGGGTTTGATAGTGTCTATGTGGTGGTAGATAGATTCAGTAAGATGAGTCACTTTATCCCTTGCAAAACCGCTCATGATGCTAGATATATTGCTCACCTTTTCTTCAAGGAAATTGTAAGGATCCATGGATTTCCTTTGAGCATTGTTTCACACAAGGATGTGAAGTTCATGAGTCACTTTTGGAAGACTCTATGGAGCAGATTAGGTACCAACCTGTCTTTTGGATCAGCTTACCATCCTTAGCCCGATGGACAAAAAAAGGTGGTTAATAGGGTGTTAGGTAACCTTATACAATGGCTAACCAAAGAGTATGGATAGACATGGGACATGGTTATCTCACAGGCTGAGTATGCATATAATGATAGTGTGAACCGGACCATAGGGAAGATTCCTTTTGAAATTGTGTATGGGATGCACCCAAGAGGTATATATGAGCTCAGGGATCTAGGAGCTATGGAGCATAGGAGTGGACATGTAGAGGACTTCACTTAGACCATGAAGGAGATTCAGGAGTAGGTAAAGAAGATAGTCACCAAGGCTAATCAAAAGTTGAAAGATAAGGTGGATATGTCAAGAAAAGATTTGTAATTTGCAGTAGGAGACTATGTCATGGTCCACCTCAACAAATCCAAGTTGTAGAAGGGTACATTAACCAAATTTCAGATGAAAAGAGTGGGACCATGCAAGGTGTTAGCCAAATATGGGAAGAATGCATACAAGGTGGAGTTACCTACAGATTTAGGGATTTCACCAGTGTTCAATGTAGTTGATTTGATCAGGTATAAGGGATCAGTCAATGACATGGATCAAAATAGTAGGGATATCTTCAAGGATGTAAGCAACATAGCCTTACCTACTCAAGACAAGCTTCAGGCAGAGAGGATCTTGGAGTCAAGGTTGAAATCTACAAGGCATAAAGTGTACATGGAGCACCTCATCAAGTGGAAGGACAAGCCATAGTCTAAAGCTACATGGATGGATGAAGCTCAGTTTAAGAAGTAGGGAATTGATGTGTCATTGATCTCTCCTCACATTCCTTAATGTTTGTAGAGGGAGGGGGAGAATGGTGCAGGAGCACCTAGGAAACACTAGGCAATTAGGAAGTCTAGCATGAATTTTTTTTTTGATGTGTTTCCATGAAGGTCATGTTGACCATTGAGATAGAGTTAGAGGTTTAAGCATATGTCTTGATTAGGAGTGATCAGTAGTGATCAGTAGGTTAAGGAGTGGAAAGGGTGGATGAGTTTAGAAACTCATTTTACTGATGAGTTTAGAAATTCTTACTTAAAATTGGAAAAAGTGTAAAATGGTACATTTTTGCAAATTTGCCACAAGGTAACTACAATGTCTGACCAAGGGGAGGAATAAATACTTTTGTTGACCTATATAGGGTGTGCCTCGACCTGAGAGGAAGGTTGGAAGATTTTGCATTATTTGAAGTTTATGAATACAAGAGAAGACAGTGATAAGTTAATGTAAATTTTTTGGTTCTTGCTTTGTATTGTGTGTTAATGGAGTGATCCTGACACTGTGAAATGTGTAGGATATAGGGAAATTTTATTCCAAGAATTGTGTGGAACATTAGGTAGCTAGTTTATTAGTTTCAAGCATTCTTTGTAGTTAGTTTGTTTCTTTTGAGTTGTTGTTCTGACTGGAAGACGCAAAGAATGGAGGTTTAGTTACATTCCTATTGTACTTTGTGTATGGACCCTTGGGAATTGTGACTAGGCTCCATTTCTATAAATAGGATAGGGTTAGGAGTGGTTAGGAATCACTGTGGAAGTCTTCTCCTAGGCGAGCTTGATAGTGCCCGACTAGGAAAGATAAGAAGTGCAAAGCACTTGATTTGCAGGGGTGTTCATCTCCTGTCAAATCAGGGTGTGGAGAGGGTAGGAATGAGCCTTGCCAAGGCATAACATGGAGGAGAAAGCTCCACCAATCCGTTTGATACTAGAAATCTTGAACAGTTGTAGGAAGGTAAGAGAAAAGGCTTAAAAAGACCTAAGTCTGCCAAATTAAGGGTTAGGCTTGTGTACGGTCAATTGAGGATTAAGACCTCCAAAATCTTTGAGGGATGGGCATAAGGACCAAGAAGCCAAAGGAAAAATTGTGTTCTTTGGAAAATTTAGGAGAGCCAACCTATTTTCTCAGAGGTGGAGACCTAATTGGGGCTCCTATGCTAGTAGCCTTTTTAACCCTAGATGAGGGTTTGGTGGGAGCGATGAAAATATGGAGTTAGGTGGATATTTCAGAGCCATAACAGGATGGAATGAAGTCAGTGGAAACATCTCCACTCCCTTGCAGAGCTAAGCTCTAGTTCTTGGAGAATGTTAGTCTTTAGGGAAGATTAAGGGCTAAGGAAGAGTTAGAGGCATTGCACCAAGATTGACTTGGTAGGTTGAATTGTGATAGTAGTGGGGTTGGCCAAGTGAACCAGGGGTACCTAAACCTGAAGAAGGTCCTAAAGGTTAAGGTGGTGAAGTAAGACACCAAGGAGGTCTTGTAAGTAAAGATCCGGAGCATGGAATAGTGATTGTTCCATCCAACCCTACTATTGACACTCTCAAATTTGCAAAATTTGAGGTGCCCATTTCGAGAAGTTTTGCTTCTGCACCTTTTGAAGTGCACTTGAGGGGTCAGTTTGAATGACCCACTTTGGAGAATCAAAACTTGAGGCATGTTGTTTTCCAAGCAAAACCCATTTGCAAACGTATTTGATTGACATATTTGAGCATGTGTGTCAATTTTCAGCTTCCCATGATAGGTTGTGTCAAGGTTTTGAAAAGTGAAGTAAGAGGGTTTTTGCACTATTCTGTTGTTTGCAGATTTGTCAGTTTGTGAAATAGCCTCCTGTTTGAGCTTGGATTTCGCAACCAGTTGACTGTTATGTCAAAATGAATGTTTTGATGTGTTCTCCATACCTAAATGATCTCATGTGGTAGTTTTTAGAGCCTAATGTTTTGATTTTCTATTTTTAGTAGATCGAGACCAAATGCAGTTTGTTCAATTTTGTAGTTGCATTCTTGGCAGCCTTTCTGAGTGGTCAATTTCGATCGTTAATATCTTTCAATCGGTGATGTTTCAAAGTAATTCCTTTTGCACACCTGCTCAGGGTATCTTAATGTTCCACTGTGTCTGATGGAAGCTCATCAGGGGTTGATTTGTTATGTGTACAAATTAGCAGTCGGGTGTGTTCTAATTGGTTTAGAACAGTTGTTGTTTCAGAAAAGTTCAGCTGAACAACTTTGTCGATTAATATTTTTCTCCTCGTAATTTGTTTCTCCAATCCGTTTGTTGCACTATATTCCTGGAATGAATGTCTACATGTTTGCCAGTTCTCATTGCTTCACAAGGTCATTTGACTAGTTTCCCAAATTGATTCCTGATGCAACTTGGTCTGTTTTGACTATTTGGCAAAAATGACCGAAAACAGTTTCTGAAGGCGACCCAGTTTTCCATTTTACTTCAAATGCATCCAGATGTTGTCCTGGGATGATTTGAGTACGAAACTTGCTTGAAAACAAAATTTTTTTTAGTCAGGTCCACAGGGGAGCCCGACATGCTTTACTTAGCTTTGAGGGAAAATCAAGATACATGTTGTTTGCAAGGTTTTGAATTTAAGGTTTGTCCTTGAAATACTAAAGCCATTTTGTTTTGCCCAAAGTTCCTTATTGAATTAGAATGGTCAAGAATGTGGCGATTATTTGATTGGGTACATTTGTCCCATTGAAGCTGATGACAATGATACATCAGTTTTTCATTTGCAGCCACGTGACACAATAAACTAAGAAAAACTCATAGGGAGTTGGTTGCTATTTCAAGATAATAACAATACTAATGAAGTGTTATATCAGGTATATTGTGATTCAATAGCCCTTAAAGTTATTATTATGAGGTTGATCTCAATGAAAATGAACACAACTGGTATGATCTTGAGTGAGGTATTCTCAAGGATGTGGGAGTTTGTTTATCACGAGCTTGTGTTGGTACTTATTAAAGAGGGCATATTCCAAAGAAATGGCATCAAAGGAAAGCCTTCTCAAAGGGAAAAAATGCAGAATCCTTCTCATTTCTTAAGGGATTTGTTAGGAGGCTGAAATTTCCAAATAAGTGCTCTTCATGTGATTAGCTTTGGAGATACACTAATTTTATTTTTATTTTTCACTATCTCCAATAAAGTGCAGGGGATTGCTTATCAACCAATGCTCTTTGCGTTTCGCTTGATGGAAAGTAACTAGTCTGAAACAACAAATAAACCTAAGCAAAAACTGGGAAAATTGATTGCAGAATATGTAGAATGGAATGTTGAAAAGGCCTTAGAAACTTGTATACAAATCCAATGGTGTAGCCAGCCAAAGGGAGAGAGCCCACGCCTTGAAATGGAAGCAGCCAGCGGGAGGTAGCTCGCACCAGCCAGAATGAAGAAGAAGACTAGGCAGTTAGGAGCTCGTGCATACTATAGAAATGGGGGTAGGCATAATTTGTAGAGATGGTAAGGACATTTATCAAAGCATGAGAAGGAGCTCAGACCAGTGTGTGAGGGGCTTGAACTAGATGTTAGTGGGATGCACCTATTGCAAGAAACAACATAGGAGGCTCACACACCAGCTAAAGACCACCACACACAGAGAGAATCCCGCATATAGAGAGGGCATAAACCAGTAAGATGTGGGAGCGACACTTTTGAGAATGAATCGGTACAGAGTCAACATGGCAAACGCAATTGGCAACTATGTTGCCTGGAAAGTGCAACTAGCAAGGGCGCAGCTGGCATGAGACTACAGGTGCACAAAAAAGCAATGAAAAGGCTTTAGAAACATTCTATCAATTGTAATTGGCAGAGAGGCCCACGCCATGAGAAAGGTGTGTGGCCTGTGGTGGAAAGGAAACCCACGGCCAATGTAGGGATGCTGCCAGCAAATAAATGGAAGGCACTCGACCTGCTAAATGAAAATCCCATGCCAATGCTGAAACAAAGGCTCACATGACCAATGAATGGAGGCTCACGTAGCATGTGTGGGGTCACAGCCAGCAATGGGGGGTGTGCGCCTACAAACAAGGAGCCCGTGCCTGCTAGGAAGGGGAAGACCATTGTGCCGGCTAGAGGATGAAGACCACATGAAGCAGGGAGGACCAAGTAGAGGCCCGCGTAAAGCACAAAGAAACCAGGTAGATGGTTGGTGCAGCCAAAGAAGAGGGAGGCTCACAGTAGGAAAGGTGTTGAGGAATTGTGCAGTCATCCAGAGACTGGCCTGCGCATTGGAGAATTGGAAGGATCCTACACCGGTTAGCAAGGGGTCATTGCTAACATGGAGGCTCACGCAACCTGTGCACATGGAGGCTTGGCCTGCCAAATGAGAGGCTCGAGTAGCAGCAAAGGAGGAGTCCACGCCAGTGGTAAAGAGGAGGCTCACACCAGAGGACCAGCAGTGATGAGGAGCTCACAGCCAGTGCTTGGAGAAGGCACGAGCTGCAACAAGGATATGTGGATATCCATTAAAGCATAGAGTGCGGCCATGAAAAATGCACGGAAGCACAGGAAACACAAAAAGATTAGGGCAACAAAAGAAGAAATGATGTAGATTGAAGATCCAATGGCAGAGAAAGAGATGCAACCCCAACAAGATCTCCACCATTGCCTGCCAAATCGCAATGGGGAGATGTCAGGCCATTACGCATTGCAGGATGGCAGGGAGCATAAAGCAACCAAAAATTTTAATTTTATGATTTCCTAAGTTTCAGTCAAAGTATTAAATGGGTGCCTCAAATTTAATTTTTAAATTGCCTTTCCACGGGAAGGAAATGGGGGTGGGGCCCATTTTATTTCCTCGGGTGCTGAGTAAAATGTTTTTAAATGAAATATGGATAAGTAAAAGCATGGGGAAAAATAGTATTGAAACTTCTAAAAATTAAATATTCCTCTAATATTTGGATCCAACGGTGGTGGATGGTGGGGCCGGTGCAGCCAAGTCCCCGCTGTTGCCTGCCGTATCACAATCCGGAGTTGCTCAGGGGATGCTAATTGCAGGATGGCGGGGAGAGAGGAGTATGCATTTTTTAATATATTAAAATGCTTTCCTATGGTATGGCCAAGTAAATTTAAAATGTGGTGGATCCCAGAATGGAATTAGGTGCACGGGTGTTTCAAGATGCCTCGGGTAAAACTTAAGTAGTTTTTTCGAAGGGTATGGGCAATAAAATTCTCAAAAATCACCCGACAATTTGCTGAAATAATTTTAAATGAAATGTGAAAATCATTTTGAGGCACGGAGTAATAAATTAAATGTTTTGTGCTTAATGTTAAAATGCAACAAAGGGAATGTAGGGTAAAGTGATTTTATTTACTTTGTGAACCGAAATCATATGCTGGGCATATATGAGGAAGAGTTTTGTGAAGTGAATAATGATTATTCATGAGAGGAATATTTCGGTGAAAGGTAAGGGTAAAAATGTTTTTTAAAACATAAAGTGCTTGGAGAGTGTTTTACTTTGTCAAAAGTAAAATAATATGCAGCTGCAACAGAAATAAAATACAACCATAGTAAAATGCAACAAAGAGGTGAAAATAGAAAATAGAGCAGAAAATGGTTTTTCACGAGAAGAGAGTTTTCTTTCTGCTGCAGATAACGAGTGAAGAGTGAAGAGTGGACACATGGTATTTTTCTATTGAAGAACAAATTGGGCACATGCTGTTTTTGAAATAGAATCAAGTTTGTTGCAGGGAAATGAAGAGAATATTCTGTAGATCACTATTCAACGGTGGAGATGTTTCCAGATGGTTGTTGTTGCTCAAATTCAGGGTTTCTTCTGGAGTCTCTTCTCCTCTTCTTATTCTCTTCTCTTCTCATTGTAAAAAGGTTAGGTTAGAGAAAGAGGGTGGGCAAGTTAGCAAGTTAGGTTAGCAAGTAACCTAGCCGAAATTATGGAGTAGGGCAACATAAAAATTGTAAAGTCTGTAGTTACAGAGGCAATACAAGTGGGTTGTGTGTCATTTTGTTGCAAGATTTGAGTTTATTGGGTTTTAGTGTTTCATAACAGTACTGGCATTTGAGTTTACCTGATAAATCAAGGCTCATGTCTCTCCTATGTGCAAGTGTATTCAAATTTTGAATGAAATAATCAAGGGTTATTCTATTCTTCTCACTGTTGTGGTGTGTGAAATTTTGGTTTTAGCATTAATTCAAAGAATTAATTAAACTGCTTAAATGAGATTGTAGATTGATATGTTTTGTACAAGGATTGGGTAAGAAGTATTGAGCTGAGGTACAAATTAGTGATACTATAAGGCAGTATGATCAGAGATATTATATGTTATGTATTAAAATTTGTTATGAACCATTAAGTGTTGGTGAATTTGACTCCTCCAATGGATATGACACTGGTCTGATTTGCATCTATTCTTTGTGATGCAGTGTTTTGTTTTTCTTCACCTAGGGCTTGCTACCACCAAAATTTTAAAACTTATGATTTATCTTTCACCATGAAACAAACTGTGTTGTAACCCATCTCACACTCCAAGTGGTTGATATTACTGATGAACAACCAATTCATTTCAGTCTTATCCTATTCTGTTGAGCTATTAAGTGAGATTATCTGTTATTTTGATGTTAATGACTGTTTATGATTTTTGTTGCAGAAGTTGTAAACTCATTAACAGGGATCACCCTCCTGGGTCTTGTAGAGCCCAAAGTGTAGGAGGTTATTGAATATTAAAATCCTCATCAGTTGGTCCAAGTCCTATGAGCTGCCCTTGATTGGAAATTTGGCAATTCGATAGGTAGAATAGGAGACAAATCTAGTTTACTACATAAAAAACAACCAAGAAAATGGTGACTCCGCTGGGGATGCACTAAAAGGTTTTGGTTGCAGACGATGCTGATATAGAGTCATTAAAGTGTTGAACTATTTTTGTAACCAGAGACTGAAAACTATTGGATTATTTCTCCCATCCGAGTCACTAGCAAAATGGTGACTCTACTGGGGACACTGCTGTTATAGAGTGAGTGAAGTTCTGAATTATTTCTATAACCATTGCTGAAAATTATTTCTGCCTTATAGAGTCATGAGCTTGATAAGTCCATTCTCCTTGTCGGCTGAGTCAATTCTCATGAATGTTTCCAGAGAGTCTGTTGTAATTCATCTTTCAATGTAAGTTTGTCAAGATTTGTCCATACTTCATGCTTATTTCATAACACCTCACAAGTTGTGAGTGGCGACTCCAAGATCTATGCACTTGTGTGCATTATTTGAGAACAATTGGGAAAGACCCAACAAATTTGCAGTAGAGATGAAGCAGATTCGAGCTCTTGTGATGAAGTACCCTGACAATTTGAGGAAGGAATCCATATGATGTCATATTGTTGGATATGGAGGTGTTGCAGTACTTATGTTGGTTTTTAATAAATTTGACCTGTGAAGACTTTGCAGCTATTCAAATTTTTGTCCTTTGCAAAGAGGTGGTGACTCTACCAAAGAACCTAATGAAGATGTGAATATGGTTCAAGATATACAAATATTTCCAATCATAAGAACCATTTGCAGATGCTGCAACAGTTCCAGTTATTTTTCACTCTTGGTTTTCAAGAAATTGTGTATTGAAACCATATGTGAATGTTGTAGGAAAATTTGGTTCCCTATTAAATGAATTTGCATTATGAAAGGGAACAACAACAGTATTTCTTTCCATACTTCTGAAATGTAATATGTAACATGAGTAGTGAAGTATGTTTATTGTGAGTTATGTCTTTGAAAGCTTAAGGCATAGATATTCAATCAATGTTTTAGAATCATGGTTGATTTTGTAAATGATGGAACTGATAACCATGTACAAAGTTGATAGTGATTGAATTTGTATACAAGAGGGTTTCCTTGTGAAATGGAAAGTAAAAATATGTAGGGAAAACAAGTTATCCCAAGCCCTCAAAAGGATTTTGCTATTAAAAGATATATGCCATTGGTTTTCAGTGGTATTGAAGGTTTCCCGAACCTAATCCCTAAAGATGTTAGAATGAATTTTCCCATATTCATAGGGCAAAGTTTAGAATCAGCCTCTAAGCATCTACACAAATTTATGGATGTGATGGGAGACTATGAGGTAAATCATGAGGATGTAGTTATGAAACTGTTTGTTCAATCCTTGAAGGATGATGCCAGGGATTGGTTTGCATATTTACCATCATGTTCTATAGCCTCTTGGAATCGGTTTATGAGAACTTTTGTTGAACAATTTGGTGAAAGGGTGAATCCAAGTGAGGTGAGGAAAAACTTTTTGGAGATCCATATAAGTGAAAATGAGTTGGTCCCTGTTTTCAATCTCCGATTTGCAAAGGCAATAAGAGAGATCCCAGAGTATGTAAGACCGAATGATGTCGAATGCTCAGTTGTGTATCTTAGTGCATTTGACAGTAAGATGGGATTCTTGTTAAGGGATAAAGAGCCCGCAACTTTACTTCAGGCTTATCAAACTGCCATGGACATTGAGAACAATTTCAAATACTCTATGATGAAAAGGTGTCTAGCTGCAAGTGTTGGTTACCCAAGAACAGTTCATGATTGTGGAATTCAAAGACTAGGTAATGGAAATGATTGTCAAGCTGATAAAGCCTATGATGTGATTTCTTCATCATCAAAATATGAAGATCACAGTGAGCTCCAAGTTGATTGTCAATGGAATTTGGGCATTGTTGATACAAAATCTTTTGTACAAGAGTTGTATGAAATGAGAAGACAAGAAGTAGTGAATGAGATACATAGTTCTACTTCATGTCATGTCATGACCAGCAACTATAAGGCATATATTGCTGATATTTCATTACAAAATAGTGACTCTGGTTGTGAAAGTGTAGGCCCAAGCTATTGTAGTGAGGATTTTCCTTGTGAAGAAAGTCATGATGGGGTTGCTAGTTCTAATTGTTTCTCTGAAGATTGTGATAGCTTTTCTGAAAGTGATGTTGAAACATATTCCTCACTCAGAGAATGCAACGATATAAATGCTCATGAAGTAATTCATCCACAAATGAAAGAACAAGGAACATGTGAAGAATATACTAAATGTAATTCGGGTTCAAAATCAGAAGAGCATGTTCATTGTGAGAGTGATGCGGAATTTGAAGAAAAACGTGTGTGTGATCAACATGTTGATTCAGAACATAATGTTGAATATGATGAAGGTGCTGATAAGTGTGCTTATGTTCCTGCTCTTCATGTTTGTTTGGATGAAGCAGCGATGGAAAAATTTATGATGCATGATAAGCATGATGATAAATGAATGGAACAGTCAAGCAACGACAATGATGATGAATCTCATGTTAATGAATGTGAGGTTGAATGTAATTCCCTTTTGTTTGATGCTCCTGATTTTCAAAATATGTACATGGAAATGTTGCTATCACATGTGAGAAGCATTGATGTCCTTGTTGATAATGATTTGTTTGAGCCTTCACTGCAGGTATTTGGTTTTGAAAGGAATGGTGTTGTGAAAAATGAATCAGAACTTTTTCTCAATCCTGAGATGAATGTTTTTACTCATTCCTTGGATGATAATGATGCATGTGTTTCTCATGACCATGATCCAAGATATGTTCTGATGTGACTGAACCAAAATGTCAAAAGATGGGCCAAGGTTGCAGTGATCAGTACAAGGATGTTCCTAAGTGTGCATTTTTTATCTTTGATGTATGCCAAGATGATTTGCAGGGAAGACACCAAATTGTTTTTGACAGCTTTCAGTTTAATTTGCAAGCTGATTCAGATCTGCAAATTGATAATCAGAATGAGGTTAGTAGTTCCAGCCATACAATAGAATGTAAGTGCTATTTTTGTCAACTGGAAGGAATTTTCATAGAATGTGGCAATGTGCAAGATATGGAGGCAAGTTGTTTTCAGCTTGAGAATGACCCATGTGATGAATGTGATAGGTTGTTGCCACATGATAATCAGTATTTTGAAAGTATGCCTGACTTTCAGATGCATAGTGATTGTGAACATGTTAATAATGTTGTGAATGATTGCCTATTAGGGGGTACTAGCATGTTTAGTCAGGCAGATGGTTGTGATCAGACTAGGCTTTCATATGGTCTTGATCACTATTTTCAAATCATGCCACTTGATGAAAAGTTAGAAAATGAAGAATGTGGCAGTGATATGACTTATCTGATTTGGTTGCCATATAATGAAGTTAAACAGAGAGCAAGTTTCTACTTGCCCAAAGGCAGCCTAACACTTGTGTTTGCAAAAGTGCAGTTGTTCATGTTATTACAATTTGACAAGTGCAAGCATGAGTTGAGGGGGATCAGCTCTTCTCACAAAATTGTATTTGATAGAGGTAAATGCTGACTACTAATTTTCATTTGGTGACCTGGGGTCATCAAATGAAGTTGAAAAATGAAAGTTGAATAGGGGAGTAGTTTGAAGGCACTTGATAGATTCTGAAGTTGGTCTACTCTCCCCAGAGATTTGGAATCTTGCTATGCCCACAGGGGGCATACATCCCCAGACGGAGCCACTATTGACACTCTCAAATTTGCAAAATTTGAGGTGCCCATTTCAAGAAATTTTGCTTCTACACCTTTTGAAGTGCACTTGAGGGGCCAGTTTGAATGACCCACTTTGGAGAATCAGACCTTGAGGCATATTGTTTTCCAAGCAAAACCCATTTGCAGACATATTTGATTGACATATTTGAGCATGTGTGTCAATTTTCAGCTTCCCACGATAGGTTTTGTTAGGGTTTTCAAAAGTGAAGTAAGAGGGTTTTTGTACTGTTTTGTTGTTTGCAGATTTGTCAGTTTGCGAAATAGCCTCCTATTTGAGCTTGGATTTCGCAACCAGTTGACTGTTATGTCAAAATGAATGCTCTTCTGCGTTCTCCATACCTAAATGATCTCATGTGGTAGTTTGTAGAGTTTAATGTTTTGATTTGATATTTTTAGTAGATCAAAACCAAATGCAGTTTGTTCAGTTTTGCAATTGCATTCCTGACAGCCTTTCTGAGTGGTCAATTTCGATCGTTAATATCTTTCGATCGGTGATGTTTCAAAGTAATTCCTTTTGCACACGTGCTCAGGGTATCTTAATGTTCCATTGTGTCTGATGGCAGCTCATCAGGGATTGATTTGTTATGTTTACAAATTAGCAGTCGGGGGTGTTCTAATTGGTTTAGAACAGCTGTTGTTTCAGAAAAGTTCAGCTGAGCATCTTTGTCGATTAATATTTTTCTCCTCGTAATTTGTTTTTCCGATCCGTTTGTTGCACTATATTCCTGGAATGAATGTCTACATGTCTGCCAGTTCTCATTGCTTCATGAGGTCATTTGATTGGTTTCCCAAATTGATTCCTGATGCAACTTGGTCTGTTTTGACTATTTGGCAAAAATGACCGAAAACAGTTTCTGAAGGCAACCCAGTTTTCCATTTTACTTCAAATGCATCTAGATGTTGTCCTAGGATGATTTGAGTTCAAAACTTGTTTGAAAACAAAATTTTTTTTAGTCACACCCATAGGGGAGCTCGACATGCTTTACTCAGCTTTGAGGGAAAATCAAGATACATGTTGTTTGCAAGGTTTTGAATTTAAGGTTTGTCCTTGAAATACTAAAGCCATTTTGTTTTGCCCAAAGTTCCTTATTGAATTAGAATGGTCAAGAATGTGGCGATTATTTGATTGGGTACATTTGTCCCATTGAAGCTGATGACAATGATACATCAGTTTTTCATTTGTAGCCATGTGACACAATAAACGAAGAAAAACTCTTAGGGAGTTGGTTGCTATTTCAAGATAATAACAATACTAATGAAGTGTTATATCAGGTATATTGTTATTCAATAGCCCTTAAAGTTATTATTATGAGGTTGATCTCAATGAAAATGAACACAACTGGTATGATCTTGAGTGAGGTATTCTCAAGGATGTGGGAGTTTGTTTATCATGAGCTTGTGTTGGTACTTATTAAAGAGGGCATATTCCAAAGAAATGGCATCAAAGGAAAGCCTTCTCAAAGGGAAAAAATGCAGAATCATTCTCATTTCTTAAGGGCTTTGTTAGGAGGCTGAAATTTCCAAATAAGTGCTCTTCATGTGATTAGCTTTAGAGATACACTAATTTTATTTTTATTTTTCTCTATCTCCAATAGAGTGTAGGGGATTGCTTATCAACCAATGCTCTTTGCTTTTTGCTTGATGGAAAGTAACTGGTCTAAAACAACAAATAAACCTAAGCAAAAAATGGGAAAATTGATTGCAGAATACGTAGAATGGAATGTTGAAAAGGCCTTAGAAACTTGTATACAAATCCAATGGCGTAGCTAGCCAAAGGGAGAGAGCCAGCGCCTTGAAATGGAAGTAGCTAGTGGGAGGTAGCTCACACCAGCCGGAATGAAGAAGAAGACTAGGCAGTTAGGAGCCCGTGCATACTACAAAAATGGGGGTAGGCACTATCTGTAGAGAAGGTAAGGACATTTATCAAAGCATGAGAGGGAGCTCAGACCAGTGTGTGAGGGGCTCGAACTAGATGTTAGTGGGATGCACCTGTTGCAAGAAACAACATAGGATGCTCACGCACCAGCTAAAGACCACCACACACAGAGAGAATCCCGCGTGCAGAGAGGGCATAAACCAGTAAGATGAGGGAGCGACACTTTTGAGAATGACTCGGTACAAAGTCAACATGGAAAACACAATTGGCAACTATGTTGCCTGGAAAGTGCAACTAGGAGGGGCGCAACTGACATGAGACTACAGGTGCACAAAAAAGCAATGAAAAGGCTTTAGAAACTTTCTATCAAATGCAATTGGCAGAGAGGTCCGTGCCATGAGAAAAGTGTGTGGCCTGTGGCGGAAAGGAAACCCATGGCCAATGCAGGGATGCCACCAGCAGATAAATGGAAGGCACTCAGCCTGCTAAATGAAAATCCCATGCCAATGCTTAAATAAAGGCTCACATAGCATGTGTGGGGTCGCAACCAACAATGGGGGGTGTGTGCCTACAAACAAGGAGCACGTGCCTACTAGGAAGGGGAATACCACTGCACCAGCTAGAGGATGAAGACCACATGAAGCAGGGAGGACCAAGTAGAGGCCCGCGTAAAGCATAAAGTAACCAGGTAAATGGTTGGTGCAGCCAAAGAATAGGGAGGCTCATAGCAAGAAAGGTGTTGAGGACCTATGCAGTCAACCAGAGATGCGCCTGTGCATTGGAGAATTGGAAGGTGCCTACACCGGTTAGCAAGGGCTCGTTGCCAACATGGAGGCTCATGCAACCTGTGCACGTGGAGGCTTGGCCTGCCAAATGAGAGGCTCGAGTAGCAGCAAAGGAGGAGCCCATGTTAGTGGGAAAGAGGAGGCTCACACCTGAGGACCAGCAGTGATGAGGAACTCACAGCCAGTGCTTGGAGAAGGCACGAGCTTCAACAAGGAGATGTGGATATCCATTAAAGCTTAGAGTGCAGCCATGAAAAATGCATGAAAGCACAGGAAATGCAAAAAGATTAGGGCAACAAAAGAAGAAATGATGTAGATTGAAGATCCAATGACGAAGAAAGAGATGCAACCCTAGCAAGATCTCCACTATTGCCCACCAAATTGGAATGGGGAGATGCTGGGCCATTAAGCATTGCGGGATGGCGAGGAGCAGAAAGCAACCAAAAATTTTAATTTTATGATTTCCTAAGTTTCGGTCAAAGTATTAAATGGGCGCCTCAAATTTAATTTTTAAATTGCCTTTCCACGAGAAGGAAATGGGGGTGGGGCCCATTTTATTTCCTTGGGTGCTGAGTAAAATGTTTTTAAATGAAATATGGATAAGTAAAAGCATGGGGAAAAATAGTATTGAAACTTCTAAAAATTAAATATTCCTCTAATATTTGGATCCAACGGTGGTGGATGGTGGGGCCGGTGCAGCCAAGTCTTCGCTGGTGCCCGCCGTATCGCAATCCGGAGTTGCTCAGGGGATGCTGATTGCGGGATGGCGGGGAGAGAGGAGTATGTATTTTTTGAAATATTAAAATGCTTTCCTATGTTATGGCCAAGTAAATTTAAAATGTGGTGGATCCCAGCATGGAATTAGGTGCATGGGTTTTTCAAGATGCCTCGGGTAAAACTTAAGTGGTTTTTCCGAAGGGTATGGGAAATAAAATTCTCAAAAATCACTCAACAGTTTGCTGAAATAGATTTAAATGAAATGTGAAAATCATTTTGAGGCACAGAGTAATAAATTAAATGTTTTGTGCTTAATGTTAAAATGCAGCAAAGGGAATGTAGGGTAAAGTGATTTTATTTACTCTATGAACCAAAATCATATGCTGGGCATATATGAGGAAGAGTTTTGTGAAGTGAATAATGATTATTCATGAGGAATATTTCGGTGAAAGGTAAGGGTAAAAATGTTTTTTAAAACATAAAGTGCTTGGAGAGTGTTTTACTTTGTCAAAAGTAAAATAATATGTAGCTGCAACAGAAATAAAATACAACCACAGTAAAATGCAGCAAAGACATGAAAACAAAAAATAGAGCAAAAAATGGTTTTTCATGAGAAGAGAGTTTTCTTTCTGCTGCAGATAATGAGTGAAGAGTGAAGAGTGGACACATGGCATTTTTCTATTGAAGAACAAATTGGGCACATGCTGTTTTTGAAACAGAATCAAGTTTGTTGCAGGGAAATGAAGAGAATATTCTGCAAATCACTATTCAACGGTGGAGATGTTTCCAAATGGTTGTTGCTGCTCGAATTTAGGGTTTCTTCTGGAGTCTCTTCTCCTCTTCTTATTCTCTTCTCTTCTCATTGTAAAAAGGTTAGGTTAGAGAAAGAGAGTGGGAAAGTTATCAAGTTAGGTTAGCAAGTAACCTAGCCGAAATTATGGTGTAGGGCTGCATAAAAATTGTAAAATTTGTAGTTACAGAGGTAATACAAGTGGGTTGTGTGTCATTTTGTTGCAGGATTTGAGTTTATTGGGTCTTAGTGTTTCATAATAGTACTGGCATTTGAGTTTACCTGATAAATCAAGGCTCATGTCTCTCCTATGTGCAAGTGTATTCAAATTTTGAATGAAATAATCAAGGGTTATTCTGTTCTTCTCACTGTTGTGGTGTGTGCAATTCTGGTTTTAGCATTAATTCAAAGAATTAATTAAACTGCTTAAATGAGATTGCAAATTGGTATGTTTTGTAGAAGGATTGGGTAAGAAGTATTGAGCTGAGGTACAAATTGGTGATACTGTAAGGCAGTATGATCAGAGATATTATATGTTATGTATTAAAATTTATTATGAACCATTAGGTGTTGGTGAATTTGACTCCTCCAATGGATATGACATTGGTCTGATTTGCATATGTTCTTTGTGATGCAGTGTTTTGTTTGTCTTCACCTAGGGCTTGCTACCACCAAATTTTAAAACTTATGATTTATCTTTCACCATGAAACAAACTGTGTTGTAACCCATCTCACACTCCAAGTGGTTGATATTACTAATGAACAACCAATTCATTTCAATCTTATCCCATTCTATTGAGCTATTAAGTGAGATTATTTGTTATTTTGATGTGAATGACTGTTTATGATTTTTGTTGCAGAAGTTGTAAACTCATTAACAGGGATCACCCTCCCGGGTCTTGCAGAGCCCAAAGTGTAGGAGGTTATTGAATATTAAAATCCTCGTCATTTGGTCCAGGTCGTCTGAGCTGCCCTTGATTGGAAATTTGGCAATTCCATAGGTAGAATAGGAGACAAATCTGGTGTACTCCATAAAAAACAACCAACACCTACCCTATCAGAATGACACTTAATATGATAAATATCATAAAATTATTGGTTATTTTGTGTTTTAGTTCTAGTTTATTGGGATCCAAATGAAAAATGTGAGAAATATTGATTAATTTAATATTCAACAATATTTGATAAACATTTTTTCATTTATTTTTTAAGATTAGTAAGAGTCATAGGAGCATTTGATTGAAATAAAGTAAATTTACATTAATTATCAAATTGATGAACATTTTCCTTTTTTTCATTACCCTTGAAAAGGTTGCTTAGATAATTTGAAAATTTAAAGGGTATGAATCACTTTTACTTGGTGAACCATATTTAAATAATAATATTTATTTGAATCTTGGAATAATTATTTTTCAATGTATGTAAATACATAAAATATACAAATATATTGAGGTGCAAATCATCCTAAATTTGTATAAATAAATACCTTAATAATGGATTTAGTAATTTTAATATTAATAGGGTTAATGATAGGCGATATAGTTGTAGATGAATAGTATAAAGTGTTAGTACATCATATGGCATGTGGGTATCTTAGGTAGTTATAATTAGTGAGTAGGATATAAATGGGTATGATAGTAGATGATGCAACATTAGAACTAAAGACAAGATACATTTAAAAGAAGCCATATCATAGGAAAACTAGCACCACAAATATATCTCACAAATAACATAGTTTTCTAGTTCAAAATAATACCATACCTGAAGACATCTATTAGAAAATAATAATAAATCACATATATAATGAATGCCATGAAAAGAGTATAGTCCCTAAGATGAGTTCCTTCAACTTTACATACAATTACATATGCACTCAAAATCCCCACAAGCATAACTCTGAAAACCTTTCTAGAATATTATCTTTCAAAATTTATAACATAAGGTATAAAATAACAAATAGAGAATTTCATAGAGGTTTGATATTTTTATAATAAAGAGTGATAAGAATTGATAAAGAAAGAAAGCCATATAGAGATACAAATAGAAATTTGATCCAAAATGAGCACTAGAACCATAATAATTTTAGTGTGGAATAAAATGAGTGATTGCAAAAAATATGATTACCCAATCTAGATTTCATGCCTCTAGTAGTAGATAACTATAGATAAAAAATATATGTCACTTATGCCATTATCCACAAATAATATAGTTCAACAACAAAATAAGAAAGTTCATTAGAGACTACAATATAGAGCTTGAACATATTAAAAGATTGTTATCATGGAAGGATTCAAATATTTTACTATAGCGAATGACCATTAATTTTTTGTCTCAATGGTAAAAAACAACACATTATTAACAATCATCTATAAATGGATTGAATAGGTCCCATTCAACACACTTTAATTAATTATTGTTATAAGAGCACCAAAATACTAAAGAGTGCAAACAATAGGGAAATCTAGGATTTAGTGTTAACACTATTATGATGGAAAGAGTTTCCACATAGTTACCTAAGAGCTCTATCAATTCTAGCTCATGATCTAGGTTGTCTTGACTTTATTGGAATTTATTTTTGTGCATTAATTATATTTTCTACGTCATAATATCCTAAATGGAATATTTCTAATAGATGTCCAGTTTTGATTCCCTTGAATAGTTTATAATGGTTAACCCAAGGCAATATGAAAATTTTAAGATCTTTAATCCATATATTTTTCTAATGAATAAATTATAGATCTTATATCATCTAGTTGTCTATGTTAGAAAAACCACAAAACTCATTAATTAAACCACAATTTTCCACATGACCATCATAATCATAATCTCATTGTTATTCAAACCACAATCATTACAAGCTCAAAATGAATGTTCAAATTTAGAAATTGGTAATATCAATATTTCACATATGTATATCATATAATAAAATGTACTAGAGATCATCAAATGTACCTGTAACAATGTATCAACAATCTAAAAAATGTAGCCCAAGTCATATATAATGAACATAAAACATGTAGCTTGAGTCATAAAACATAAAACATGTAGCCTAAGTAAAACAACATGTATCCCAATTCATATATAATGAACATAAACAACTCATAAATCCAAAGCAACGTAACATGAATATCAACTCCTAGTCGAATAATCATCTGAATGAGAACCTTGCTCTAAAAGATGTGTTGAGCCCTATAGATAAAATTGTGTACAAAATGTGTTAAATACATATAATATATTATAAATTTTATGAAAGTTATTTTTAAGAATGTACATGTATTTTTAAATTTATCTATCTAGATTTATACATACATATGCATGTACATATACATGTCTATATATAAAAATTTAAAACTCACATGTCCACTGCCAATAGAATCATCCATAGAGTCACGATGACATACACGATCTAGACCAAGGCTAGGAGTAATATGATGAATGTCTATCTACAATATATACACATATATATTACATGAATATCTAGTTAAAACTAAAATTTAAAAATAATTTTAAAAAAAGAATTGAAACATGCACATGCACACATATATGCACATCATGTGGTATTGGATGCTCTAGGTCCTATGCCATATCTATCTCCACCAAATCAACTAAATGGTTAGTCGACATGTCAATCTGAGGGCTCGTCACATGGTGTTCCAAAAATGATGAGTCGAGGGGACTATGCAGCTAATATGGCATCGACAACGATCTGAGACCGGTCAACAACTCCATAAAATGTGTAGTCTATGTAGCAGTCGAATGATCTGTAGGTGGACCCTCGTGTGCCCTACGACTAGGCTGAGAGTGATGAGAATGATGGGATCCTGGATGTGAATGAAATCCTCGAGCCAAATTACCTCTAACATGGTCTACAAGGATCCCATAGTCCAATGTGATGTAAGCATATGCCTCCAAGAGGTTCTCAGCAAAAGAATTCATAGTCCTCTATGCCATGTCTCCTATAAGTCCATTGATTAGTGAGGGTCCAGGGATGCCCGTCGCTTGAAAGGGATCTATGTTTTTGTCTTGTGTTGTAAATGGTATGGATTGTGAATGTTGAGACATAAAATATTGACCCACACAATTAGTAGATATCTGAGTGGTTGTGGCTACAATGTCGCCAACATTGTCAATTGCTTCCTTTTGGGAAGCAATGATAACCTGGTCTGCTAAGGGGGCTAGAGCTAGGGTGAGAACCTGATACCTATCACCAACCAATACCCTAAACATTGGGGCTGGTCTATCCACTTGATAATAGGTGGGCCTATCGATAATTATACCACGCCCCTGACCAACATATGGTGGAATGTCTAGGTAGTTGACTTTGAGGCCCAAATGGACCTCAACATACAATTGCTGAACAAAATATAATGGAAATTGGTCATTGTCTGGATACTTACCATGTGTTGCAAGAAATCATGGGTAGATCAATGGGGCCATAAGAGGATCCACACATTTGGTGACCTGGTATCCCTTCACCTTACACATATTTTGATAGAATGAAAAATAAGTGCTTTTGATCATTTCTTTGGTCACAACCTCCTATATTTGTTTATAAGGAACCTCACCATGTACTTTTTCCCACATGTGGGAAATAATTATAGCTACTCTATCAGGAGAAAAACTACTAGCCTGTCCAAGTTTACCTCTTAATTGTTCTAAGATTTGTAAAATGGACATGCAAAATTTTGAATATATGCCTACATCTGTACCACCAGTTAATGAATCTCCTAATCTTGCTATTAGTATTTATAAAGATTATTTATGGAGGTGGAACAGGTGCATTTTCCATTGTGATATGTATGTACCTAAAGGAGGAATGAGACCTTGGTCTAATATATCTAGATCTAGATAATAGAAATCTAAAACAGTTCTAAATAAATTTACAAGTGTGCACATGATATATAATGTATTAGATATGAATACTATCTATATCTAGATTTAATATTTCTCACTTGTTCATACATAAATTCAATAAATTTAATGTAACTTCTAGATAAATTTATTACTAAAAATGTTTGTGCAACAAGTAAATCAATTTAAAATATTAATAAATCTTTAAATTTACATAATGAACAAAGTCATGCATGAACTCATTTCACCAAAATGTAGAAACTTTTAAATATACATTTAAATTTATAAAATGATCTTAAATATATGATCCACATGAATAAATCACAAGGGCCAACAAGTTCTAAATTACCTTCATATTTGAAAGCACACACATGTATAGATTAGATATGTTTCTTCTCAAATTATTCTCTAGCTATTTTGCGACCATAAAGGAAACAAGACAATATGTTTCTTTTAAAATCAAGGGATTTATAGCATGAATGATTTAATAATTGGAAATTATTTGAAAATTTGTCTATATCATACAATCATGTGGCATGTAACTCGTTAAATGATTTTTCCCCCTGCATTGTATTAATAACTTGAAGTGGGATGAAAATTAAATGTTATATAATTGGATTCCTAAGATTTATTCATGCCAAAATATCTAGCTTCTTTGTCTACACTCATTATTTTCCATCTAGGACCACTCTACCTTTTTTATTTAGATAAAAATTGAACTCTACATATGATTGGTTAAAGAGGAGGAAGAAATATAAGTTTTATATTGATGAATGGCTTTCTCTAATGTATCCATTTTATAAATGTACACTAAAATGTAGGATGGCCAAGTGTGTAACAAAAGATTTAAAAAGAGTCACTTGATTTCTTCTTCATTTTTGAACAAACCTTGAATTAACTAAGTTGAACGAACTAAGGGTTACTAGTTTTGTGATTGAAATTATTATTGTTTATTCTAGGTGCCTTATTCTCTATTGATTAACTTATGGATGATGTAGATTTAATTTTGAAAAAATATTTTCTTATGGAATTAGATTATATATTATTGGTTTAAAACATCAAATAAATTATAGAAGTATGTTTTAGATTAAGAATCAATAAAAGGAAATGCATTCTTGTATACAATCTTTGATTTTGAATAATATAAAGTAAAAAAAATTTGATGGAAAATTTTCTCCCATAAATGTTTCCCATGTAAATATCCAAGTATTATGTAAGATTTTGTATTTTTATTATCCCATTTACTTCTCTAAATGTTGTTAGATGTATTTTTTAATATAATTAACTATTTTTTATGTACATAATCCTATGTTTCTTTAATCCTATTCTATCAATTAATTTCAATAGGGGTGTTTAGAGCATAAGTAGATTTTTGGGAATCTACCACATAATTAGGAGTTCAAATCATAGTGTATACAATGGAAAACATAGAACAACATATTTTTTTGTATTTTTTGTATAACTAGTCACAAAAAAAACTTTAAAATATTTTATGGGAAGATATAATATTATTAAATCAATGGCTAGAATATCAATGGTTAGAAATTTTAAATATATAAGTTTAAATGAAATATCTTCTTCAAGTAAACCCTTAGGAATTTCTAATGAAGATTAGATAAAATTGGATGAGAAAGTTAGGAGTACGATCCAATTATATCTATGAAATTGTTTGTCAATAAATGTGCCTAGAGAATAAAGTATAAATTTATTATGGAAGAATATATAAACATTATATTAGTCCAAGAGCCTTGTAAATAAACTTCTCTTTAAAAATAAGTATTCATCAAGAAAATGAGAAAAGGAGACCTAATAACTAATCACTTGAACAAATTTAATATGATACATAGTCAACTTGTGTCAATAGGAGTCAAGATGGATGAAGAGGATAAGTGCATCCTATTAATTTATTATTTACCTGATTCATGGCACAAATTGATAATATTTATCAATATTAATAATCTCACTAAAATTGAAAAATATCATATGAGTTTTGTTAAGAAAAGAAATTAGAAAGAAGTCCATGGATGAAACTTTAATTTGATACCCTAGTTGTTAGAGGTGGATCTAAAGAGAAGAAAGGTGAGAAAATAATTAGGATTATAAGTCTAAGGGTAAATATCTAGACTAAATATCTTGGAAAATCCAAAGTAAAATGTTATAATTGTGGAAATAAAGGGGACATCAATAAGGATTCAAAATTAAAAAATAAAGATGATTCTTCTCGTAAATCCTTTAATAATGATGAATTAAATAATGATACCTTTATTTCTACTAATTTCATTGGTGATGACTCTTGGTTGATTGAATCAAGTGTTTCTTATCATATGACACCTTATAACAAGTTGTATCTTGGATATATAATGTGATGAAGCTAAGGTTTTTCTTGGTAACATTTCCTTGAAGATATATGGTCAAGAAAAGTAAAGGTTTCATTCATGGATGCAAGAGGAAGGTCACTCTCAGATGTTTTGCACATATTCCAATTTTGGTAAGGAAAATTATGTTTATGTCCAAAATGGTTGACTCAAATATAAATGTTAGTTTTGATGGTAAAGGTTGCAAGTTAGCATGAGGAAACTTCATACACTAATGGAGTGTAGAATGGTACTCTAGATATAGGTTGGATGCATCAATTTTTTTAGTGTGCTAAAGTAATTACATCTAAATCAAGGTTGTTGTGGAATATTAGGATTGGTCACCTAAGTGTAAAATGTCTAAAAAGTTGTAATTAAGAATATTATGGATGGAATTGTTGATTATTCTATTTTTATTGACTTTTCAAAGCATTTTATCGTGAGAAAATAAAATAAAGTGTGTTTTTTTCCAGAATCACTAAAGCAAAGGATATTTTGAAGCTAATACATGTAGTGATGTGTTTTTTCCTACGAATATCCACTCCATTGGTAAATATGTATACTATTTATCATTTATTAATGATTTTTATAGGTACTTTTAGATTTATTTTATTAGTGGGAAGTATGAAATATTTTTTATATTTTAGGAGTTTAAATCTCTTTTTTAGAATCATATTGTTAAGAAAATCAAGGTGCTTAGGATAGATAATGTCAACTATTTTTTCTCTAAGGAGTTTAAAACAATTTGTAGACATAATATATTTTTTCTCATGAACATGACACCAAAAGATTGAAGTTAAAGAAGGACTAGATAGGGGCTTGCTTAATGTAGGAGATTCTTATAAATAATGATATATAATATCCTCTTTATTTGAAGTATTCATAGAAAATTATTTTCAAGAAATCCCATCTTCAAATGATTATAAATTTTACCTGACACATAATGATTCCATCACCCTGCCTTTAAAGGAGGTGGAAAATATTTTGAGAGCCATAATTTTATCAATGACATGGTGCAATGAGAACCCATTGGTAAGATCCTTGATATATTATTTTGGAGTGACAAATCCTTCCTTATTCAACATTGGAAGTTCCTTCATAGTGTTAACTAGTAACTCATATCTATTAACAAGTATGAGAGGGCTAACATTGTCCTAAGGGATAAAATATTTATTCCTTTTAATAGGAGAGACATGAGTGAATAAAAAGGAAGAACTAAAACCAAAGGTGTTGGATCAAGAGGAGGAAATCATAGATAATTTCTCCCTAGAGGAGGAAGGTCTTCTAGTTCAAAAATACCTAAGAATATTTCTTTGGGTTGAGACTTAATTTATATTTGTCTCATACAAGGCCAAATTACTTTTTGAAGAGTTAGAGAATGCAATCATCAAGTGAATATATACTTCCTGAAAAAGGATAAGCTCTCTTGATCTTCACCAATATTGAAGAGAGTGCATAGTAAAATTGAAAACATGGTAAAACATAATTATGAACTTGATTATTAGAGCTAGTGGGATGACTAAGTTGATTCCAACTGGGTGTGATAGTATGTTGAGTTTTGGCTATGGATTTTCAACTATAGATGTTTGGAAAATTCTCTCTATGGCATCCTCATGCTCATAGAAAAGTGGTGACATTAAATTTCCTAGGAATTCAAGCCATACAACCACAACCACCAATTATCTAATACAAATAAAATATGAATTTTTTGCACCACTAATTTTGTTAGTACTTGATAAGATCTAAAATATAAGGAATTTGCATATCCATAATTACTTTTGAATAACTTCATGTGATCCTCCATACAAAATATAGATTCATATTTTATTTAATACCTAAGACTAAACTAGTTAAACACACATTACCACTATATCTATGATGCATTCCATAAAAATAATTTAGCATACAACCCACCTTATTCTAACTAGTTGTAGAGATACATGTGCATGTACTATTTTTGGGTTTACTAGGTAAGAGTAATCACCAATTTATAAGACAATAAATAGTTTCAGTATAGACCTACAAGTGTGTTTATTACCAAGTAACATGAAAAGTTAAAATAAAAGAGAGATGAATATAGGTCACAAATAAAAAAGGGTATAGAAAAAATATTTTTCTATTTGATCATGGTGATGATGTACATGTATAAAATAATAACACATAGGAGTTGATGCCAAGTGTCAAATGTAGTGACAATAGGAAAGCCTAAATTTTTAGCATAAATAGCTTAATGAAAATGCAAAATAGTATGGATTGAGGTTTTAAGTTGATATTTTATTTTCCTTTATGGGTTGGATCCTTCTTTTAGTTCTATCTACATGGTTCCTAACACTTCTTTTATACCTTTTAGGTTAGTAAATATTCTAGGAAAAAGTTTTTCATATTTTTTTAAATTTTCCACTTGCATCACTTATCTTTCATCCCATTAATCTCCAATTATTTCCATCTTAGGGTTCCTTCTAAAATTATATTTTTGTCTCTGGTCCTCAATGGGTCATGTTGAAATATTTATTTTTTAGTGCATTATTAGTGGCTATTTCATAAAATCCCCTTCTTCAACTTATATTTTTTTAATTTTTGAGGATTTTCTTCTCCTTTGGATTCCATAATTTATTCTTAGAGGCGCCACTTAACTTCTACTGTGGTGTTCCAACCTTATCCATCCACTTTAAGTCAAGTTCCAAATGCTTGTCTCCTTTGGCAATACACTCTAATGTTTTTTGTGAAGGACTAAATTTCTACTATGTAGATACGATAATGTGCCTCATTTTAGTACAGTGTGGATTAGCTTTTCAATATCATGGAATGTAATTTTTTTACAAATTATTTTTTCCCATCATCTAGTTTTTTACCTTCCTCCTCTCTTTTCTTAGTTAAAATATACCTTTTTTTTGCAATAGGTGATCTAATGTCCAATAGAAAAGTTGGTACCTATAAAGCATTTCATCATATTCTCTTCTATTTGTCCATTCCATAATGAAAATTTGAAGGTTTATTTCAAGTTTCATCTTGTCAAAATATTTTAGATTCAATTTATAGTCTCCTTTTGATAAGTACTTGGTTCTTATAAGGACCAGAAATTCCTTCCCAATTAGGATATTAGGTTTGTGGGTGTACCACCATCTTGTCATGCTACAAATTATCTTCAAGAGATTATAATCTCAAATTTAATTTCTTAAATAAAATCTCCATGTATTCTATACATGTTAAAAAAATTCCCACCCTATATTACCAAGTCAAAGCTTAATACATGGGAAATTCCATGTGAAATTTGTGGTTAAATTGTTCTGAATTTTAGTATGTGAAATTTGTGGGTTTACTAGGTAAGAGGAATCACCAAGTTATAAGACAATAAATAGTTTCAATATGGACCTACAAGTGTATTTATTCCCAAGTAACATGATAAGTTAAATTGTTTTGAATCAATTTCAAGTCTATGTTGTCAAGAGTGTTGATGACTGAACATAAACTACACTTGGTAATCTTCTTGTTGAACCATACAAAAATCTTTTTCCTTATATGATACTTCTTTGAGACATTTGATATGCCATGAGTCAATTGTGTTCTATCTCAATTCCATTAACCATCTAAAAGAAGCATCCTTAAAAGTGATTGGAAATAATTTCAACGTTTTCAATGTACCAATGTGGTAATCATAACTATTGTACAAAGTACATCAAACTCAAAATTAGAATATAAGGATCTTCAATACTTAAACTATGAAAAATAGGTAAATCAGAATGTGCAATATTTTTGTGGGGGTTTTTTCCATAGGAAAAGTAATGAGGAACTTAGAAGCTATGGGACCATTATTTTCCAAAGCTCTTTCAACATTACATTCAACCTCTATTATCACACTTGGGTTTCATGCATTTAGATGATTTAAATTAAATAGTAGGTTTAGGAATAAAACTAGGAAATTCTTACCATTAACCAATCCTTATCATTGAAGTATTGTTCCTATGGTAAACTTTGTAGTCTCTAGGTCCTTGACATTGTCCCTGAAAATGATGCCAAAAATGCTAGGTTACAAAGGGGGTTGAATTTCATAAGGGATTTTATCAACCAAAATATAATCCAAATAGTTAGCTTGACTAATTGAAATGCAACTCAAATTGTTAGACTCCCTAGTTGATTTACAGTCAATCAATTTATTTAACTAGTTGAAATACAATTTGAATGATAAGGACTTCAAGAAACTTAAAAGGTAAAACTCTTGGTTAATTAGATGTCAAATATTGGGGACATAAATTGATGACAATGACGTGGAAAATCTACATTGGGAGCAACATGTATTTAGTTTGAGAACCTAGATTATGTTTTTCAAACCACTTAAGAATCAAAACTAACTCAACAAATTAAACATTTAATGTTCAATCCATTTTAAAGAATAAATAAACCATACTATTTAAATAAGAATAAAACATTAATATACAAAATGTGGAAGCATAAACAAGGCACATGAACTATTTGATAGAATGCCTGAAAGAAATGTGTTTTCATGGAATGCCCTGAATGCAAGATATTCACAAAATGAATTTATTGAAAATATTTTAGAAACTTTAAAGTAAATACAGTTGTAGGTGTAAATGGGTTTCTTGAAAAGGATTTAGAAACTTTCAAGCAAATGCAATTGGTTGGTGTAAATCCAAATTTCACTACCATTATCCTTCGGGCTTGTGCCAAAATGGGAGCATTGGAACAGGGTATGTATGGCCATTAAAGGGTATGGACAACTCAAATTTGTTGAAAAGGATTTAGAAACTTTCAAGAAAATACAATTGGCACATGTAAAGCCAAATTCTACAACCAAAATTCATTTCTAGGGTTTAGAAACTTTCAACCAAATGCAATTTTTCAACAAATTCACCAACTTGTGTTCGCCAAGAGTTGGAGGGTGGTGGACTGTGGAGGGTGATGAATTGGTCATTGGGATTTTGTTTTCCAGTCTTCATTCACCATCCATAGAGTTCACTCAAACGCTCAGGTGAAAATAACGACAGAATGTTGGTTTTTTTTTTAATCCTAATTATAAAAATGTTTCAACTATCTAAGAAAATAAAAAGTAAGAATAAAGAAAGTAGGGCTAGGAAATTTCACTAGTAAGGAAAGTGGTATGGCATATTAGGTGATCCCATGTCATGTGGCAAGGTATGGGATATTGAGTAATAACATGTAATTTGGTCAAGATCCATCTAGAACTGGTGATAAATCTCTATGTGGCATCAATCATTACCTAGAATCTCAATATTGGAATGTTATGATGGTGTATGCCCTTCCATTTGGTTGTGTTGGTCTCCTACCAATAACCTCATTTTTTTTGTGTAATTATATATTAGGACATATTTTTTTAAGTGTAATGGTTGTGATTCGCTATGATAAAACTATATCAAAATATTATTGTATATGTCCAAAATCCCATCACATTTTATGTTCCTTTTAATTTTGACTTATAGTAGCCAAAAGATTCATAACTTAAAACATGTGATTTATTCTTGTAGACATCCAAATTTGACCACTCCCATATGGTCAAATCTTTATCCTTTATTTGTCCATTTCATCAATATTAATTAAATCTGTATACTTTATCTTTCATCATTTCTTCTCTAAATTAAATAAGTATATCAAATTATTTAATTTAGTCATTTTCCCCTTTTTGAATTTAAATCAGTTTTAAATTCCCTCTTTTCTCTTTCCTTGTCACATCCTCCATGGTATTCTTCTAATCTGGATTAGTTTAATTAATCCATCATTAGGATGTGCACATCCTTAATTAGAATTAATCTGCCTAATCACATGTTCACACATCCTTAATCTAATCACCTACCATTTCTAGTATGTCCTCCAAGTCAACCTTTCATAAGTACTTTATTTATTAGGCATTGACCTCTTCCCCATGTGAATTTAAAATTCACATTTTATTTATCCCATGCATTTCTCTTCCCCATGAAATTCTAAATCCCCTCATGGGTCACATCAGTCACATGGGACAATGACCTCCTTTATGAGGACCTTTTCTTATCCTCAAGGTACTCCCCAATCATGTGAATTTAAAGTTTGAATTTATTCCCCCAACAACTTATCTCATCCCCATAATGATAAGAGAGGACTTTCTAAAATTCCTCACTTATCACCATCATCCTCATATGGGGACAAGAACTTCCTTTTTGAGGAAATATTTTGTTGCTTTGGTATTATTTTTTCATTGATGTCAACAAGATATTCTTGGTGCAAAGGTTTCAAATTCTACAAGGCTTCGATGTTGTTACTAAGTTGTAAATTCTTCAAGTGCTTCGATGCTTACAATGTTACAAAGTCACAATGGAGGTTACAAGGCTATCGAGGGTTACAAAAAGGCTTTATTTTTTATTTATTTCAAGGATTTGTCATTCATCTCAAGGATACATGTCCATGGAAAAAATAATGGTGATATGGTGTCATTAATAATATCTTTGAGAAACCCATGGGTTTACTTGGTTAAAAACTTTAATAAATTTTTATATGAAATTCATCGGGTTTGTTAAAAAAGGACAATTTTACCAATTGTTTACAAACTGAATGCTGGTAGAGGAAACAAAAAAATGCATTCAAAGATTGTTTTGAAATGGTGTAAAATACGTGAGTTTGTGTGGGCATTTTGTTGAATATGATATGAAAGGATGAAAAATACAGTGAGAAGTAAGAAATATGTAGAGGATTTTTGCATTTGTAGAGATAATGCATAGTGAGGGAAATCTGAATAATAGTAGATAAATGGGTGATGGAGGATTTTATGATTACATTCATAAAGTGTTTTGTCTTATGTATAGTTTGATGTATGATCATGGAATTTTAGGGCTTTGTTTAAGAACAAGATATCCACAAGAAAGAGAACCAGTTCATATGATTGAAGTTAGGTGTGAGAAGAAGTGAATAAATAATATAAGTATGCAGACAGAGAAAGAGTTTTTGTTGAGAAGTAAGAAAATTGTAAAGATTAGAAAAATGCTTGCTGATGAATAATGACCATAGGATGTATACACAATAGATGACATAAGAATGATGATAAGAGAGAAGTACAATTGCAAAAAAATAAGAATGGTTGCACTATTGTTTGTAGAGGTATGTTTGTGATTAAAAGATGAGGACATTGAGAAGTTAAAATGATCTATTTCAGACATAAGAATCAAATGATTGTTGCAGAGGTAAAAAGTTCATTTTCACAGTCTGACAATATCCCTTAATGATTACTCAATTCTTGAATGCATTAATATGATCATACATGGTTGAGTAAATGGTGATATGTAAAGTGGAATTGTTTTAGGGTTGAATATATATTGTATTCAGGAGCATGTGTATTGTGACATGATGTCAAAGTACTTATGTGTATGCAAGGAGAATAATATTTGTATAAGTGGTAATTTATTGAAGAGTTAACCCTTTTGGTTCTGATAAGGGAGACATAAGATGTATTTTACTACAGAGAAAAAGAATATCCCTCTGTATAAACTTATTCCTTTAGATCTTTGATGTTTTTATCAGTGAGACATATAGCTAGTGAGGCACATTCAGCCAGTGAGGCATTCTCTAACCAATGAGGTTCAAATAAGCCAGTGAAGAATTTTTTGAGTGGTATTATTCCCTAGGAGGGTTTCCACTTAGGAAATATCATTGTGTCATATTCTTGTGTATGTTTTGTTATATTGTTGTCTATTTTTATTGTTGCATATCATTTACTTAAGCCAAAATTGGGAAGGCATTTACAAAGTGAAAATTTGTGTATGAACATTTATTCACCCCCCCTCTCAGTGTTCATTATACTCCAACATCTTTCCCTAATACCAAGGTACTTGCAAGTACCTCCACCTCACATTTCCTCTTTCTAGATCAGCCATCCTTTACACATCTCATCTTCCAAATGGCAATATGTGAGGGCTTGTGAGTCTTCAACTCGCCACAACCCTCCATCTTGCCCATGTTGGCTAAATCCTAGCCATTGAATTCTCTAGAGACTCTTCCCTTAAAATAGAAGATTTGGTCTCATTTTCATTCATTCACATTCAACACTTGAACATTCAACACATTCAAGCATTAAAGCAATTCAACTTAGCAATCTTAGAACTATCAAGTACTTGAATCCTCCATTGTTGCAGTCTTGAAGCTTTCATTACATTCACATACAAAACTCATCCAAATACCCACTTGCACCAGCACATTCCTCATCACATCTACTCCATTTTGAATCCATTTCTGGATCATTTTCCATTGAAGGAGCACACAATCAAGCATCAAAAAGGTCCAACCAAACTTATTAATTCAAGCAAGGTAAAATGTTCCATTTTCTTGGTATTTTTTTTGGATTCATCTTAGGTCAATCTTGAGTGTTTGTTAGTGTTTTCATTTTTGCATTTTGTTTTGTCTTGCATCTTAAGATAGGAAAAATCAGTTGCTCACATTTTTGGCACACTTGGTGGGACCCATAAACAGGTTTGTTTCTTTCACGTTTTTTGTTGTTTGACATTTTGTAGGTTCAGGTTACACAAAGCTGACCTTGCCCTGAACAGGGTTGACCTAGCCCTGAACATGGGAAAATTGGTTGTAAGACAGGTGACCTGGCCTTCGATATGGGCAACTTGGCCCTAAGATAGGTAACCTAGCCCTAAGATAGGCAACCTAGCCCTAAGACAGGTGACCTGGCCCTAAGATAGGCAACCTAACCCTTAAACAAAGGTGAACTGGCCCTGAACAAAGGCAACTTGGCCCTAGAAAAAGGTGACCTGGCCCTAAAAAAAGGTGACCTGACCTTGAACATAGGTGATTCTACCCTAGACAAAGGCAACTAAGGTAAAATCAGATACTTGAAGCTCATTTTCAGGGTTTGTTTCTTACTATTTTTCTTAGTACTGGCCCTCTAGCTTTTTTTGATGGTGAATGTGCTTGTTTTTACTAAAATTTGTGCAGTTGTTTCAAGTTTGTTGGAGATTGAAAGATAAAACCTCTAAGATTTTTGTTGCAGGATGAGCAGGCCAAGAACGTTAGTTATCTTTTTTGTCTTCCATTTTTATACTAGTTAGGCACATAGATCTAATTAGGGGGGAATCAAATAATTTTTTTTTTTGCACTTGTAAAGTGGGCTATTAATGTATCGAATCCCCTTGCACCATTTGGTGATCCTGGGTGAAGATAAATCATAGTCCACTTATTCTTTTTGTGTCCCCTAAGAGGCACTAGATCATTTAAGCTTTCCCCTTTCATTTCATGTGAGCCTGGGAACTAACTGAAAATGTTTAGTGTTTTATTTTAGCTAGACCTACTTGGGGATTTCATCACCCTAAAGGATGATTCCAACCATGCATTATTGATGGGGTATATAGATGGGGGAGAGTGAAATCTCTACCTCAATCTAGTCACATCATATCTAGTAGAGCGTCAAAGCTAGGGTGATACCTAAATAATTCATGAAGAGTTTGTCTGAGCTTTCAGTACCTTGTTGGAGCTCCCTACTCATGCCTATAGATAGACTGGTGTTCACTTTTATGACCCATGTATCATGCATATATCGAGGTCTCCCTAGTTTTCCTTGTTCAGCCTAGTTTGAGGATTGTGTTGGCCATACCCTTCATATTAATCTTAGGATTATGTTGTTTGAACTATTTTTTTTTCATGTGAAGCCAGTGCATGTTTGTTTAGTCAAGTCATCATTTTCCTTTTGCTTGTTGTTTTCTATTTTTTTATCCTTTATCATAGTTTTTTTTACCCAAGTTAAGTCTAGGCCAACTAATAGGGGCGACCTAGCCCTTAACAGGGGTGAGCTGGCCTTTTGTCTGAGTCTTTTTCCCAACCTATTCTTATCAAAATCACCCATCCTTCATAGAATAGTCGACCTTTCCCTAACAAGGGTGACCGAGCCCTATGTTTGGCAACCTAGCCCTAAGTTGGGCGACTCTGCCCCCAAGATAGGCGACCTTGCCCTGAACATGGGTAGCTTTGCCCTCAAGATAGGTGACCTTACCCATAACATTCAATCCTACCTTCAGTCTAGTCAATCTATTAGTCTGTTTATTCGTTTCAAGCATCCATTTTCCTATTTGAAACATCCATTTCCCCATTCCAAGCATCTGATTCCCCATTTTAAGCATTTTTTTCCTTGTTTTGAACATGTGTTTTCCCATTTCGAGCATCTGTTCCCCCATTATAAACATATGTTCACCCATTCTGAGCATCCATTTCCCCATTCTGAGCATCCATTTCCGCATTTCAAACATCTGTTTCCCCATTTTAAACATCCATTTCCTCATTACGAGAGTTCGTTCGCTTGTTCCGAGCATCCGTTTCCCCATTTTGTTAGTATATTCACTCATTCTAAGAATCCGTTTTCCCATCTTGGTAGTCCATCTACCCATTCATCCTATTTATCAACGTCATTTGGTTGTTTCTAAAATTTAGACAAGTCCAGAAACTATTTAGGTGATTATTTCACCTAGTTGGGTGACCTGAGCCTTGAGTTGGGTGACCTAGCCCTTGACTCAGGTGACTTGACCCTTAACTTGTGTGAACTGGCCATTGAGTCAGTCGACCCGACCCTTGAGTCAAGCAAACCAGCCCTTAACTTGGGTGACCTTTCCCTTGAGTTGGGTGACCTGACCCTTCACTTGGGTGATCTTTCCCTTGATTTGGGTGACCCTGCCCTTAACTTGGGAAATTTGGCCTCAAATTTGGCAAACTTGCATTTGTTAGGCAAGTCTAATATTTGATATACCAAAAAACTTGTTGTTTTCTAAACCATCTACACCTTCCGCCCACTCATAATCCTCACTTTCATCCATCTTCATCCCAATCCATCTGCATCCAATCATCATCCAAGTCATATAGGTACATCCTTATTCATCCCTAAGTTACATATCCATCATCATTTTCTTAATCCAAATCCTCTAAACTTCATTTGAAGTTATTTATCTGAATTGACCTAGGTGTTTGAAATCGATCATCATCCTTCAACATCTGCTTAAGATTGCCATCCATCCTAAGTCAGTCATCATCTTCAGCCCAATCAATCCCCTTCCATCTAAAGAGATATTTGGTACCACAATCATTGGTATATCCTTTAATGTGATCAATCAGCACCTTAAGTCACCTATCATGATTTCTAAACTCAGTTTAGAATCCCTTTCAACCATCCAATCTCATCTAAGATTATCAATCGTTTCATCAATCCATATTATCTAATATAATCACATCCTTATCCAATTATCCAATCAACCAATCCCTCGTCTAATCCAATCAATCCTCCAATATTAACTTAGGTCATCTCTACATTGCATCTTAGAATTTAACCGCATCTTAGTTCATCTGGTAGTATTGCAATTTCATACCCGTTCAGACCTGGTCACAAGCAAGAAAGCAAATGGCAGAACAATAAGTCCAGGGTTGTGGAGTATCCCAGAAAATCCCAACAACACCGTTAATATCTCGTAAGATCCCAATAACGGTTTTTCATCATAGTCCAATACTGACATTCAAAACAACCCACCACCCGGTGATGAAAAGATGGTCAATCAACCTAGGGTCATTGTTGATGAATTAGTGATCCCATCAATGTTCAGATGACGGATCGTCTCCTCAATGAGCATGGGGATAAGATTCTTGCCACTTTGATAATAGGAGGAATCAAAACATGGTATGATTTTGATATGTCACAATATTTTGGTACCCACAGCCTTATAGCACCTCCAAACCCATAGACTTCACAAAATATTCTAAGAAATTCATATGTCCCCAAAGGTGCACCTATAGAGAATTAGTATCACCTTGAGTTAAAAAATGTTATGATACATCAAGTTGCAAGTTATCCTCTCCTCCCAGCAACAACCTCTACCACACAATCTGATCCTAACGACCCCTATGCCTATATCATATCATAGTACATTCAATCTACTTCACCACTCCCACCTCAGCATCGTAGTCAACCACCCATCAATAATAGGGGCACACCTATCCTTGTGTTAATTCCACCTCCAAGATCTACACCCGTTGGCAATTTATCACCACCTACGTTCCAACAACCTCTTGTTAATCCTCAACAATCCACTGCATTGCAAGCACTGCCTCAAAATGAGTCTATCCCCTCACAAATGCCCCTACAACATATTTTTGTTGTTGTTTCCTCATCTCAACCATCTCATCAACAACCTCTACAGCAAAATGTCACAATCCCACAACAAAATGTCACAATCCCACAACATAACATTTTGATTCCTCAGCAACACTCTACCATTCCTACACAACCACCACACCAAGTGATGCAAACTACATCACAACCTCTGGAACTAGCCCATTTCACTTATGTGGTAGTCATACAATAGCAACACATCCCATTTTGTCCACCTTACCAGCCACCACCACAACAACAACATCCAACCCAACATACACACGTTCCCATGCAAACATAGAGTAATCCTCTTACACAATATCTCTACCATCTGTCCAACACATACACCAACTATACTGCTCCTTCCAATCCTAATCCAAATATCCATCTAGACTCTCAAAATCCATCACAAAATCAACCGCCTCCTTACACCAACCCTCCGCAATTAGAAATGAATCCTTACCAATAGTCATGTAACCCACAACCACCTTCATATGTCACACAACAACCCACCATTGTGTACCATTACCAATCCAATCCATACTATCTTCCACAACAATAATCATACCAACAAGGTTCTTCATCCACTTCATACACTCAACAACAACCATTGTATCAATAGGGTGCTCCATCCACCTCTTACTATCAACAACCGTCGCCATACCAGCAAGGGGCTTCAACCTCTTCATACTACCAAGATCCCACACAACATTAGTAGGGTGCTCCATCCACTGCATATTATCAATAGCAGCCACCCTACCAACAAGCAACTTCCACCTCTTACCATCAAAATCCATCATCCTCATATCCACCTAATGTTAATCCACAATCCGCTTATGTCAATCAAAGCCAACAAATGCCTCCATATACACGTCAACCCACTTATGATCAAACTATTGTTGCATCATCCTCTTCATATCAGTAATAGCCTCCATACAATCATCGTAATCCATCTAATCCAACTCCCACAATGCCTATCAATAAATATTTGGAAGAAAAAAAGATGAGCTAAGGGATTTGCAAGCAGGGACCGACAAATAGTCGTTTAAAATTGAGGACATTTGTCCTTATCCATTTTATCCCTATATTTCCTTGGTACCTTTCCCTAACTATTTTGAAATTATAAAATTTGATAAGTATAAAGGAACCAAAGACCCCCAGGCTCACCCTCAAGAGTTCTATATCCATTTTCAAGAATTCATGTATAATGACAATTACCTCATACGATTGTTTCCTAGGAGTTTACAGGGAATAGCTCTTGACTGGTTTATGGGTCTTGAGAAGGGATCTATTAAATCCTTTGCACAACTTTTGGAAGAGTCTTTCTCGCACTTCTCATTCAATTAGGGGAAGGATATTGATACATTAGATCTCCTAAAAGAGAAATAACATGAAGGAGAAACTTTTGCAAGCTATCTTCAAAGATGGTGAGCTTTATCCAATCAAATGAAATCTCCACTAAAGGAGAAAGACATGGTCACCCTATTTGTCAAAAACTCCCATCTGGATATGGCCTACAATTTCAGACTCCACTATATCACAACCTTCATAGAAATAGTAGAGAAAGGTCCTATCTTAAAGAGATCCATTATTGCCAAAGGGAAAGTCCAAATATTCAACTCCGATAAAGAGAATTCATCTACTATCAAGCCTCATTATTGGAACAAGAACAAAAAAATTGTCAATGATGGTGTCACTGACACCAAACATGTCCAAGTGGCTAATTCCTCATAGAATCTATAATATCCTCCTCCACAATAGTCAATGCCAAATGCCATATCAATGCCATAGGGAGAACCTCATCCTCCCCAAGAAGCCAATCAAAAAAATCAAGGGGGAAACAAACATCAATTTACTTAATTGAGAGAACCCCTAAGTGTCATGTTTAAAAGGCTCCTTCAAGCCAATTACTCGATTACATATCTTGTGACTAAGCTGCGTGAAGAATCCAAGCCTAAACCAACCTGGTTTAAAGAAAATGAGTATTGTGAGTTTCATAAGATTAAAGGGCATACATTGAATAAGTGTCAAGGTCTGAAAACGTACATCTAGGATCTCATAGATCAGTGTTACATACATGTGAATGAAAAAATGACACCCTCATCCAATGCTCAATTGCAAATATATCAAAACAATTTCCCTAAGCATAACCAAGGTCCTAACACATCAAACTCAAACCCCAAGGTTAGTAATAATAATAATAAAAATAACAGCACCAACAATATCAGCTACAAAATATGCCATTTAATTATCAAGGCCTTGTCATGCACGTAAAAAAAGAAGAACCACAAAAATGTGCCATTTAATTATGATACACATAAAAGGAAAGTACCCACAATGTGTTGTCACAACCTATCGTACCCGTATCACAGTCCTAAGAGCCTCTGCATCCATTCAACCACCATCTATAAGTTCCCAATACAACATTCTTGATCATCTAGGAAAGAACTCAACCCAAATTTCTATCTTGGATTTGCTTAAGTCTTCTCCTATACACCAAGAAATTCTAAAAAGGGCCTTACAGGACACCCAAGTTCCCAATGACATAGACCCTATGCAACTTCAAGCATTGGTAGGACACCTCTCAAAAACCTACCAATTAGGCTTTAGTCAACACGATATGCCTTGCATCAAATCAAACCATAATTGTCCCCTCCATCTCGAGGTTGGTGTGAATTTTCAAAAAGTAAAAATGGTCCTATTAGATAATGATTCTACCCTAAATATTTGCACATTGAAATTCATAAAATAGGTGGGAAATACCCAAGCTGACCTAAAAAATCATGTCATCACCATCAAATCGTATGATAATGCAAAGTGTGATTCTGAAGGGATAATCTGTCTTCCAATCCAAGTTGGGCCAGTTGTGCAATATAGTACATTGCATGTACTTGATCTAAAACTCCCCTATAACATCCTCCTCGGTCATCCATGGCTCCATGACATGTAATACATTCCATCCACATACCATCAATGTCTAAAATTCTCATTCAATGGGGTAGAAGTCACCATACACGCGGATCCCCAACCATTCAAATATTGTCGTGCATTAGAAGCTTCTTTTCCCCATCCTCATTATTGCCTTGGAGTGGAAATGGGACCACTAGAGACATCATCATCCCATTCATCCATAAATGTACTAGCCACCACTTCATCCACTCCATCATCCACATCTAATTCCACCCTTACTAAATTCCAAATCATCGACAAGGGGTGTGATGAATATTAAATGCGCACAACATTGAACATAGCAACTATTCCACCCTCACCACACACATATGGCCAACCTTCACAGTCTATCCCAAAGGAAGAAGAGAAGACCATCACCTTCAATGCTTTGAATGTAGTATCTAGTACATTCCAATCTCCTAGGTTAAGGCATGAAACACTAGAAGATGACATCATCTAGTGGGTATATCGTGAGGAACCTGAACCCTCTCCCCCTCTGAAAGAATATTTCCAAGAGGTCTATCCTTGGCCTTCTAAGTTTACAGATAAACACAATTATCAGGGGGGAGGCCATGGTGTAGAAGAACAAGGATGGCGCCAACCTATAGAACCATCTATGCAATCTAGAAGAATAGGCTTAGGCTATGATACCAAGCAAAAGGCTCCTATGGCATCATCAGTGCCTCTAACAATGTCAGTGTGGACAACAGTCTCCTTGAAGACATACTAGAGGAAGAATCCATCATACACTCACACGATGATGTAGATCACATTGACTTTCCTTCCATGTTTTAATGCTTATCCATTTGCACCATTAGCCTATCCCTTAAACATCCTGAACTTATAGACTATGACCTACATGGTAGCACACCTATTGACACCTTTCCCTTAGTGGATCAGTATGTACATCTTATGGGATTGGGGGAAGATGAACGCCCTAACCACAAAAGTAAAAACAAACAAAATCAAAATGGGTCATCAAGTGAAAACCTCCTTGAGGCACTTTGTGACTCTAAAAAAGTAAAAACAAAGGGTGTATCTAATAGTGCAAACCTCAGTGAGGCACTAAAAGATGGGGATGCTCATCTTCCCCTTGTAGGAACTCAATTTTCTAAAAGATCCTTTATTCTCATTGAGGAGACACAAAAAGCCAATTTGGGGACATAAGAAGATCCTAAAATCACTTATGTAGCCAGATCCTTATTGGAAGAAGATCCTCTACCATTGTCCAACTGCTTAAAGATGACATCATTAATTTTGCATGGGCCTATTCAGATATGTCAGGCCTGGATCTTGATCTAGTGGTACATCATTTGGATGATCGTCTAGATGCCAAACCCATCAAGAAAAAAATCTAGAAAATGCATCCTCAAGTAGCCTTACTAGTCAAAAAAGAGTTGGAGAAACTGCTAGAAGTTGGATTCATCTAACCCATTGACTATTTAGATTAGACATCCAACATTGTACCTATCGCCAAACCAAATGGGAGTATCAGGATTTGCACAGATTTTTGAGATCTCGACAAAGCTTTCCCCAATGATGATTCCCCTTTGTCAAACATTGACATGTTAGTAGACTTAAATGTAGGGCACAAGATGATTTCCCTCATGGATGGATTCTCTGAGTATAATCAGATCAAAATTTCACCTGAAGACCAACATAAAACAACTTTCACCACACCATGGGGCACTTTATGTTATAATGTTATTCCCTTTGGCCTTAAAAATGTGGGTGCAACCTACCAAGGAGCCATGATTGTCATCTTCCATGACCTCATTCACATTATAATGGAAGATTATGTTGATGATATATTAGGGAAATCAATAACAAGGGAAGGGCACCCGACAATCCTTGAGAAGATCTTTGAATGTCTAGAACAATATAAGCTATGACTAAATTTGAAGAAATGTGTCTTTGGTGTCACATCAGGAAAACTATTGGCTTTCATTGTCTCCCGAAGAGGCATAAAGGTTGATCCTACAAAGGTTAAGACAATCATGGATATTCCTCCACCATGCAATCTCAAATAGTTAAGAATTTTTCAAGGAAAGCTTCAATCCATCCAAAGGTTTATTGCTCAATTGGCTAAGAAATGTCGATCATTCACACATCTCCTAAAAAAGGATACTTCGTTTAAGTGGAATCAACAGTATCAACTCAGCTTCGACTAGATCAAAGACCATTTGGCTCACCCACCCATCCTTATTCCACCAATTCTTGGTAAACCACTCTTGTTGTATATTTCTACTACTTTAGTTGCACTAGGGGCATTGCTGGTACAACATGATGAGTCAGCAAAGGAACAAGCAATCTACTACATCAACCAAACCCTAGTGGGCTATGAACTAAATTATTCCCCAATGGAAAAAGCTTTCCTAGCCATGGTCTTCAGTTCACAAAAACTTTTACATTACATGCTTAGCCATCCAGTAAAGCTAGTCTCCAAGGTCGATCCACTCAAATATCTATTATATAGAACAACTCTAACTAGTCACATGGCTAAGTGGGTCATTTTTTTAAGTGAATTTGATCTAAGAATATGTGGATCAAAAAGTGATTAAATGACAAGTGATAGTGGGTTAGATGGTAGATTCTCCTTTAGTAGATGCTTATCCTCGAGTAAAACAAATTTCTGATGAAGGGGTCTTCGTAGTCACAAAAGCTACCACATGGACACTCTATTTTGATGGACCTTACACACACAATGGATCAAGAGCAGGAATTTTTCTCATCACCCCCAATAAGATTATATATTGAAGTAATTTAGATTGGCCTTTCCATGTACAAACGACATAGCTGAATATGAAGCTCTTCTTATTGGCCTCAAAATTGCAATCAAATGGCATATCACTCACCTACAAGTCTTTGGTGATTCCCATATAATCATCAAATATATCAACGATGTGTTTATGAAAAACGATGATAAGTTGTTACTATATAAGTGTATGGTAGATGACTTTAAAAGGTACTTTACATCCATCCTGTTTGATCAAATACCTAGAGTGCATAACAAAGCAGTTGATTCCATGGCTACCATTGGTTCTCTCCTCGACATGCCTAAAGATTGGACTGAATGTGAGTTCCTAGTTGAAAAAATTTTAATCCTAGTGTACGACATCCTTGAAAGTGAGATGGTGTGTGATATTGTAGGTCCTACATCACCTCGGTATCAAAATATCTATACTTACTTGCATGGCAACATCCTACCCCCTGATCTAACATGAAACCAATACAAATATTTTATCCAACAAACATCCCATTACACCATTGTAGGTGATACACTTTATCATCATGGGTATGATGGAATCCTCCTCAGGTGTCTAAATGAGATTGAAGCCCACACTGCATTAATAGAGGTACATAGTGGTGTATGTGGGGCCCATTCAAATGGAATGGCACTAGCTAAAATAATTCTTAGGGTTGGTTACTATTGGCCCACATTGGAACATGATTCTTGTGAATTTGTGAAGAAATGTCTACCCTATCAACAACATGCAGATTTAATACATGCTCATGCATAGGATCTCCAGCCTCTCATAGCATCATGACCCTTTTCTTAGTGGGGCTTCAACCTAATTGGAAAGATCTATCCCCCATCCTCTGATGGCTATAATTTCATCATCACTGCAACTGAGTACTTCACTAAGTGGGTGGAAGCAATTCCACTCTCATAAATCATAGGTACTCAAATTTCTAAATTTATCCTATTTTATATTCTCTACAGATATGGAATTTCATCCACCATCCTCACTAATAATGGAAATCCTTTCAAGAACCAAGCCATGAAACACCTTTTTGAAACATTCCACATCCAACATCATTGGTCCACACCCTATTACCCTAAATTTAATCGACAAGTAGAGGCCACCAATAGAACTCTGATCAAGATCCTCAAAAAGGTGGTCAATTACACTAGTTGAGATTGGCACCTTCATATCCATCCCACCCTTTGGGATTACTGCACCTCCATCCATACTCCTATCAGTGACACCCCATATTCTCTTGTCAATGGTGTCGATTCCATCTTGTTTATTGAGGTAGAAATCCCATCACTGAGGATATCCTTGAAGAATCTTATCAGTGATGGAGATGCTAGGGTTGCAAGACTCAACCAGCTGGAACTCCTCAATGAAAGATGGATCAAAGTGTATGACCAGATTCAGACATATCATAATCATCTAAAAATAAGATACAAAAAGAAGGTATATCCTCACCAATTCAATGTTGGTGATTTAGTTCTTAAGGAGCATTAGCGCCCCCAACAAGATCGAGAAAAGAAGGGAAATTTTGAAGAAAATTGGTTGGGCCCTTATGTTATCACAACAAAATATGGATCAAGAGCATACAAACTTTCTACACCTAAAAGAGAGCCCCTAGAGGAGCCCATTAATATAATGCACTTGAAAAGGTTTTACACTTTAGTTATCCGAGGTATCCTACCCTGCAAAATCCAAAAAATACAAAAAAATGTAAAATATTATCAAAAATACAAAAAATTTCCAAAAATGGTAAAGATAAATAATTCATCCTATTGTGGAAACCACCCTTGGTAGCACCTTGGATAAGTATGTTTGGTGAAAATCAGGCCATATGTGCTATTCGTATGGGGCTTAATCATTATCTACCTTGTGTCCTAGTTATTTTATGCTTTCACCCATCCTGATCTCGTAGCCCCATCATCCTATTGATCCTATCCTTCCATCTGCATTCATCATCTGATCACTTGGTATATTTTGGTTGAGAATTAGATAAACTTCATTGGCTATCTATCATCATGAGCTTTTATCCTAATCTAAGCTTGTGTCATCCATCTTGTCATTTTTTCCATCTTCCACTTCCATCTAGGTTCTTTCATCGTGTTGGTCTTCATTTAGATTCCCTCCCGTCATGTCGGTCTTTTGGTCCCCTTCGAACTACGTTTCCCCTATGTTTTCACATAGGAAAGGCCAATCATTTGATCCACCTTTGGGGAATTCAGTCCATCTAGTTTCTTTCATTCATCATCTATCCCCATTTTCCCTTTTTCACTTTTATCCCTCATTGGTCTTTCGTCCTCTTTTGAACTATGTTGCCCCTACACTTTCACATAGGAAAGGTTGATCATTTGATCCACCCCTGGAGCTTTGGCTTTGTATTTTCTTTGATTTTATTTTCCTTTGCTTTGTCTTTGTTCATTCTAGTTTTTGTGCTTCATCATCTGTCTTCATTGTCCCCTTTTCGCTTTTATCCATAGTCTTTTCTTGAACTACGAGGGCTCTGCACTTTCACATAGGCAAGGCTAATCTCTGATCAGCCCTCGAGCCCCTAGGTATTTAGGGTGTTTCAATATTGTGTCTTGTGTCTGATTCCTTTTGTCGTGTCACCAAGTATGTCCTTATCTAGCTGGTTCTTCACAAATGGGATCCATTTGTATCATGAGATTCAATCAGTTTTGTAGTCTCCTACATCATTATCAATCTTTTAGTTTAGTATCCATCTTTGGTCTCAACAGGATGTATCCTTCCTAATAGACCTCATCAACCCCATCCATCCTCTCAATCCTATGGAAAAGGATTTTTTTAAAATTGATTGCAATCTTTTGATACTTTTGGCATCTATTTATCATTTGAGCTCCCTATCATCACTTGTCAAGGCTACCATGATCTATCATGTTATGGTGTATTTTGATTGGTTAACATAGGGGCATATTTTGATCTTTGTTTGTTGATGTCTTATTGGCTGTCCCATGTAGTATCCACCAAGACCCTTGAGATCTTGTGTTATGCTAGGATATCCCAATACCTAGCCTAACCAAATTCATCGTGACTTTGGAGTGTCAGGACATGCTCCTTATTTGTTGTGTTTGTCTATGCACTAGACACTAATCCACCTTGGTTTCACATACCATGGTACCTAGTTTCTTATGTTGTAGCAAAAATTAGTGCTCCAAAAATGACAAATTGCATTTCATTTTCTCTTCCATTGCATTGCATGTATCCTCCATCCCTTCTTTCTCCAACCCATGATTTATGATTTTGGATGTGCAAACATTGATTCCTTCCATTTTCCTTTCTCCTCAGGATACATATGGTTCTTGATAGGTGCAGTTTCACACCCATCATCTCCTTTATTTTATAAGCTAAAGCAAGCATGGTCCACAAATAAACTCAATATAATGTTCTCCTTCATCATTATGCAAGCCATTGTTTACACTTATTAGCATTTGTAAGGAATTTAATTGCATTTCACCCCACATTTTAGGCTCATTAAGTTGCATTTTATCCCATGTGCATTATCATGTCAGTCAATTTAGGTTGTTTAGATTAATTTTAATTGGTTAGTCTACACATCTTAAATTAATTCTATTATTAATTAATTGCATTAGCATATTCATCTTAGTCCATAACCTCAACATCTCCCATACATCATCACCTGCATCACAAATTGTTAGATCCACATCCATAGCATATAAAATCATAAAGCATTCATCACATCCTACATCATAAATTTTAGACATCATACATATCATCCATATTACCCATATAGGCATAAACATGTATCATTATAGACATATACATACATTGCATCATAATGATCATCCATAATAACACCACATACACACATGCATAAATAAATCATCCATTGCATAAACATCACATCGTGTCATAAGGGTTTTTGCATATCATATAAAAATCAAAATACAATGTCCATCACATAGTCCATAATAATTTCCATCATCTAATAAAATTCATATCTGTCACATATATCATCAAATAAAGTATGTGTACAAGGCTTTGGATCAACTTTGATCTCTACTTCTTTGTACTATACACCCATCCTACACCTATCAAACATTGGTATCCTAGCACCTCTCCTCTATCCTCTCTACTATGAGCTGCCAAAATTTTTCCTTTGTGGTGAGTTTGACACTACCCCTTTGTATGGAGGGGTCTCTCTCTAGCTACTGTATTTGAGGGTATGTGTCCCTACTAATTGGGATGGGGCTAACATCTGTGGCCTCACTCAAATTTAGGTAGGTACCTATTGCCCTAGATCTTACACTATTGTAAAATAGGGACCCATATAGTAGCTATCCTCTCACATGTACTCATCTCGCTCTACAGCCTAATGTTGGGCTGAATACCACTCCACCCTATACTTTTCTCAAAATCCGCATATGGATCTCCTCTCCTATGCACATGTGTGTTGTGCTAACCTCAGCTGCCCAACCTTTGCTCCCATCTGAGACACCTACTCTATAGCCTTGTCCCCCTCATTCTACATGGTCTATACCTATGACTGCAATCTTTGCACCTCTACCTTTGTCTCGCGACCCTCACCCTATGATTCCTGTGCCTGAGCCTGTGTTGCATCTATCTCTCTCTATAACTTGTACCTATGGCACTACCACATCCCTCTCATCCTATAAGGTCTACACCTGTGTCTGTGTTGCATCCCTCTCTGCCTAAAAGGTTTGTACCTGGGCCCTCATAGCCCCCTCTCTCTCCTGCATCTACCACATGTCTCCCACTATATAATATGCTACCTTGACTCTATCATAGAGCTCATCTCGCTCTCGTCTCAGCTGAATCCTCTCTCTCAGTAACCCCTCCACCTGCCTCCTCAAATCATCCATTTCATTCTCTTCCTTCTCTAAGGTCTTCACTAATACCTTCCCTATCACTCCTTCAGGATCTCGTTGTCCCCTCACCTGTAGTATTGTCACCACTGTCTCTTTTCTATCTCACTCCCATATCACTACCACCCCCTCCTCATGCTCTCTAGACACCTCTCCCTCAAGCCAAGTCACCTCTTCTCATAACTGGCTCACCTCAACTCACAAAATATCCCTCTACACCTGTATATCCTCGCCATGTTGTGACATCACCTCAGATACAACCCTGAAATCCCTCTCACCCTTTGCCCACACTCTAATCACCTAAGCCTCCAATCTACACCTTGCAGCCTCTATCTCCCTTGGTCTCTGCTCAGTGATCTATAATCTCGTTACAAACCCTTTCAACAATATATTTGGATTCTCTTCTATAGGTGGTACCAAGGCCAATGGGGGAATAGCATGAACATCCATATCTATCACCTTTTCCTCTGCCTCATCTCTCTCATCCATTCCATCTACCCTTGCCTCATCTCTCTCCTCCATCACCTCCACCTCTGCCTCATATCTCTCCACCTGGGCTCTCCTTTGAGGTCTCCTCCTCCTCCTCCTCACCCTCCTCTACTAACCTCTTGTCTCATCTCTCTAATCCATCACCTCCACCTTTGCCTCATCTATCTCCTCCTCTACCTTGATCTCCACCTAGGCTCTCCTCAGTTATCTCCCTCTCCTCCTAGCCCTCCATTGCTGACCTCCTGCCTCAACATCCTCTTGTCCCCTCCCCTATTGATCTCCTACTTTATCTTCCTCCTACCCTCTCCTCTATTTTCCCCTCCCCTCCCTCTCCTTTGTCGTTCTAGTCTTAGCTCATCCTCTGGGCTGAAACCCAATGCCTCTATAATCGGATCCTCTAGCATAATCCAAGGGGTTGATGATGGGCATACAATGTGATGAATCTGACTGTCACTCCCACCTCTGCTCTCCCTCCAATCCTACCTAGATAGGGTACCAACTCTAGTGTCTCCCAATGCTCCCACTAAAAATCAAGCATAATCGGCTCCCCCATGGTCACTCTCACGAGATCCATATAAAGCTCGTTGGTCCATGAGGAATGTCTTATGGAAGCCCATACTATCTGGTCACCCTATCTAGCCTATGTGACCTCACTATCCCCATCTCCTTCTTGACTATATAGCATCAAGAAAAGAGGTGTCATGTCATGTATGGCATCCATACTATCTGATCCTACTGGAGATCACCTAGTAACCTCCTCCATCCATCTAGATCCCTATAACCTTGGTAATGCCACACCTAGCCATAATCTATACCATTCCAATATTCCACTGGTAGTGTCTCATCCTCTGCCCCTACTCTCACCATGTCTAGCCTAGCCACACTAATGTGTTCACAAGCCCATACCTGTACCAGTGACACCTGTGTCATGATGAGTGCCTCTCGATAGCACATAATATGCATGTCTCTATACAATTGTGCCAAGATGCATGCACCCCATGTGAACTTGCCCCCTTCGATGATATGTCGAATCACCTCCATATAGCTAAGACTGTAGAAGCATCAACTCTAGTTTGGTATTAGCAATCTGATAACTAGTCTGCACAAGTATAGTGGCAATGTTGGTACCCCAACCCCAAGAATTTGTCCATATCCAACCCCTACCTCTGCATAGGAAGGTACTCTCATCCAAATAGTACCCATAGAGTCTGATCCAACACCGATCCCTCTGATCTCATTGTGCTCACCAGATGGCCTGCTATAGGAAGCCTCAGTATCCACCACACGTCCTCTAGGGTCACCATCATCTCTCTTGTCGGGAGATGGAAATTTGAGGTCTGTTAGCTCCAGTGCTCTATAAGGGTTGTCAGCATCATCTGATGAGCTCTAATCAATGGGTATCCTAGAAAATGCAAAATCCTTTCTCGTGATAGGGCCTCATGGTCCACTCCCTTCATACCTGCTCTCGTTGCCTCCAACACATCTGATCATTTCTCACGCATATGAAAACTCTCAAACAACTGCATCCATATCACACAAACTATCATCCATCTCACACTTTCTTTCATCTATCCCTCTTCTCTATTTCCTAGCCTTGGGTTCTCTTCTCACTAATATTTTCCCTCCTCTCCCTTAAGAAAATTTACTCCATTTTCCCAAATTTTTTTTCTTTTTGGCCTCTTCTTTTTCTTTTTGTCCTCTTTTCTTTCCCCATCACCCTCTTCAGGGAAAATTCACCCCTCTTTGAGGCAGGGCCACCCCTCTGTAACAATGGGTTATTTTCCTAGGTTTAGCAATGTAATATGCAGAAATATATAACCCAAAATAGGTAATGGAGTGCAAAGGAATAGATGAACAATCTCATAGATTGTCTTCATCCTCCATGACTGACCTCCATAACACCTTCTTAATTTGCTGAAATAAATTGTTTGCCCTCAGATTTAAGAAGAGCAAGCCAATGAAATGACAAGCCCTACGCAAATATTGAAGGATTTGACAACTACATGCAATACTATGCCCTACTGCAACTAGTAAGCATCTACAATGTCTAAGTTATATCAAATGAAATCTAGATATGCTATGACAAAAATGAAGAACAAATGCAAGATATCAAAGTGCAAGAGATGAATAATGAAAATGTAAGATGTTCTTAAAATGCAAGAGATAAGAGATAATAATGGATAGCCAGGGATCTCAAAATGAAGACAAAATTGACATTTTATAGAAAATGCAATTTTGTATGGACGGATGAGATTAAAGATTGACAAGTGCCCTAGAATCTGTGGACAAGATTCAATAAAGAAACCCACAATTAGGGTTAGGGAAGCATTAGGTTAAATTCGAAATGAACAGACAAGATTGATTTTTAGAAAATCAAATCAAATGGCTGACAATGCATGCGACAAAAGATTTCAGGCATGGAAAACAGAGTTGTTGGGGAATCAAATAATAATTTAAAATTATTTAATTCAAGAGGGGATGTTGACTTTTTTGAATTAAAAACTATTTTAATTCAAAAAGGGTGGGGTCATGTGACAATAAATAATTTAAATTAAATTATTTACTAAAAGAGGGAGTTTATAAAGTGGGACTTATTTTAAATAAATAAGATTTATTTAAAATGAGCACAATAAAAGAGGTGATAGGAGAAATTAAATAATAAAATTATTTAATTGAGATGGTCGGATTATTTTAAATAAATTATTTTATTTAAAATGAGGGGAATGTGAAGGTGGCAATGATTAAATAAAATGAAGAATTTATTTAATTATAAGAGGACTTTTTAATTAGTGACATATAAAATAAATAAAAATTATTTATTTAATGATCAAGAAGACATAGTGGACAAAGATAATTAAATAAATTAAGAAATTTATTTAATTATAGGAAGACTTTAGACAACTAGTGATGCATTAAATAAATAATTACAATTTATTTATTTAATAATCATGGAGAATAAATAGATATGAATTAATTAAATAATTATGAATTATTTAATTAATAGTCAAATGTGATTCAAGGACATAATTAAAATATCTTAATTATTTTAGGAAGAAAGAGATTAAAATAGAGCTTGTAGGCCTAGGTCATTTTTATGTGTCTACACCCTCAAGGGGCATGACCACCACTTTTGGGGTAGGGTCTCCCCTCAAGGGGCAAGGCCACCCCTCAAGGGGCACAACCACCCCTTAAGGGGTGAGGTCACCCCTTAGGGGGCACAATCACCCCTTTTGGGGTGGGGCTGCCCCTCAAGGGGAAGGGGTGCCCGTTGTGGGGGTGCGACTATCCCTTTTGGGGTGAGGCCACCCCTCAAGGGGCAGGACTACCCCTCTTTGGAATGGGGCCGCCCCTCATGGGGCATGGGTTCCCTTGTTTGAGGGGAGGCCACCTTTTCTTAAGTGGGAAAAAATAACTCATTTACCCCTCTATTTGGGTGGATATTCTCTCCCTTCCCCAATGCCTTTAATAGGTGATTCTTCCCACTCAATGAGCAACATTGAAATTTCACCCTCTACCCATTTTCCTAAACTATCCTAGTCCCAAAACCCATATTTTTAAAATGTATAAAAACTCAACAATAAATCAAAAAAATCTTAAAATCACAAAGCGGGTTTTGGACCTAACTTGGCATGGAACCGTGCACTCGTGAAAGAAACATCGCACCTCATCCCCCTATTGGATAATTTAGTTGTCATTGTATTCCTCCAACATCTTTGTCTCCTCATCTCCTTCTTCTCTTCTCTTTTCTCTCTCACTCAACTACTAGGTGTATAAATGAGGAATAGTAATTTCTAAAATTACTATATATAAATTTTCCCTCCTTTTACCCTTTTTAAGTTAATAGTATTTTTCCCCTTTATTTAACCATCTTTTAATTCAACTAATCCTCTAACTTCTTGAGGCCACCATTTGCACACCATGTGTCCATTTGACCCCATTCAAAAACCAATCTTCATGGTTTTTTGAGCTCTTTCCAATGGTACCTTAGGTTTTCTCATATCAAGAAGTCACTTAGGGCCCCTTTTTCTTCCCCAATTGCCCTCTCAATGGGGCATACCCTACCATTCCCATCCATTCCTCCTTCTTAGTCACTTTCCTGTGAGATCTGGGTATATCCCATCACTTCCCTCCATTTGGGAAGCTCACACAACTTCTCCTATGTTGCGGCATCATTTTTTAGTCGCTTACTCTATAAAGTCATCTACATTTTATTTTTCTTCGAAACACTATTATTCTAATAATATTTCAAAGATGAGAAAAATGTAGACATCCAAATTTGACCACTCCCATATGGTCAAATCTATATCCTTTATTTTTCCATTTCATTAATATAATTAAATAACTTATTTAATTAATATTTCCCCTTCCTCTGAGGTTTCTAAATTATTTAATTTAACAATTAAATATTTTATCTTTCATCATTTCTTCTCTAAATTAAATATGTATATCAATTTATTTAATCTATTCATTTTCCCCTTTTTGAATTTAAATCAATTTTAAATTCTCTCTTTTATTTTTCCTTGTCACATCTTCCATAATATTCTTCTAATCTGGATTAGTTTAATTAATCCATGATTAGGGCATGTACATCCTTATTCAAGATTAATGTCACATCCTCCATATTTGATCACTTGTCTCTAATCCTCCATTAATCTTCCTAATAACATGTTTGCACATCCTTAATCTAATCACCTACCATTTCTGGTATGTTCTCCAACTCAACCTTTCATAAGTACTTTCTTTATTAGGCATTTACCTCTTCCCCATGTGAATTTAAAACTAACATTTTATTTATCTCATTCATTTCTTTTCCCCATGAAATTCTAAATCCCCTCATGGGTCTCATCAGTCACATGGGATAGAGACCTCCTTTATGAGGACCTTGTATTATCCTCAAGGTACTCCCCAATCATGTGAATTTAAAATTCTAATTTATTCCCCCAACAACTTCTCTCATCCCCATAATGATAAGAGATGATTTTCTAAAATTCCTCACTTGTCACCATCATCCTCATATGGGGACAAGAACTTCCTTTTTGAAGAAATATTCCCCTAATCCCAAGGTACTTGCAAGTACCTCCACCTCACATGTCCTCTTTCCACATCACCCATCCTTTTCACATCTCATCTTTCACATGGCTATATGTGAGGTCATGTGAATCCTCAAATCACCACAACCCTCCATCTTGCCCATGTTGGCTAAATCCTAACCATTGAATTCTCTAGAGACTCTTCCCTTAAAATGGAAGATTTGGTCTCATTTTCTTTCATTCAAATTCAACACTTGAATATTCAAGCATTCAAGCAATTCAACTTAGCACTCTTAGCACTATCAAGAACTTGCATCCTCCATTGTTTCAGCCTTGAACCTTTCATTGCATTCACATACAACACTCATGAAAATACCCACTTGTACCATCACATTCCTCATCAACTCTACTCCATTTTGAATCCATTTTTAAGTCATTTTCCATTGAAGGAGCACACAATAAAGCATCGAAAAGTGCCAACCAAACTCATTAATTCAAGCAAGGTAAAAGGTTCCATTTTCTTGCTATTTTGTTTGGATTCATCTTAGGCCAATTTTGAGTGTTTGTTACTATTTCTTCCTTTTTTAATTTCCTTTTGTCTTGCATCCTAGGATAGGAAAAATCACTTTCACACAATTATACTACTCAATATTTATCTAGCTACTCTTAATGCTTACTTCTTTATCCCATGAAGTAATTTTTATGCAATCTATGTTACATGGAACTTAGTCATTCAATAATAAGAAATTATCTTCAATAAAATATGAAGAGCACACAATCTATTAAGAGGGGGTGAATTAGTAGGCCAAACAATTCCAACAATTTTGAAAACATTTACAACTACTTAATAGGTTTTCAATGTGAAGAGCATTGAACCATACAAGACAGTAAGTAAAGCACAACACAAGATAATACATAACACCATATTTTATGTGGAAACCAAAAATGAGAAAGACCACGATGAGAAACTCTCACAAGAAGGAATATAATAAGTGAATTTTATAATATAATGTAGGCACCAATCTACCGAAGACCAATCCCCAAAATATTCAATAGGAACAAACCTATGTACAAGAGACACCAATCCCCATCACATAGATACATCAATCCCTACCAGAACAATATAATAGGTTGAACACCAATCCTACCTAAACAAAATAATGGTCGATTTGAAATATAACTCTGATATGCACTAGTAGACACATGGATACTGGTGCTCACACTTTTTCCACATACCTTCCATTCATTACACAATTGTACATCCCACTACATTACTTTAACTATGATCATTAATTACTTTCATAAATACTTCAATACATTCACTCACACATTTAGTGCATCTAAACATTTGAAATATATACATGACACTAAATTAAAACTCATCTATGTTGACCAAGGATCTACCCCAACCTAGACAACATATGGAAAACATAAATTCAAATTACATGAATCATGTAATACATCGGTCCAAAAAAAATTCAAAAGAACTTGATGATTTGCACCACCATAGGAACCTTAAACAAGTCTTACCCTCACTCCACACGCTTGAGTTGAATATTTTACACTAGTAGTCATTATCACACATGCCTCAAAATTAAAATATCTTGATGATACTTCTAATATTTCAAACTCTTCACACACTGATTCATGCCACCAAAAAATCAAGAAATTGATAGAACTAGTTCAGACTTACTCTCCTTCCAAACCATAGAGAAACACTACATTTTTGAAAGTAATTTCACCTATATTAATTAATCTCTTTGCCCAGAATATATCCTTTCAGACCACCAAAATCATTCTAACTTCATACACGACATGGTATGACAAATTCAATAACTATCTGAAGGTAGCCATTCTACAACAAAACTTACTTCATGGTACTTTAATAGATTATATTGTCTACACATTGTCAAACAACTCAATTTTGGATGCTTAAGATAGATGAAAATTCTAGTACTCCTACAATATTCTTCATTTTTCAACAACCTTCACTTGAAACCATTTGATAACCACTTTCAACAAAAATGGTCTATTAACATTAGTTTGACATCAATGAAAACCTATTCTCAACAATCTCCCCTTTTTTCATTGATGGAAAATAGCAAAATGTTGGGACCACCAAAAACCACACCAAAATAGCAAAAATAATATGTCTAAATGATTTTTGTTGTTGTAGCATTTACTATCCCCATGAAATACATAGCATTGAAAGATAAAGGATAGATATTGGGTATCAGTATAAAGCTATGTCACACTTTCGACCAACATATCAACATGAGTGAATTTAAGTATTTTTAACTAAAAATTAATTTTGGTCAAAACATATGATCTTGTAAGATTCATTCTATCTAAGTTAGATAGATCCACAAATTTTGCAACTAATTTTTTTTTCCAAATGCATATTTAGCACCACTTTGAATCCAATTTACCAAAAAAATAAAATTATTTGAAAAACTTGATGTTTCAACAACTTGTACTCATGTAAAAAATATTTTTTTAAATATAAAAATACCCTTTTGTAGATCCATATGTTTAGTTTTCAAAAATGTATATATTTTAATAGTTGAAATATTATTTATATTTTCCTTTTTATTTTCACTAAATGTAGGTTATCAGCATAAAACATTAGGTTGATTACCATGTCAAGGAAAAATAGTAAAACTTATTAAAAATTTGAAAAAATTATGATGTCCTAGATACAAGAAATCGTATCAAGATGGTATGATTTATTTTCTATTTTAGATAAATAATTAATATGAAAGTTGAAGTCGACTGGAAACAACTAATTTTTAATAGACACACATTTTAATATTTATTCAAAAATATATATTTATCAAAATTGGCAAACAAAGTATATCTATGCCCTAAAGTGTCAAGTTATAAAAAACACACCTAAAAATTGAAGGAAAAAAATTAAAATTTACTATATAAAGATTCATGTCTCATGCAAAAAAAATTTTCATGATTTTATCAACAACTAAATTAAAGTTTTAATTTATAATAAATCTATATTCAAATAATTTTTTAATTTTTTCCGAAAAATACAAACATAAAATATACTAAAAAATAATATTTATTAGTTATATCATTTCAAATTTCAAAACATATATATCACTTTTTAGTGATTTAAGTTGAAAAGTTGGATCAGTGTCAGTTGTTTCCTTTATAAAAGTGTGACATGGATTTGTACTTTTATCCTATTAGTTTTGAGAAATTCAACATTTACCTTCTCCATAATTTAGCATTTCTTATCAATTCAGCTCTTGAGCACTTTCTCCCCTTATGATGTATATATTTTTTTCTAAGAAATTCAACATTTTGAGCTCACTTTCTCCCCCTTTGACATCAATATAAAAATATCAGCAATTACTATCTCCCCCAAGACTGGTAACATTTGGAACCCTATTTCCAGATAGACTCCCCCTAAGTCCATCCATCACTACTTCTAAAAAATAATCCACAAGAGCACCAACCCTTCTTATGGCAAGGAGACCAAGCTCCCAATCACCCTATACTTTCTTCTTGAGTCAAGAGGATGGAATAAAAAGTCCCAAATTATATTAAAAAAAATCAAATGTCTCCTTAGGAAGCTACTTCATGAATATGTTTGCAACTTGTTCCTTTATGTCCATAGATTCTAATTTGAATTCTTTCACAATAACATTCTCTCTCAAGAAATTATATTTTATTGCAATGTGCTTTGTTCTTGACTGCATCACTACATTCTTTCAAATTTTTATTTCACTTGTGTTATCACAAAGAATAGTGATAGGATCATCAAATTCAACCTTTATCTCCTTCAAGTTCTGCTACATCCAAAGAACCTGATTCTGGAATGATGTTGCAATAATGTATTCTTCTTCTATTGTAGATAAAGAAATAGATTCATGATTCTTACTCAAATAGGACATCAAACTCTCTGCAAGGAAGAATACATCACCACTTGTTCTCTTTCAATCATCTACAGATCCTGCCCAATCTACATATATGTATGTAGTAAGAGTGAAACTTTAACTCTTTGGATATCAAAGACCAAATTCTTTAGTAGCCTTCAAATAATTGAATATTCTCTTCACTACCTTCACATGAGTCTCTTTAGGTGCTCGCTGAAATTTAGAAACCATTCCAATTGCTTGCATGATATCCGATCTGGATGCTGTCACATACAACAAACTACCAATCATAGACCGATACAACATTTGATCTATCAGAGTAGACTCATCATCCTTTCTCAACTTACACCTAATAACCATAGGTGTTGCAATAGGTTTACAATCTTCCATTCTATAATTTCTCAACATCTCCTTTATGTATTTCAATAAGAAAGATAATTCTCCTACCATAGACATCGCAAACTCATTTTGCATAGCTTTCTATTTCTTTTGCACATTTCATCACTGCTACCCCCAAAAATGATGTCATCAACATCTAGACCACAACTAGATGAATATTTTTCTCCTTATGTTTTATGTACAAATTACTATCTACATAGCCTATCTGGAATCCTTGTTGTTGTAAGTATCCATCCAACCTTGCACACTAAGCTAGAGGAACTTACATGAGTTCATACAATGCCTTCTTCAATCTACAAACATAATATGGATTGTTAATGCATTGAAATCCTTCTGGTTTCTCAAAGTAAGCTTCTTCTTCAAGTTGTCTATTCAAGAGTGTTGACTTCACATCCATTCAATACACATTGAAATTCCTTAATTTTGAGAGAGCTAAAAACTTCTTGATTGCCTCTATTCTAGCTACCAGATCAAATGTATCCTCAAAGTCTATGCATTCAACTTGAGCATACCCTTTACACACAAGTCTTGCATTTTTTCAAATCACTTCACCTTATTCACTCACCTTGTTTTTGAATACCTGCTTGGTTCCAACCACATTTTTGTCCTTAGGCCTTGGGACAATTTCCCAAGTTTCATTCTTCATGATCTGATTCAATTTTTCTTCCATAGCATCTATCCATCTTTGCATATTATATGTCTCTTTATATGTTTTAGGTTCAATATTTTATAGTAAATTAAAATTTACTTATTCTTTTGATCTTTCTAGCTTGTTCTATGTTAGAACCCCACTATCTTTGTCACCAATAATCTAATATGTAGAGTATTTTTTGTAAAAATACTTAGCTTAAGTTTTTAAAACAACATCTTTTAGTTCTTCAATATTTCTATGAGTTGATTCATCTTCCTCTTCAACTTTCTGAATAATATTACTTTGAATAGTTTCATCAACCTTCACATTTTCGCTTTCAATTATCCTCTTCAATATTTTTTTATGACATATTTAAGATTTTCTTGTTAAAGAGTAACCAAAAAAAATACCTTCATCTCACCTTGAATCAAACTTACCTAGATTCTCCTCATCTCTCTTTTTGTATCACTTGCTTCCAAAAAAATTTAGGTGTCTTATTGATGTTGGTATTCCTTTCCATAACTCATACGGAGTCTTCTCCATCTTGTTCTTGATCTAAACTCTATTCAAAATGTACAAAACTGTCTTTATAGCTTTTCTTAAGTACAAATTTGATAGATTAACTTGACATAGCATAGTCCTTGCTATCTCTTGTATAGTTTGATTATTTCTTTCAGAAATTCCATTGTGTTGTGGTGTTCTAGGGGTAGAAAACTACCTTTGAATTCAATGCTCTTCATAGAATCTCTCATACTTCTCAGTTGGAAATTATCCACCTCTATCTGATCTTAGGACTTTCATTCTCCTAGTTTCATTCTTCACCATATCCTTAAATCCTTTAAACTTCTCAAAATATTTTGAATTCTCTTTTAGATATGTAATCCAAGTCATCCTATTATAATCATAAATCAACATCATAAAATACCTATCTCCTTGTGGAATCTTAGCCCTTATTGTTCTACACAAATCTGTATGCACTAGATCTTATGGATTTGATGTAGAATACTCTTTAGCAAGATATTTTCTTCTTGCCTGCTTCCCTTCATGACATGGCTTGCAACTGATTGATTGAGGTTTCTTGATTCTTGACATATCTCAAACCAACCCTTTTGAACTAACCTTGATAATATCATAGAAAATCATATGCCCTAATTTTTTTTCCCAAATCCAACTTTCATCCTTCTGTGCAATGAGACAATTTTGTCCATTCAACTCACTAGGGTGATAAATATCACTATATGTAATGCTTCCTTTCATAATCAACTCAGGTCAATACTTGATTTTTTGATTTCACAACCATCAACACTAAAAGATAACTTGTGACCTTTATCAAACATCTAACTAACACTTAAAAATTATGTTTTAAACCTTCAACATACAAAACATCACATGTATTTACTTTACTAGCATCAAGACTTAGAGTAACCTTATTAGATATTTTTTCAATTGAATTATTTCTAAGGGTAATGGTACCACCTTCAAACTTCTTGAAATTAATGAAATTAGTTTTATCTCTAGTCATGTGACTAGAGCAACCATTGTCAATAATCCATAGGTTCTTCTCCTTCTAAACATGTAGAGAATTTTAAACTATCATAGCCTTCTCAAACTTCTTCTCTTCCAAAACCTTCTTCCAAAACTTCTCTAGAACATCACTCTCTCCTTTTTCGGTAATGGTGAACTCACAAAATTTTTGCACTTGAAACATGTGACATTAAAGTTGAACAAAAGATGAAAATTCATTATTGCTAACTAAATTATTTCTTCTTACCGTAAATCTCTTACAATTCACAACCTTATGTCCATAATTATTACAATTAAAATATTAACCAGAAAAAGAAAAAATTGACATGGTATTGTATCCTCGTCTTTCGGTCCTTTTGTTTTGCACTCAAACAAATCCATCATTTTGAGTCATGCTTCCATCACTTTTCAATGTCCTCTTTGATTTTGAACTTTCAAAACCTATCACTTTCGGACTTTCCTAGTAGTCTTCTTTGATTGTTTTGTCACCTTTTTCTTTTGATCATCAAAACCTGTCACTTCCAGACTTGCCTAGTAGTCTTCTTTGATTATTTTTTCACCTTTTTCTTCTGAAAATCAAAACCAACTCTTGTCTTGCCATGCATTTTTTTTTACCTTCTAATATCTAATCTAAGGTTTCAGTACTTTTACTGAACTTCAATTGTAGTTTTTGATTTTCCTTCTCATGTTCTTTTTTTGCTACAACAATTTTTGCCTCAATCTTCTCACAGTATTTGTCTCTTGATAATAATTTCTCTATCACAACTTTAACTATTTTTTTTATTCTTCCTAAGTCTTTAGATCAAGAATCATTTTTCAACAATCTTCAATTCTTTTTCTATTTTCTCTTTGGCTTCTACTTCTTCTAAAACTTTGATACTTCTTCTACAACTCTGATACTCAACTTCTTGATTTATTTTTTGGCCCATTACAAATTCTTCATAAGATCTACTTCTTCTTCATCATTTTCTCTAGAACCAATTTTAGCATCACCATCAAAAGTTTCAAAAGACATGAATACTAATTTTGCATTCTCATCATCGGATGCATCTTCATCTTCATCATCTTCTTCTTCTATAGAATATTCTTCTTCCTCCTCATTAGTATAAAAAATTATATACTTTCTCTGTCCTTTAGATATTTTTTGAAAATACTTATTTCAATTATTTTGTTCAACATTGTTAGTCTTCTTATAGGGACACTTAGCCATAAAATGTCAAACTTCTCCACAATTGAAACACATGAAAGGTAATTTACCTTTGTACTTGTTGAAACCTCTTTGTAGCTTTCTAACAAGATTTTCTTCAAAGATACTATAAAAGTAGGTTCTTTCCTTATATAATCTTCACTTTCAAATCTCATTTAAAATGTGATTAATATCCCATGAAGCTCAATAAAATTTAAATTATTCACATCTTTAGCTTATTTAATAGCAAAAAAAATAGGATCAAAACTTATAGGTAAGGATCTGAGTACCTTCTTCACAACAATCTTCTCATCCACGGTTTCACCAAGACCTTGAATATGACTGACAACATCATCAACCTAGATCATGAATCTAGCAATTTTCAAATATTTTTTCATCTGTAAACCTTCAAACTAAGCTTTGTAAGTCTACAAATTGACTTTTTTGACTTTATCATTACCTTCATAGATAGTTTCCAACTTTTCCTATATTTCCAGTGTTTTTTTGCATTCCATCACATTTTCAAACTCATTGTTAGTCAAACTACATAAAATAACATTCCTAGGTTTAGCATTAATTTCACAACCCCTGTTTCCAACCTTATCCCTTAGAGCATTTTTAGGAATTTCATATCCTTCTACCACTGAATTCCAAATGTCCATTCCTAAAGCCATCAAATATGAATCCATCCTAACTTTCAAAACATAAAAATTAGATCCATCAAAAATTGGTACTTTATTTCTAGATGAACTTTCATGTGCCATCTTGGGTCTACCTTAATCTATTAAACCCTTTCAAAGGAAATTAGCTCCGATACCAATTGAAGAGAACACAATCTACTAAGAGGGAGGGGTGAATCAATAGATCAAACAATTCTAATATTTCTAGAAACCCTTACAACTACTTAATAGGTTTTCAACATGAAGAGCACTAAATCATACAAGCTAGTAAATAAAGCATGACACAAGATAACACCTAACACTATATTTTATGTGGAAACCCAGAATGGGAAAAACCAAGGTGAGAAACTCTCACAAGAAGGAATATAATAAGTGAATTCTACAATAAAATATAGGCACCAAATTCTCGAGGACACCAATCCCCAAAATATTTAGTAGACACCATCCTATAGGAGACACTAATCCCTACTAGAACAATACAACAAGTAGAACATCAATCCTACCAGAAAGGAAATAATGGTGAATTTGAAATATAACTCTAGCATGCACCAATAGACACACTAATACTAGTGCTCACACTTCTATCACATACCTTTTTTTCATTACACAATTGTACATCCCACTACATTAATTTCACTATGATTATTAATTACATTCATAAATACTTCAATACATTCACTCACACAGAATGCATCTGAACATTTGAAATATATACATGATACTACATTAACACTCTTCTATGTTGGCCAGGGATCCGTACCAACCTAGACAACATAGGATAGACCTAAATTAAAATTACATGAAACATGTAATACACCGGTCCAAAATTCTTGCCAAAAGAACTTGATGCCTTGCACCACCACATGAACCTTAAACAAGTCATATCCTCACTCCAAAGGCTTTTAGATTGAATTATGCAAGATAGTAGCTATTACCGCACATGGCTCAAACTTAGAATAGCTTGATGATAATTTTGATATTTCATACTCCTCACACACTAAATTGTACCACCAAAAACTCAAGAAACTAATAGAACTAGTGTAGGAATACTCTCCTTCCAAATCATAGGAAAACACTACATTTCCTAAATAAATGCAGCCCATATTAATTAATCTCTTTTCGCAAAAGGTGCCCTTTTATACCACCACACTCATGTTGAATTCATATTGACATGGTATATTAAATTCATTGACTATCTGAAGGTAGTCATGCCACAAAAAAACTTGCTTCATGATACATGAATATATTAGATAGTCTACACAATGTCAAAAAAAAACACTTCTAGATCCTTAAGATAGATGAAAATTCTAGTACTCCTATAGTCTTCTTCATTTTTAAAACCTTCACATCTGATTGCCTTGACACCCTTTGATAACCACTATCAACAACAATGACTTGCTGACATCAATTTGGCATCAATGACAACCTATGCTCAACAAAATGAAACTTTTATCAAGCTATATTTATTTGGCTATTGTGTGCTCTCCATTGTATTTTATCCTCTCTTAAGCCCATTATATACAGTATAATATATTAACTATCATTTATTACTTAATCATTTCTTGGTGATAAGTTCTTGTTGGCCCATTTCAATTATTTGGTAGGCCCATTCTCATGTATGTTTTTATTATACCTTGTGGCACATAAAATTTTACTATTGGATATAAAATAATGTATTTAGGTTCCTAATGATAATTAGTTCAAATTCTAAAATCTTTCCATCCAATGAGTATTAACTCTTTATAGCACCATAAATTTCACACTGTTTTTCTCTCCCTTAAGTTATTCGACCTAATTGACTCCCTAATTTCCTAAACTATGCATTCCATGGCCTATTTTTAATAATTACTGATGAATTGCAAGTGAGAAACATGTATTTATCTAATACCTTGTCCTTTACACCCAAAATCCCAAAAAATAGGGCCTAGACACTCACACCCTAGGTGTTTGTGTCCTATTTTCCCTCCAAATTCAAATATGTCATTTTCAACAGTTTAAAATTTATAATTTAATTGTTCAAATATAGCTATCGAGATTTAATTTTCAATAAGTTGAATAAATACCTATAAAAACCTAGTTATTGCATCATTTCAAATCTATTTAGCACTAACAAGGAGAATCTAGATTACTAAGAGAAATTACTATTATCAAGAGAATTATCAACTAATTTAAGAGAAACATTTCAATGATTCATTGCACCAATTAAAGATCCAAACATCATGTCAAATCCTATGCAAGTTTATGTATTTTCATGTTATCATTTTTTGTGAAGGCTAACCATTGTTGTAGGTCTTGTTGCAAGTATGAATGTATTTTTTGGTATTGTCATTAATTTTTATATTGATGTTAACACTTTACAAGCTGAGTAAGTTATGTGTTGCCAAGTGCTTTTGAGAAAATTTGATAAATGATGAAAGTTGTGTTCTAAGTGTGCTATGATATTGTGGTCCATATTTTCTCTATGTTGATCCAATGCCTATGTAGTTCTTAAGGTGTGTTCATGAGCTTAAATAGATTGTATATTCCAAGTTTCATCTTCAGGTTTGATGAAAAGTAAAAGTTATTTTCACCGATGTATAAAATGGTTTGTTAGAGTTATCTGGTTGTTGACTGGGATAAATGTTTTGGCTCCACAATCCTCTTTTGTTTGGTTTCAGATCTTGTAGATCTAGGAGATTACTATTTCTGATGGTTTCTATGTTCTAACAAAATTTCTTGTAGTTTGGTGCTTCAAAAGACCTACTTTGGACCTCCTGTGTTTTTGTTGGTTATCTTAGTTGAACTGGTGAAGTGTTCTCTACAAATGAAGGTTTTTTAATTTTTTGCAAATGAATATAATTTTTTCTTAGGGATGGTAAAATGACTACTGAAGCATGTTCAGAAATCCATGTGTGATTATCTTATTGGTGATGTGTGTACTTCAAAGATCATTGATGTTTTCATTGGGTTTGGTCGACCTGGTGTTTACATGGTACATTTTTTGTTGCATTGATTTAATAAAGTGTGTGTGTGATCCAAGGTGTTGTTTGGGTCCTAAATTAAGTATGTATTTGGTCCCCTCACATTCTTATCCACCACGGGAATATTGAGTAGCCAACCTAGTTTGAATTTATAATTTGAATTTCAGTAGCTGGCCTTGGTGAATGTTTCTGAGGATGAAGATGGTATAAAATCAATTTAAGTTGTGGAAAATCTCATATCCATCCATCATTTGATCCGAGCAAGAGAAGAGTGTGCGAACAAGTGCAAAAAGTAGAGTGTGGAAGAGCGAATTGTGGCAACAAAACTTCATTGTATTCATAATCTTTTGATCAAGTTGTGAAGTGTGTGTAGCTCCTAGTTGTGGATCTTTATCTATTTCTTTGTATTTTTCTATAGGCAGTGAGCCTCTCTTTTGGATAGTGAGTCTTAAGGAATTGAGTCATTAATTTGGGTAGTGAGCCTTTGTATCTGGGCAATGAGCCTATATATCTAGTATTGCATTACTACTATATTGTGAGTTAATACTCACCGTGGTTTTTCCCTAATTAGGGTTTTCCATGTAAATCTGGTGTTTCTAGTGTTGTGTTTTTGTTATTTGCATTTCATGTTCATACTTAATAACAGACAAAAGTTTAAGTGGAATTGATTAAGTTAGGAAGTAAGAATTTGGTACAACTGATTCACCCCCCTATTAGTTGTCTTGTGCATTCCAACAATTGATGTCAAAGATTTGATTCCTCGATGAAAATATTAAATACTTGAGGTAGATCAAATGGCGCACAAGTCGTAGCTTCCTATGTTTGATGGATCTAACTATAGTGGCTAGAAGGAACAAATGAGAAGTTACCTGATTTCACTTACCTTTAATACCTGAAAAGTTGTGGAGACAAAGTATGTGATTCCAATAGTTGGACCCTCAACTGTTGATGAGGTGGCATCTTTTGAAGAGAATGAAAGGGCAATGTTTTCTATCTTTAGTACATTATCTAAAAATAAAAGATCAAAATTTCTTTCTCTGACTACAACAAATGAAATGTGGACAAAGTTGAAAGACATCTATGAAGGAAATGAGAGTAAAGTTTTCAAGAAAACTAATTGCTAAGAAATTTTTTGAGAATCTGAGAATGGAAGAAGGAGAAGACATTGCAAGTTATTGTAGACATCTAAATTTTACCACTTATATTTAGTAAAATTTATCCCTCTTCATCTAAATATCCTTTTATCCACATTAGTTAAATAATGTTACTATTATTTAATTAACATCCTTAAAGTCCTCTAAATCTCTAAGGTATTTAGTTAAATAATTAAATACCTTACCCCTTTATCCCTTTCTTCCAAAGAATTAAATAAATAATCCACTTATTTATTCCCTTTATGTCTCATCCACACTTAATCCTAATTCATCTCCTAACCTCATCATTAGGGATGTACACATCCCTAATCCATGATTAGGAGGTGTCACATCCTCCAAATTTTGCAAGTTGGCTCCTAATAATTATTAGTCATGTAACCCTCTTCTAATCCTTCATCAACTAGTCTAATCAACCCCCTTTAGTCAACTCTCCCACATCCCAATTGAATTTAATTCCATTTTATTCTCCCAACACCTTTCATGGAATTTTTAATTCTATTTACAATCCCCATTTACTTTCCAATCGAATTTTAAATTCCATTTATTCATCCAAGGTTTCTTGGGGAAAGGAATATTTTATTCCTTTTGTCTTCCCCATGCAAATTTGAAAATGAACGTTTAATGCCTTTTGGTCAACCTTTGATCTCCACCCTTGATCTCTTATCCTTGGTCCAGAATGAGTCTTGACCATTCATTCATCTCTCCTTGGCTAAATGAATAACACTTAGCCATTTCACAACCCTACCCACAAGGAACCAAAATATACCACATCCAAGATCTCACCATCTAAATCTCTCAATCCATTCATCTCCAACCATCATCTTGCACTCGATCCACCATCTTCTTGCACCCAAATCAAGCATTTACAAGTCGTTATGTTGTCAAAATCAAACGAATCTACAAGGTCAATCAACCGATCAAATTGGACAAAGTAATATCAATCCTTTTCTTGTATTTTGTTCAAGTTAAACTAGGCCAATCTTGAGGTGTTTTTGTGTTTCCTTTTGTCTTGCATTTCATTTTTTTTTGCACTTCAGGCTAGGGGATTTTCACTACACATATTTATGGCATGCTCCATGGGATCCACGTCATGGGTCTATCCTTTTACATTTTTTGTTGTTTGTGTTTTGTAAGTTTCAAAGGCGAAACTAACTTGACGAGCGAGTTTTCTCAACATAGGGGCAAACTTGTGTGGAAAAACAGGCGAATTTTCATTTAGGGCTGAATTTTCCTCTTCAAAAGGGTGAATCTGCACATCACAGGGGAAAAGTTACTCTCAGGGGTGAACTTGCGTCCCTTCAAGGGTGAACCTGCTTGGCCCCCACATACAAGTGAACCTGCCTTAATAGACAGGAAAACCTACCTTAACAAAAGGGAAAAAGTGACTTTATAGAGGGGAAAATTTTCTCAGCAGATCAGGCAAACTTGCCTTGCACAGAGGTGAATCTAAGGTGAATCTAAAACCCTAATCTTTCATTTTCTATGTCGTTTCACTTCTATTTTCAGATACTAATCCGCTAACTCATCTGTTTGTGAGTGTCATTGCTTCCACCTAAAAATTTGTGCAACTATTTATCGTTCATCCAAGATCAGTGGTCTAAAACTACTAACACATCTTCTCTAGAACAAATGGTCTGAGACCCTTAGTTTGTCTATCATTTTTTGCACTAATCTATGCACACGTAGCTTTAATTAAAGGGTCAATTTACACTTTTTTATCATGTTTGTGAGTGGGTTGCTGATGTATCCACTCCCCTTACACCACTTGGTGATTTTGGGTGATGAGAAATCATAGTCCACTCTTGTCCAGTCGATTCCACCTAGGAGGTGCTAGTGTGTCTAAGCTCTCCCCTTGCGCTACATGCAAGCTTGAGGACCAACCGAAACATCTAGTACCTTCTTCCCTTAGTAAGACCTACCTGAGATTTCATCACTAGGGGGACGATCACAACCATGTGTTATAGGTGGGGTATATAAAGGGGGGAGAGTGAAAGTTATACCTCAATCCCATCACGTCATGTTTGGTGGAGTGTCAAAGCTAGGGTGATTCCTAGATAAGACATGAAGAGTTGTTTTGAGTTTCTAGTACCTTTTTGGGGCTCTTGACTCACGCTTTTGATGGGTTCGTGTTCATGGTTGTGCCCCATGTACTGTTTGTATATCGGGGACTCATGAGATAGCCTTGTTCAACCTAGATAGAGATCCTTATAACTAGTCTTAGGATCGTGTTGCTTGGCGTGTTTGCTCTATGTGATACCAATGCTTTCCTTTTTAGTTGAGTCAGCTCAACCTTTTGTCTATTATTTACCATGCTTTTCATCCTTTTTCATAGTCCCCCCTTGCCTTCAGAGATGGTTTTGCTTCTCAGTCCACTCTAGGTTAGTTGTTTAGGTGAATTTTCCTATGGGTTACTCTCTTAGGTGACCTCTTTTATGCCTGTTCTATTGACCAGGTGAATTTGTCTACCCCTTTGGTGAGTCAGTCAGTCATCAAATTCAGTTGTTCCTTAAGAACAGGAAAATTTTCACCCTTGTTAGGTGATTTTTCTCAGTTGTTTAGGCGATTTTGCTCCCTCTCTTGGGAGAATTTTCTTTTAGGGGTGATCCTTGTCCTCTATTTGGGTGAATTTTCTCTTAGGGTTAATTTTTCTCTATAGTTTGGGTGAACCTGCTTATTACAGGGGTGATCATGCTTCCTGTTTCAACACTGCCCATCATCCCTTCCTCTATTCAAGTCCTCGTTCAAGTCCGGTTAGGTGTCTTTTTTCTTGTTCTGGATACTATTCTTTGTTTGAGCCCCCATTTTAGGCTATTTTGGTATTTGTTCATCCATCCCTTATATCATTCTTCATTTGATTTTTCATTCAAGTTTTTTTGGGTGAGTCTGTTTGCCTGTTTCAGATACTATTCTTCATTTGAGGCTCTGTTCTGAGCCATTTTTGGTACCCATTTGTCCCTTCATTCTCTCGTTCTTCATTTGATATGTCCTTCTAGTTTGTTGAACCGATTCCATTTGTCCGTTAGGCAATCTTGCAAGTCAAACCTACCCATTCTTTAGTGTTTTCAGTTGTTTGGGTGAATTTTCTCTTAAGGGTGATGTTGCTCTATTGTTTTAGGTGAATCTATAGCTATTTTGGGTGAACTTGTAGTTGTTCGGGTGAAATTGACTACTATTTTGAGCGAATTCACTCTTAGGGGCAATCCTGCTCCTCTAGTTGGGCAAATTTTTCTCTATATTTTGGGTGAATTTTCCAAGAAGGTTCACCTATTTCCAATGTCAACCAGTCCTTGGGTGAATTTTCCAATTAGAACAGATGAAATTTCCAGTCAAAACAGGCAAATTTTCTAGTCAAAATAGGGGAATTTGCCTATCAGAACAAGCAAACTTGCAAGCCTAATAGGAGAACTTGCAAACCTAAAAGGTGACCTTGCAACCTTCAAAGGTGAATTCATTTCCCATACAAAATCTGGAGAGTCAATCCTTCATACCACAATTAGCCTACATATTCCTTAATCCAAAATCACAATCCAATCATTCCTCCTCTTCCTGTTCATCCCAAAACCATCCATTTTTTTTTAATAAAACTAGGAATTTATTTACCCTGATTTGTCAGGGTCATAACTTTCTACTTGGTGCTCATAATTCAAAGTCGTTTATAGCATCAGAAAGGTCTCCAAGAGTATTAATTCAATGCCTAGAATAGTGTTTCTTTGGCAACTGAATTTTAGGTATTGATGCAATTTTCAACTGTAAATTCTTCTCTGAAGATCTCTGAAAACATGATTTACTATGACATAGAAAAAATGAAAAAAAATGAAAAATATTAATTGTTAGTTTTTCTCAAACTTGTCACCCCTAGAATATTCTAGACCATAATATATGCTTTAATATCATCCTAATCTAAGATCCACTCCAATTCTAATATGATATTTAATCCCATCATCCTAATCTGAGCTTTAATCTAATCCTAATCTAAGCTTTCATCCAATCCTAATCTGAGCTTTAATGTAATCCTAATATGAGCTTAACCTAAATCCCATTTTGAGCTTTAGTCCATCTACATACAATATCTTTTGATATCGAAACAAATCTTAATATCCTTTATTGCATGTTATTCTAATCCATTCTCTTTATATTTCAACATCTATTCTTTTCTTCTAATCATCAATTCCCATCTTTTCAATCTAAATCCATCCAATCAAATGTCACAAATTATTATCCTCCTCCCACACAACTAATAATATTAGTCAAGGGGAATCCTAACTACGTTGACGATGATAAAAAAATTCTCATTGATCAAGATGAGTATAATATAGATCCCCTTGATGTTGTCATTGCTAGCAATCTCCTTGTGATCGCCTCCCAAAATCCAACCACTCCTATGAGCTATCTCCCTATGCCTTCATCCACATCTAATAACCATCCTTATTCTACCCTTGACAAGGGATATCTGATATCCTCACCATCCACATATTCATCATGTCCTCCTACTACGTATCGCTCTTATCCAACATCCACATCCTCCTATATTAATTCACCATCCCCATACTCCTATCCTTATCATCATCAACCATCACAATATCTCTACCTTAATCCCACATCCTCCTACAGAAATCCACCACTCACATCCTCTTATCCTAATCCATCATCTCAATCTTCCCATCCTAATTAAACCTCCACACCCTCTTATCTTAATCCACCATTCCAATATTCCTACTATAATCCACCATCCCAATCTTCCCAACCTAATCCAACATCCACATATTCCCATCTTAATTCAACATCCATATCCTCCCATATCATTCCCCACTTCATTGCATTATATTTTAATCCTCCCTCCAATTCATCATACCTTAATCCTCCATCTAATCCTAATCCACCAATCTCTAATCCTAGTCCTCCACCTCCTCTTAGTCCTCCATCCAATCCTATCCCCTCATCTAATCCTAATCCACCAATCCCTAATCCTATTCCTCCACCCATCTGTAATCCTCCATCCATTCCCATCTCCCCTCCTAAACCTACAATTTCCAAAGATCTCATTCAAGATGTCATCCAAGGACACATGACAAAGAAGACATCCCCAAATCCAAATCTTGATGTTGTGGAACCATGCCATCACACTCTATCATGTCCAGTCACTAGTGATGAGGCCCTCCTCCATCCTACACCTATCACTCCCATTACCATTCCTCACACCATCCAAATGGTTGAAACCATCAAACCTACCGAATCCATTGAATTTCCATCTTCTGCTCCTGGAACCAATGAAACTAGTGAAAACAACCAAATCCAATCCACTCCCCCTAGTCCTAGTATCACCAATCTACAATCCCATGACATCCATAAATCCTCCATCATCCCATCTCTCATACTTGAGGAGTCCCTCCAACACTCCTACAACATCATACCTCGCACACAAGATGAGCCATGTCAAGAGCTTGATCAAAATAATATAAACATATCCCCTCCTTCAAATCAAGATCATAGTCCCCCATCCATTCCATCTCAAGATTCATTTCCTCAACCAAATCACAATCCTATTATCATATCTATCATATCTCAAGATCACACTAGATCATCCGCTCCATCCCATGATCCCCTTTGCACTGAATATCCACTCACTCCATCTCATGAGCCCTTATCACATGTTTTCAAAAATCTAGATCCTATCAGATCACCTAATCCCTCTCTTGATCTCTTATAACTCATTCCTCCTTATCAGGATGTTGCCACCCCATCACCTCCATCTCAAGATCCTTCATTGTCACCTAGCCCTACCATCCCAACACCACTTTTATGTTACCTTGGTAATATTACACTCATCTATGGTGGTTTTCTTGTAGAAGAAAAACAAAGCATATGCAACACCCTCCTCCTCCACCTAATAATGGAATTGTACCATGCTTCCAAAATAATAAGAAACCTACCATAGATCACATGCTCTAGAACATGAAATATCAAGGAAAAGGTTTAGGCCTTCATGAGCAAGGTATTTTAGAGCCCATCCAAGTCAAAGAAAATCCAAGTGCACAAGGTCTTGGATATATCTCCCAAGAATCACAATAAAAAAAAATTGGTACAACCTCCATACATCCTAAGCAAGCCTCTTCCAAAGGAATGAGAGGAACTTCTCATTGCTCCACCAAACCATTCGTCACCATCCCTCCTCCTCCATCATATTACCTCAAGACAACCATCCATCTTCCTCCTTCATCCTCAAAATCCATTTTGGGCCCTAATGTCCCTCCATTCACCATCGCTCATCCTCCATCTACTACATCTATTTTGGGTCTTTATTTCCCTCCATTCACCCTCATATTTCCTCCATATATAAAGTCAATTTTGGGCCCTTATATCCCAACATCAACTCCTCCATCTTATCATATTTATACTTTCATCCATCCATCGCCTAGCCCTATCACACCTCATAAAAATCCTAAATTCACAATCCCTAATCAAGACCAGAAAAGGCATCCCTCCATGCATGCTATCTCACATCCTCCACCCACACATCATCATCACCCATCCATGTCTCCTCCACATCATCCATTGCCTCATACCTATCCCATTACTACTAAACTCATTTTGGATGCCAAAGTAAAAATGCATAAATCCAAACATCCACATGAATCTAAAGCTCGTCATGTCCCCTTAAAAATACATTTTGACGAAGAGAAAAATACAATCTAAAATCCAAATCCATCCAAAAGGCCAAAAAGGCCCACCAAAACAAAAATCAAAACCATGTGGATTCCCAAGAACAAAGATTCAATTCTTTCAAATGAAAAATCCATAATGACATCCAAATTTTCTAATCCAATTAGAAATAATTCACATCCTCCATCTCCTAAATCTATTTTGGGTCCCTGTGTCCCAAAATTCACTATCCCAACTCATCCATTATCCTCACACTCTCCATTTAGTCACCCTCCTATCCTTACACATCCACCACCACATGTGCCAATAATGGTCCTAAACACATTCCCCCATCACACATCCACTCCATCAATCCATCCATACACTTTCCAAAATCCCATCAAATTTCCCCCATATCTCCCCCATCAAATCCCTTTAGTCCATTCTCTTGCATAATCCATACATTCTAATAAGGTTGTACCAACATTCGAATAGTCACTTCAAACATGGGCTCTTATTACCTCATATGGAATTTGATGCTTGATCCATTCTGATGGGACTTCAATTTTCTAGAAGAATTGGGCTGGGGTTTTAGGGTTCCAAAGTTACTCATGGTAACTTTGATTATCGACATTCCAAAGTGGACCTTTTGTTATGTTTCAACTGTGACCTACTGCCAGGGAGAATTGGTCACTTAAGTGAGGTTTTATCCCTCTCGGGTTGTGCTTTACCGGCCCCATTTCACCTAATTCACCGGTCTTTTGGCATTATGTCTTATCTTTTACACCATTGGGAATTTCAATGCCAGCCCCCACTTTAATGTTTTATTTGAAGTCTGATGAGCCATCCGATTGCTGGGATGGATCTTGGCCGCTTCTCGCCGACCTCGCAGGTTTCCCTAATGGCGTCACCAAAATGGTGCGAGGCTCATGAGATGTCGCCATCTGGCATGAACTGATGTATGGGTTTTCTTCCCGATGTGTTAGATATGACGTGGGGTCATTATTTCGCTAGTGATGGCCATTAATAACAGGCTTAATTATGGTTTCTTGCACACCTCGCACAAGCAAAGTAAATATCTGGGAGTGTATTGTGAGGACTGCAAGGACATGGCATGTAGCTCCTCTTTTCTTGCAAGTGGGACTATGTGGGTCCCCTTTGTGGTTCAAATCTACTATTTTTGAGGATTTCGATTGGGTATGTTTTTCAAGGGTGCTGAGATGGATTGTCAACATCCATGGACTTAATCTCTACCCTCCATTTTGTCACAATATGGTTTGAATCGATGGTTCAATTTCAAGAAAGGGGTGTGTGAATTGTCCGCATGGCATGTGTAGATACCTACAATTGGTCTAGGCCTGCGAACACCACATTTGACATAATTTTATATTCATCCATGGTCATGATTAAATAATGTCAATTATTTAATTAACCTTTCTAACAAATATTTCCTCTATTAATTAAATATCCCTTTTTAATTAATTCATTAATTCATAAATGACCTTTATTCAACTTGGATAATTAAATAAATCATATTTGTTTAATTATGTCCCTAACTAATTAATTCTTCCTTCTTAATTAAATATGTATTATTTAATTAAACCCCCTTTTTAAACTATAATTAAATATCTTTATTCAATTATTCGTTTAACCCCCTTTTCAACTATAATTAAATATTTATTATTTAATTATTCAATTCCACCCTTTTCAAAAGTCAAATTAAATAAATTACCTTTATTTATTTAATTAAATCTTCTATTTTCAAATGTTGAATTAAATTAACATTTAATTCATATTTAATTATTTATGTCACATTCTTCTATCAATCAATTATCTAATCGTCCACTTACCTTCTGACTTGAGATCTATTTTTAGTTCTCCAATTATCTCTAAATTCAATTGCTGATCATCTCTATAGGAAGACTCTCCGTCACAACTAGTTGATTAACTAGTTCTCACTCATATGTATGTATGCATTTATTAATTAAATATCTTATATTTAATTAATTAACTCAAGTTTGCATTCGAATTCCTCATCTTCGAGTTCTGACTTTGTCTTTGACATTCAAAGTCTATTTGTTCTATTTTTGAAGATTCTTAACTGAAGATTAAGATCTTGTTCTATTTTTAGTCTTTCCTGACTCATGTTCTAACTCATGTTCTATCTGAGATAGAACTCACATTGCATGGAATTCATCAATCTCGTCTGTCAATCTCTCTTTCAATCTGAGTCGATTGTTCGAAAACCCAAAATCTATAAAATGGCCTGTCATAATCATTATTCCTCCTCTCGAAATCATTATACATTTTTGAGAAGAAAAATTCTTTGATATTTTGCTTAGACATTCAACACAGCTATACTTACATTCAAACACATAAATCTCAGGGCAAGAATACTAAAAAGGAAAAATGGAGAAGAGCAATGGAGATAATTCGAAGGAATGAATGCATATTCGGTGAGATCAATTTAGTTTGTTTAGTTTTTATCATGTTTTCATATTCGTTCTTTATTGTTAGATTTTTAGATTAGTTTTGATTTAGATTAGGATTAACAATTGTTTGTTCTAGATGCAGATCTTATCATAGATTTATTCTAATGTTACATTTGGTGAACCCGATGTGAACACACTTCAAAATCCATGCATCTTTTTTTCGTTTTTCTATTTTTTTGTTTTCTATTTTCTGGTTTTTTGCAGATTTCCGTACGGTGCACCGCATTTGTCAAGGGAAACGACGCATCTGTATCCGTGAGCCACATCTTTCAAAAATAGCGACGCATCCATCATTATGAACTGCATCCGTGAAGTCACAAACCGCATCCACCTGTCAACAGTCAAACCACATATGTGGCTCCAAAATCCGCATCTTCCTGGTAAAACTTTTTCTCTTTTTCATTGATTTTCGTGCATCCATATTTTCATTTTTGCTTTTGAAGTTGTTTTGATTTTTGCTAATGGTTGATTTCGATTGTGTTAGGGGGAATAACTAAGTCTTTGCAAGATGAAGCTTTGAAGACATTTACAAACTTAAGACAATTTTTCTATAGGACGAAAGTAGAAGACCACGAACTACTAATAAATTTGCATGCATGACCTAATGCCTATATTTTTATTTATTTAGCAACTTTTCTTTGGTAGATAGATAATTATCGTGGAGCTTAAAATGAATTTTCTAATTGATAGATAGAAAATGATCGTTTGGATTAAAAAGAACCACTATCTTCTTTGTTTGGTGCTTTGCACATATCTGTAACCCTTATGATTCAGTATACTAAAGTATCTTCTACCCTTGTGCAGCCATGCGATCCTGGGTGTAAGAGAAACAGTTGCTGACTCTAGAACTTGGGCCTATCTTGGTGGGAAAAAGTACTCACCCCAAGACGACTCGGACCGGTAGCACGCTAAAGCCAAACGACTTCCAGCCGGTATATAAAAGTGGATTCTTGGGGAAAGCCCAAGATTCATGCGCACTATTCCGAAAAGATGGACAAAAATGGACTCTCGCCGATGTTGGATAGTGTCCCACGAATGGAATTCCCTTATTAAACACCTTGTTGTAGAGTTACAAAACTCCTACCTACTTGTTGGCATAGCAGGGTCCACCCTGTGAAGCCATCTTACATTCTTATGATTTATGTGTAGAAATGAAATGTATGCCATGGGAGTTTCATGGATACAGTAGCTTGGTTTCCCCATATAAGTGAGTGTCATGGAGGGGAACTAGTAGGGTCAAGCTACTAGTCATTCGCCATAAATGTGCCTAGCTGGAGAAATCCAAGTAAGAACTTAACAAGTATTGTCCTAAAAGCCTAGGTTGTAATTGTTTTTTGAGTCTTAACGGTCCTTTCATCACAAAAACTAAAAATATATTGATTGATGTGTTTTCTCTTTGTTGTATTCGTCAAAATCTTGATCAAACAAACAAAGTCAGTCAACAACTTTCGGGAAAAATTCAACTGTCAAAAAACAGAGTCGCATTTGTCAGTTTAATCACTGCATGTGTCATAGTGAATCGCATATGTCTGTCAAATAGTCATTTTTCATAGTCTGCATATTATGAGTCACAACTATCACATTCTAAGTCGCATGTGTTCATGCAAACCGTATCTACCAGTTCAAAAACCGCATGTGTCATTTTAAACTGCATCTGTCAGTTCAAAACACGCATGTGTCCTGTTAAATCGCATTTGTCAGAAAAAAAATGTAACTATTAGAAAAACCGCATCTGTCAAAGGAAAAACTGCATCTGCTAGGTGAACCGCATTTTCCTATCAACAGAAAACATCAAAAATTGTGAATTGAGTTTGAAACATCATTGTCACTATCTGCTTTAGGTTTTTAGGATCAACCTTGGATTAGAAACTAGTTAATTTTTCTCAAAATCCTTGCATCATTAGGTGTCATATACATCTTAGCTACCATCATTAGGTGTCATACATGTCTTAGTCACAGTAAACGTCTTAGTCATAGTCATCCCAAGTTGCATACATATAGGTACTCCCTAGGAAATTGCATATCATAGAATAGATAGCTTTCCTCCTCTTTGGAAATGTTCATGTTTCAATTTGTCACAGTCATTGAACCTAGTCACTTTGGTCTTGGTTAGTGAATCTTTTCAGCTCAACAGTCTAGTTTGGAAAATTTACGTTGTCATATTGTCCTTGTCCTACAATCAGGTTCCTTGGTCATACATAGATCCTTGCATGCATTTATGCCATATGTGGTAGGTTATACTCATCTTAGACTCATTTATCATCATTAGTCCACTTAGAATTTTGCATATTGTCTATCCTATCATACGTCATCTTAGATCTTTAGCAACATCCTTATTGTCAAAAAAATCCAAAAACATAGACATAGGTCATATCAGTTTTTAGACATAGTCTGCATTAACCATTTTTAGCAACTTTCTCATGGTCGAAACAAGGTCCAAAAAGAAACACAAAGTAATGACAGACCCCAACAAATTCATCAATCTATTCTGAAACCAACCATCAGGCAAAAAACATCCACACAAGTCTTTACATGAAAAACATGTCACTAGAGACACACATGGGTAGATTTACATAGAAGACATAGATGCAATAGTTCAAGATCCTAAGTTTGCATCCTTCATGGATGAGTGTTTGCTAAATGATCCACAATGCTACTTAGCAAAATTGCTAGTAGAAGGTGCTACACTACCCCCAAGATTTGACGTCCATTCTTTGGCAACACAGTCAACTCAACCAACACAAATTGTGACCTCTATTATCTCTATTCCCCAAATAACTGCAGTGATACCAATAGGTCTATCAAAAAAAACATCATCAATTGTAAGCACAATCCCTTTTAACATTACACAAGGTTTACAATTCACTGCGGGAGCAACTTCCTCCAACCCCTTTGGCACCATCACAGCTGGTAAGAGAACTAGAATTGGCGGAAATATACCTATACCAAGTCAAACAATCCAGACAGGAAGCATTCCTTTTCAAAATTAGACAATTCAAATAGGCAGGATTCCTATACCGAATCAAACCATTCAGACAAGGAGTATCCCTATCCCGAATCATAATATTTTTATAGGATATATCCCCTCGCCCAATCATAACCCGTCACAAAACATGGCGTATCAGAACATCTACATTGATCCAAATAACACAAACACCATGTCATTGACACAAGTCAATATCCTTCAAAACCAAATGGAGACTCTACAACAAAAGATGGATTACATGTCTATGTCAGGCAAACGAACTATATCAGCACAAGACCTATGTCCATGTCCATTTGACAAAGCACTCTATATGACACCTTTCCCCCATGGATACATTATACCAAATTTACCTAAGTATAATGGGAGGAAGAATCCTTTAGAACATATTAGATAATTTTCAATGGCGTGCATGGAAATATCATATGACCCCACTTACTTGATGCGCCTATTTCCACGAATCCTCATAGGGACAGCATTGGAATGGTTTTCCAAATTACCATATAGTATACGATCCTGGGTGGAATTGGCTGAAAATTTTGTCGAATATTTTCCTTTAACATAGACATTGAAGTAACCATAGCAACCTTGTGCCACACAACACAGAAGATTGTGAGATGTTTATCACTTTCTTCCAGAGATGGAGAAGTCTAACTAGCCCTTGTCCTGTCGAAATACCTGAAAAACAAAAGGTCACTATCTTCCTCGAAAACATTAACCCCAAACTGAGAGGTGACTTATGGGTACACTATTGCACTTCATTCATTGACTTGGTAAGAAAGGGGATCATCCTTGAAAAGGGCCTTATTGACAAAGGAAAAATCAAAGTACTAGGTAAGATCCCAATTGTCCAACATTAAAATGTGTCGAATGATAGAAACAAGTTTTGGTCTAGGAACAGGAATGTCGTGAATGAAGGCATAGTTGATGCTAAGCACATACATATTGGACCAGTTATCTCCCTTAGAGGATACAACCAACAAGAAGACATGATGAACAGTCCTGATCAAATGGCTAACTATGTCCAGAATTCACAACAGCAAAGACCACAACAAAAGAGATTCCAAAGCGAGAATTTACACCTTTAGGGCAACCACTCAAGGTAGTCTTCAAAGAATTGGTCAAACATAATCTTATCAAACCTTTAGAACCAAGAGAGTATGATCTTGGACAGTTCAAACCTTCATGGTGGGTCGATAACACTTTTTGTGACTATCATCGAATGAAAGGTACAACCTCTAACAATGTCGCCAATTAAAGAACATCATACAAGACTTTGTTGAAAACGGAACAATAGAAGTTGGTGGGCAGAAAAACACTAAGAACGGTGATCATAAGGTCTTCATAGACCCATTACATGACCACACAAAAGGAAAAGCCTCCAGCTCAGGACCCTCGAATAATCCATCGGCCAACTATAACAATACTACGTATGACTATGGTAAAGGAACGATCATAAACCACCTCCGAGCCGCAAATGAGAATGTCAATACTTTCACCATTAAGAAGCATCCAGAATGTAATGTAAACACACGTAGAACTAAAATTACTATTCCTGGTCCTTCTTCCAAGCCATCTACGCAAAGTTCCAAGTTCAAGTTCAACCTTCTCGATCACTTGAGTAAAAACCCTGTGTAGATATCTATCTTGGAATTGTTGACCTTATCCCCTTAGCATCGATCCATTCTTGACAAAGCTCTACAGAACATGACTATTCCTACAAATTTAGATGTCAATCATTTCGAAGAGATGGTGGGATATTTGAACAACTCGCATCATGCAAAATTTTCACAACAAGACTACTCAACTAAAAAGTCAGATCATAATGACCCCTTACATCTTGAAGTCTTAGTCCATCAAAACAAAGTCCGACGAGTCTTGGTAGATGGAGGAGCAGGTTTGAACCTATGTACCCTTAAGTTGGTTAAGGCATTAGGATTCTTGGAAGACTGTGTAGATACCTCTAAGAGTATAGTCATCAAGGCTTACAATGATGAGGAAAGATCATCCAAAGGAGTTGTCACACTCCCTATTCGAATTGGCCCAACAATCATGAACACCAACTTCCAAGTCTTGGATCTCACCCTTCCATACAACTTGTTGTTAGGTAGACCTTGGATACACGCAATGAAATTTGTACCTTCAACATACCACCAATGTCTCAAGTTCCCATATAATGGCATAGAGATCACCATTGATGGTTATCCAGATCCTTTCCAGTATTGTACAAGCCTAAGGGACCTTCCACAATGACAAGTACCTGTTAATCAAGAGGCCTCATCATCCACTTTATCCCAATACGTTGACCCATCATATCTCACTAAGTCAATTTCATTCAAACCACCATCATCCACTCCAAAACTCAAGATCCAAGACAAAGGTTGTGGTGAATATAATATAAAGGCATCCTATTGTGTTACTGAACTGATTCCACCTAAGGCATATGGCCTACCCATGGCAGATAGAAGACATCCTATGGTCATATTTCATGTTCCCCCTACAATGACATTAACAAAATGGGGAGAGTTAAGTGAAGAAATTATGGATCAAGGTGATTCCTAGTTGTATCAAGAAGAACATGAATACTCCTCTCAGTCTATTCAAATAGCCAAGGACCAATATGGAAAAGGAAGGCTATGACGAGCATAGTGGGTTAGGACTATATCAAAATGGAAGGATAGAGCTGATTACTGTCTACCCACGACCGAAATATCTAGGGCTAGGGTGTCAAGCGCTTAGAATTGGGTTTCCTAGTACCTCGTCAACATTTCAAGAGGAAGTGAATGATTAGCCAGACATTGAGACATCTCATGAACCACTTCCCCTAGTTTTCCATAAAACCCCAGTTTACGACAAACCCCAAGTTTCTGATACACCTCCAGTTTATGACAAACCTCTAGTCTATGATGAATCCCTTTACTCAAGCGATGGTGAATGGGAGTCTCTCTCATCTAGTTGTATGATGAACATAGATGCCTTATTTGGAGAGTTGGACCTCAATGTGAAACCTATACCAAAATAGTCTAGTCCTTATCCTAAGAAACACTTGTCCAAAGCATAATGGCAAGAGAACTATTATTGGGAAACCCTTGATCTTGCATCTTGGGCACCTGACAAGCCATCTTCAGACGAATCGACCCTCTCCATAGTCCCACAATAGAGTATACCTACCCCTAAGAGGAAGAACAAGAATGAGTTAGTCCAAAACTTCTACGACCATATCAACCATTCCATATTTACCTTGTCAGCAATTACCCTTATAAACTCTGATGATGACATGCCCCTTGTATATCCCGAACTTATCGACTAGGATCAACAAGGTACACCTATCATAGACACATTTGAGAATGACGAAGCAATTGCTGAGTTCATGGGACTTAGGGAAGGCATACCTAGAGGGGATCATAAGGTAGGTTTTACCATAGACTTGGATGATAAAGCATATTTCAGAGAGTCTATTTACACCTCTAGTCACAAAAATGAAAATGAAAATAAAAATGATGAGTCCTTAGGTGAAACTAGAAAATAGGCTCTCAAAGTTATTTGAAATATTGTCCTCTGAAAAGAGGTGGTGACTCTAACTGAAGAATCACTGAATAAATGAAGGAATAGTTCTAGATTGGTGCTATTACAGTATGGAAAAGAGGTTGATACATGTTGCAAACAACTACCAGGTATTTCACTAAAACTAAAACAGTTCACTACTTTCAATGATAATGGGTGTTTTGATTAAAGATAAAAATGGTTCCAAATTTATATGTCAAGCATATACAAGGGAACAAGGATTTATTTTACCATACTTGTAGTAATACAATATGTAAAAGGATTTATGAAGCACATTTGTATTGCATAAAATCTTGGAAAGTAAGGGATACTTTTGTCAGTCATTAACAAACTCCTAGTTGAGCTAATAGGTGATTTGCTTGATAATTGTATGTTAGTAAGTAGTCTCCCGTTTGTAAGGTCAAACATAAATATGCCAAAAGTGAAAGTTGTTTTAGGTCCTTTGGGGAGTTTTGTAACTCAAAGGTATATGCCTTTTATATTTGATGCTATCATCAATTATCCTAATTCAATTCCTAAGAAAATTAGGAAGTATTTACCTCAATATACAGGGCAAGTTGCAGAATCGGCTTCTAAGCATTTACAACATTTTGTTGATGTAATGGGTGATTACAAAATTGATCATGAGGATGTTTTCATGAAATTATTTGTGTAATCCTTAAAAGGTGATGCTAGGGATTGGTTTTCTTATCTACCTACCTTTTTTGTTAACTCATGGAATTAGTTGGTGATTATTTTTATGGAACAATTCGGTGAAAGAGTCAATCCCAACACATTGAGAAAAGGATTGATGGGAATTCACAAACAAGAGGAGGAATTAGTCTCACATTTTAATCTTAGGTTTTCAAGAGAATTAAGGGAGATCCATAAAGAAATAAGACCAAATGAGGTTGAAAGCTTGATTGTATATCTAGGTGCCTTCAACAAGAGGATGAGTTTTTTATTAAGGGATAAAGAACCTACTACTCTACCTCAAGCATACTAGCTAGCTATGGAAATTGAAAATAATATGAAATATTCAATGATGAAGAGGTATCTGATTGCAGGTGTTGGTTACCCAGGCCTAACCAATGCTAGTATAATATATGAGCCGGTTATTCAAAGAATTGATGATAAAATTCTTGCTAGAAGTGTTATAAGCCCAGAAATGCAGTTTGATGATAATGAGATCCAAGTTGAAAACCAGTCTGATTTGAGTGAAGATGATCAGGTCTTTTGTGTATCGGAACTGTATGATATGAGAAGGCAAGAGAAGGACTCATCATATGAGTTTTTTCTGAGATTTTTGGAAATCTTAATACAAATTCCCATAGAGAAAAGACCTAATGATTATGAATGCACTAATTTGTTTTGTGAACTATATGAATCCGGACTGAGTTCCTTACCAAAGGAATTGAAACCTGCTAATTTGCTTCAGGTGATTCAATGGATAAAGATTGAAGAGTCGGCCAAAAATGCATCTACACAAAATAAAGGTGGTGCTCATTCATTACAAGATGTTTGCTTAAGTCATGAAAAAATTGAGAGGCAAGATGATGTAGGATTGTATGAGACACCAATTGTGTTTTCTAATCCTAATTATGATTCTAATATTATTGAGATTCTGTTGCAAGCTAATGATTATGATTTTAAGGGTAATAATTGCAGTGCTGAGAATGCAATAGAAATTTTATTTTTATTAGGGTTATGTGGGGATGAAGAGCCCCATGTTTGCTCCCAAGTAAAGAAAAATTTGTTAGATGGTGTATATTCGGAGTGTACCTCTAACATATTAGCATTAGAATAGGGGATTTATGCAAATGTTGAACAATCTAAGGATAGTGATACATGTGATCAGAAGAATATAATCGAAAGTGGCCAGTATTGTGGTGAATACACTAGCCCTGTGGTGTTCCCTGACTATCTATATAAAGTGGAGATGGAGGTTTTACTTCCTTCTAGCATTGATGTAGTAAGTAAGGGGTTTTTAGATTGTGTGGAATTATTCACTTATAGATCAACATATTCAACAGATAGTGCTAAGTACAATAAAACCAGTAGGTATTGCTCTATATTTTCTAATCAAAGTGAATTTGATGTTTTTAAACTTGTCTCTGAGGGTTTTTATATTGAGATGGCTAAGGAGGTACAAGAAAAGATGTGCCAGAAGAAAATTTCCTCGAGCTATGTATTGTCTTGGATAGCTAATGGAAATAAGGGTACTCTGCATACTATTCTATATGATAACTTTTAGTTCAATATGAAAATCGAGGATAACATAATGGATGATGTTGCAGACCAAGTAAGTTATGAGAGTTTTCATTTTCTGAAATAGATGAGCTGGCACCCTATAAAACATGACCAGGAGTAGGATAAGGTGAAATGTTATCATGGTCATATATTTCTCTTAAACAATACAGGGGTCGAGTGGGGATAGCCTCCATAGCAATCGCAAAGGTATTGGTTATCCCATGCACTTTGAAACATCAAATGGTGAATGTTCCAAGTTCTTTTTCTATCAAGAAACAAATTTTTTTGTTTTTGATAGAGGTAACCCTTGATTTCTCTTGTTTGGTAGCCTAGGGCTACCATGTTTGTATACACAAGTCCAATTGATAGAACAAGGCAATATATCTATTGAAAGGCTTGTGTAATTCAGTAATCTGGTCTGTGAAACTAGAGATTCTGGATTCTTGCTATGCCCACAAGGGGCATACATCCCTAGTTGGAGCCACTGATGGGACTTTAATTTTCTAGAAGAATTGGGTTGGGGTTTTAGGGTTCCAAAGTTACTCATGGTAACTTTTATTATTGACATTCCAAAGTGGACCTTTTGTTATGTTTCAACGGTGACCTGCTGCTAAGGAGAACCGGTCACTTAAGTGAGTTTTTATCCCTCTCGGGTCGTGCTTTACCAGCTCTATTTCACCTAATTCACTGGTCTTTTGGCATTATGACTTATCTTTTACACTGCTGGGAATTTCAAAGCAGGCCCCCACTTCAATTTTTTATCTGAAGTCTGACGAGCCATCCAATCATTGGGATGGATCTTGGCCACTTCTCGCCGACTTCGCAGGTTTCCCTAATGGTGTCACCAAAATGGTGTGAGGCTCGCAAGGTGTCACCATCTGGCATGAACTGATGTATGGGTTTTCTTCCCGAGGTGTTAGATATGATGTGGGGCTGTCTTTTCACTGGTGATGGCCATTAATAACAGACTTAATTATGGTTTCTTGCACACCTCGCACAAGCAAAGTAAATATCTGGGAGGGTATTGTGAGGACTGTGAGGACATGGTATGTAGCTCCTCTTTTCTTGCAAGTGGGACTATATGGGTCCCCTGTGTGGTTCGGATCTACTATTTTTGAGGATTTTGATTGGGTATGTTTTCTGAGGGTGCTGAGATGGATTGTCAACATCCATGGACTTAATCTCCACCCTCCGTTTTGTCACAATATGGTCCGAATCAGCGATTCAATTTCAAGAAAGGGGTGTGTGAATTGTCCACGTGGCATGCGTTGCTTGGTCATTGCTCATGTCATTAATGGAACGGGTTTTCCTTCTCTAGAGGATCCCCACCTTATTTCCTCTGGCATGCAAACACTACCATCCTATTGGGAGTATTCATGGTTATTTGGGTCACTAATTGTTCGAATGATTGAATTGTTTTCAAGTGATCGTACCCTGTGTGCCGGGCTATTCTATAAATGTTGAATGATTTGTATGCAATCAACATTGCATCTTCTTATATCTATGTACAGGAAGGTTTCTTCTCCTGTGTGTTGTAGAGATCTATTTCTTTCAAGGGTAAACCAATTAAGTGCAGGAGTGCGAGGCTGGGATCCCATGGGTTGCCAGTCATGGTGGAGCCTGTTATGCCCATATCACCCAAGGGTGCTACAAGAAATACTAGAAAGAAGCCAATGCACTTTTTGTCCCCAGTGATCATTTTAGATTCAGATGAATCTGATACCGAATTGGATTACAGGTGTTACTTGGCCACTCTAACTGAACTCGTTGGAGTGAACGAGGAGGCCATGGCGGTTGAGTCGATAACAACATTGGCACCAAGTTCAATTGTTAGGGGTGATGCTCACAAGGCTGATAGGGAAGAGGTAGTTCCATCATTGTCACAAGCGTGGACTCGAAGAGGTCACCTGTACCTGTGCCATGTGTTTTCTTGATGGTTACCAGTGGTGGGTTTGTTGGACATGTTTTCTCCTATTGTTTCATCATATGGATGTGGATGTAGACATGCACATCCTTCGCATGAAATTTTGTTTTCCAACTGGTTATTTCGTAACCATTTTTTATTCCTTTGATTATGCATAGTGTCATCTAATGATAAGGAATGTAAATTTGAATTTTACTTTTGGTTGAAATTCAATTTTGTATTGACAATGTAGCCTGATGCTTTTTGCTCTCCTATTATATAAAGGAGATCCCACAACTCATTGGGGAGTTAGGAATTCTTGGGTCTGAAGCTTTGAAGATTGTACAGTCCGTCTTATTATGGAAGAGTTATGAATATTTTGTTTAGGAAATCATCCCGGGTGGGGATTTGTATATAGATTAGTATGATATGATTTTAAATTACGATATCAAAAGGAATCTATAAAATTAAGATGGTTTACTCTCTTGTGTGTGTGCCATGGATTATGAATGGAGTTATCAAGGGTTCCTTCTTTCAGTTTCAACAATTAAATTGAAAGTGTAATTGGTTTTCTTGCTTTAAATTGAGAATTTAATCAAATGCTTGAAGAGTCAATTACATGTTCATGGTTGTATATGCTCAGGATGCTTGAAGAAGTACTATTTTAATGTACTAAAATATCTCATGATAGTAATGCTATATGAAGATAGGTTCATCATATCAAGATTTTATTTTGTATCACTCTGTTGCCCAATGGATGAGGCACTAAACAATGTTTGTATCCTTTTGTTTGTTTAAGACTGTAAGCTCTAAGCATGGAAATCCAAATATTGAACATAAAACACTTGATTAAAACCTTGTCCTCCTCTGAGAGGTATTTCCTTGTAATAAGTGGGTCAATTTTGTTTCTCTTTGGCACTTGCAATCATTCTCTAGTCTTCCAATACCGTGAAACGATGACTATCCCTTTGAGCGTGTAGGAATTGTGATCTGTATGTAGGAAGTGTTATTACCAGTCATGAATCATTCTCATGAACATGTTCTAGTTTACCCACCTTGGTCCTACAAAGCCAGAAGTGTAGGAGAGGTCAGTCCTCAACTAACTCTCATCAGTTGGCCATTAGTGGTTGTAGTTATCCTTGATAGGGGTTTGCTACCTCTTAGAGAGCTGCAATATCTATATGGATTTTTTAAAAAAAAAAATCAACACATTCATCCATCTCCCTATCAACTATCTTCTAAATCCACATATCCAAATACCTATCCTTAACCATGTCCATCCGAATTTCTGTCCAAAAAGTCCAAAAAATCGGAAAAATAAATGCCAAAAAAATCCAAAAATAAAAAAAAAACAAAAAGAAAAATTGGTAAAGAGAAATAATCCATCCAATGGTGAAAACTTCATAAACAATCACCTTGGATAATTACCATGATGAAAACTTGGTAAATAGGCATCATGTGTAGATCCCTTTTCCTCCATCTCCTACATCTACCTATCTTCCACACTTAGGGGTAGCTTCATGTTATGCATCCCCTTCCCCCATCTCCTATGTCCACCTATCTTCCACATCCTACCCATCATATCCCATTTTCATCTAGTCCCTCCATCTTCCTAGTGATCTTGATCAAGATAGGGGCACATACATATACATTCTTTGGAAATTTCTTGGCATACATTACCCTCATCTATACGTCATTGTATCCCTTATCCTCTCCATCAACTTTCCTTATCTATGCTTCCTATCCACATTTATCTATCTTCTATTGTCCACCCATCCTGCTAGATGCCATCACTCTTGCCTCGCTACACATGACATATCTAGAGTGGGTGATCTCCTTCTTTTTCACATAGTCCTTGGCGACATCATCCATCCATCCATCCTAATAATCCCTTCCATCTTCCAAATCATTATCTCCCTATCCACCCATTCACTAGCCCTCTTCCATATTTTCATCCTTATATCCCCATCCATTTATACATTTGGTAGTTCATTCCATATATCCAAATCCTTATCCCTCTATCCATCCATCCCAGAATCTTTATATCCCCCCATCTTTATCACTTTATCCATTTACCTCTATTTTTTCCTTCCATCTCGTCATCCCTTATCATTGGTATCTAGCTATAGGCTATCTCCATGCAATCCAATGTCATTCATCTCACTATAATAATTACTATCTATTTATCATATCTTTCTAATCTCCTATCCCTTTTCATCACCCATCTATCCATCATCTCATCCTCCCAATTCATTCTTTGATGCTTTGGATAACTATCCCATCCTTGAGCTTCACACCATCCCCATCATCCATTCCATCAGGTCTATCTTGTATCATCATATTAGCTTCATCATTTTATCTCCTTATCATCATCATCTCATCATCCCTTTTCCATTATCTTCCTTTGGACTTGTGTCAAACTATGTTTCCCATGCACATTCACGTAGGCAAGGTCAATCATTTGATCTGCTCCCAAGGAATTTTTCCATCTGTTCTTTTACATCCATCATGTTCTACATCATCCTCTTTTCACTTTTATCCATGGTCATTCATCATTCTTTAGTCAAACTATGAGGGCTCTGCGCTTTCACATAGGCAAGGATGATCTTTGATCAACCCCTGAGCCCCTAGGTCTTTTAGATGTGTTAGTCTTATGTCCCCTAGATCTTTAGGGTGTGTTTTTCTTGTCATATTTTTGTTTGGTCATCTTGTCATCGTGTCATCAACTATTTTCCTATCCTAGCTAGTGCTTCCAAAATAAAGGTCACTAGTATCATGAGATCTAATCAATTTTGAATATCTTGTGTCATGTCAATCATCTAGTTAGTTTCCATATTTTATCTTAATAGGATGCATCCTTCCTAATAGACCACATCAATCCCATCCACCCTTTTGATCCTGTGGCAAAGGAAATTTGAAATTGATTGTGATCTTTTTATGCTTTTGAATTTTTTTTTATCATTTGAGCTTCCTATGATACTTTTTTAGGGTCAGCGTGATCCATCATATCATGGTGTGCTTTGATGTGTAAACATAGGGGCACATCTTGATTTTTTTGTCTATTTTTGTCTTCTTGATTGTCCCATGTAGTACCCACCAAGATCCTTGTGGTCTTGTGTTACATTGGGACATCCCTCGTGTTTGTGGTTATCTCAACATTAGGCCCAACCAAAGCCCCTGTGACTTTGGGATGTTGGACTAAAATTTTGTTTGTTGTATCCATCATATGCATGTGATACGATTTCACCTTGGTTCCTCATACCTTGGTGAATAATATCTCATGCTATAAAAAATTAAGTACTCATTACATGGCAACATAACACATCATAATTAACTTGCTTGATTTGGTTACTATTCATTCATTTGTCAAAACCCCCCCATCCATTCACCATAAATATCTCTAATCCATTCATTCTTCATCACTCTCCCTCATCTATCCATCCTATCTAGTTTCATCATCTTTTCAATCTGGTTAGGATAATATAGATTTGTTATTCTAAGCATCTTTTCATCCATCTTCTTAGAATAATAGAGATTTGTTATTCTAAGAATATTTTCATCTCTTCATGCTCGCCATTTCATCATCTTTCCAATATTCTTAGGACAATAAATATTTTTTATTCTAAGCCTCTCTTCTTCCATTATTTTCATTCATTTAAACAATATCACATATCAATCCAATCCTAATCCATTCAATCTAGCACAAACCATCTGATCACATCCTTGGTCTTGTTCCTAGCCTTGCTATAAGCCTTGATCCAATCATCATCATCGTCATCATCATCGATATGTGTCCTTCCCTCTCCGTTTGTGTTGTTTTGGGATGTATCCTTCCCTCGTCGACAACACTCTCATCATCATCATCATCAGGATGTATCCTTCCCTATATTTTTGTGTTATTTTGGGATGTATCCTTCCCTCATTGACAACACTGTAATCATCATAATCATTGGGATGTATCCTTCCCTACCAATGCATTTTTTTGGGATGTATCATTCCCTCATCAACAACGTTCCATCCATCATTACTCCATCTTGGCTTATAGCTTGACTGGGGCAGCATCATATTTTTCCTTGAATCCATTTGTGCTCTCTTTATTCTCATCTTCTTTTCTCGATATCTTATCACTTTTCATCCGTTATCATCCATCCTTTTGCATCATCTTCCCCATCTACCCTTGCATAATCTCATCCATTTCAAGAGCACACATGTGTTCTCTTGAACCCACATTTCCTCTCGAGGGGGAATCCTCACTCTCTAATATTCATCTTCACTCTCATCATCTTTCCTCCTAGTCACTCCTTTGAATGACTGGGGCATCTTCCCCAATCTAACCATCTTCTTCTTGGTGTTATCTTTTAATTTTATTTGAAATGATGCTACTTCGTAACACCATCTCAAAGAGGGGAAAAATGTAGACACCTAAATTTGACCACTTACATTCGGTCAAATTTATCATTTTTTCATCTAAATAGCCTTTTATCCACATTAGTTAAGTAATGTTACTATTATTTAATTAATACCCCTAAAGTCTTCTAAATCCCTAAGGTATTTAGGTAAATAATTAAATACCTTACCCCTTTACCCCTTTCTTCCAAAGAATTAAATAAGTAACCCACTTATTTAATTCCCTTTATGTCCCATCCACACTTAATCCTAACTCATCTCCTAATACCATCATTAGGGGTGTGACACATCCCTAATCCATGATTAGGATGTGTCACATCCTCCAAATTTTTAAGTTGGCTCCTAATCATCATTAGCCATCTAACTTTCCTCTAATCCTTCATCAACTAGTCTAATTATCCCCCTTTAGTCAACTCTTCACACATCCCAATGGAATTTTAAATTCCATTTTATTCTTCCAACACTCTTCATGGAAATTTTAATTATGTTTACAATCCCCATGTCCTTTCCAATGGAATTTTAAATTCAATTTATTCACCCAAGGTTTCTCAAGGAATATTTTATTCCTTTTGTCTTCCCCATGCATATTAAAAAGGAATTTTTAATTCATTTTGGTCAACCTTTGATCTCCACCCTTGGTCTCTTGACTATGGCCAAGAATGAATCTAGACCATTCATTTCATATCTCCTTGTCTAGATGACTAAAACACTTAGTCATTTTGCAACCCTAACCACATTCACTCACAACCAATCTATAGCATTCAACTCTTCTCAATAATTCAACTTCATTCATCTCCAGCCATCATCTTGCACTCAATCCACCATCTTCTTGCATCCAAATCAAGCATTTACAAGCCATTAGACTACCAAAATCAGTCTAGGAGCACAAAAATCAAATGATCGACAAAGCTAATAAATCGATCAACTTGGACAAGGTATATCACTCTTTTCTCTTGCATTTTTTTCAAGTTCAATGTAGGCCTAATATTGAGGTGTTGTTTGTATTTCATTTCATTTTGCATTTTAGACTAGGGAAAAACACCTGCACATAGTTACTATCAAAGAGTTGAAACTATAGCAACTAAAATCAAGAACCAAGGAGGTACTATGAAGGATGAAGATATAATTTAGAATATCTTGATGAACCTACCAAAAAATTATAGTGACAAAGTATCTACTCTTGAAGAACAGTATGATCTGAAGACATTTACTAAGGAACATCAATTTGGTGATGCATTTGAGATGAGAAAATTTGCAAGGGATAAGGAGAAGACTGAAATAACCTTTAAAGCCATCAAAATAGAAGATGATGATGATGATATTGATGAAGAATATCTAGAAAAAAAATTCACAAGGAGATTGAAGAAAGGTACTGGTAAATACAAAGGAAAGTTACCCTTTAAATGTTTTAGTTGTGGGAATATTGGTCATTATGCATCCAAATGTCCTAATAGAGCTACATAAAAGAAGAACAAGGATAATAACAATAATTACAAGGATAAGAAGGATAAGAAGGATAGGAAGTTCAAGAAATTGTATTATGTCAAAGAAGATGCATGAATTTTTGATGATGAATCAAACCTTGAGGAAGATAAAGATGAATGTTTGTTTCTAGCCCTGCAAAATAAATGTGGAAAGGAATCTAGTTTGGAGAACAATAAGGATGAAACAAAAGGTACTATGGTGACTTCTTTTCATTCCAAACAAGGTGAAGAATTTTGTGTAATTGATAGCAAGTGTTCAAACCATTTGATTGGAGATAATATTAAGTTCACTAAACTTGAGAAGTATGATGGAGGTATAGTCATGTTTGGAGATGATTCTAGTGATAAGATTTTTGGTAAAGGAACAATTAGATTTGATGGAAAACATAACATTGATGATGTTTATTATGTAAAGGGTTTAAAGCATAATCTCTTAAGTGTTGGAAAAATGGGTAGAAAATGTTTTAAATTTGTGTTTCAGGGTAACTCTTGTGAGATTAGAAAAGGATCTGGAACTATGGTTGCAGCTGGAAGAACTCATGGAAATATATATCAACTTAAAGGTGGTGATAGTCAGTGTTTTGTTTCTAAGATTAGTGAGAGTTGGCTCTAGCATTGGAGAATGGGACATGTGAACTTTGATAATCTAGTTAAGATCAGTTCTAGAGAATTTGTGAAAGACCTGCCTAGAATCACAAAGCCTTCAAATTTGATCTGCATAAGTTGTTAGATGGGAAAATAGACAATAACTAGTTTTAAAGGAAACAATCAATCTTCTATAGGAATTATTGAATTAATCCATACAAACCTTTGTGGTCCTACAAGAATAGAAGTCCTGAATGGTGATAGGTACTTTATGCTTTTAATTGATGATTACTCTAAGATGACATGGGTTACATTTCTTAGAGAAAATTCTCGGGCTCTTAATAGATTCAAAGTGTTTAAGGAAAGAGTAGAAAATGAAGAAAACTTGAGGATTAAATGATTAAGATTTTATAGAGGTGGAGAGTTTACATCTAGTGATTTCAATGCATTTTGTGAAGGGTATGGCATAAAAGGACATTTTTCTACTCCTAGAACCCCGCAACAAAATGGATTTGTAGAATGAAAGAACCGGACTATGCAAGAGGCAACTAGAACCATGATGAAATAATTAAATGTTCCTAATGTATATTGGAGATAATCTATTCAGACTATTTTTTACATTCTTAACAGAGTTCAAATAAAAGGTAACAACACTAATACTTCTTATGAGTTATGGACTGGTAAGACTCCTACTATTAAACACTTTAAGGTATTTGGTAGTAGATGCTAATTAAAAAGGATGAAGAAAATATTGAAAATTTGGATGTTAGATGTGATGAAGGAATTTTTCTTGGTTACTCTAATAATAGAAAGGCTTACATATGATTTAATAAAAGATTGAGGAAAATCATTGAAAGTACTAATATGAAGGTTGATGAAGTTATGTATAGACCAACAAAAATAACTGAAGTTGAACCTAATGAGCCTATCTATATACAAATACAAGAAGAAGAAAATTAAGAAATAGAACAAGGTGAAGAAGAAGAAGAGAATTTGGAACCTACACCTAAGAATCCTAAATATGTTCAAAGAAATCACCCAAAGGTACAAATAATTGGAGACAAAACTGAAGGAGTAAAGACAAGAAGCAAAGTGGTTGAGGTAAACCTTTTTTTACTTTCTGAGATTGAACCAAATACTGTGAACGAAGCATGTAATGATGAAAGTTGGATGAGAGAAATGGGAGAAGAACTATAGCAAATAGAAAAGAATGAGACATGGGAATTATTCCCCAGACCTACAAACAAGAATGTAATAGGTTCAAAATGGGTATACAAAAACAAATTGAATGAAGATGGTGAAGTGGTAAGGAATAAAGCAAGACTTGTATGCAAAGGATATTCACAGGTTGAAGGCATATATTTTAAAGAAAATTTTGCACCTGTAGCAAGAATGGAGGCCATTCAAAGGTTCTTGGCATTTGCAACTTATTAAGACTTGAAAGTATATCAAATGGATGTCAAATCTGCATTTTTGAATGGAGAACCAAAAGAAGTATATATGGAGCAACCGGAAGGTTTTTCACTATTAGACAAACCAAACATGGTTTGTAAGTTAAAGAAAGCATTATATGGTCTGAAGCAAGCTTCTAGAGCTTGGTATGCTAGATTCGATAGATACTTGACAAAGTAGGGATTCAACAAAGGGTCCATAAAGAACAATCTCTACTTCAAGGTTAAGAAAGAAAAGATACTGATAGTTGTGGTATATGTTCATCACATCATTTTTGATGGAAATGAAGGTATGTGTAAAAAAATTTTTGAAGAGATGCAAAAATAATTTGAAATGTCTATGATTAGTAAACTTAATTTCTTCCTTGGACTTCAAGTTAATCAAACTGACAAACACTAGTACAAAAACAACAATATATGACTAAATAAACTACTATAAATTGCATATAAATGACTGATTTTGGTCATGTGACCATTAGTAGTTTATTGTCGATCATTTATAATGTGTCCAAATTTATGACTAAATTATTTTTCATTTATCTAGTCATTGATTTAGCCATTGATTTAGACATTAATTTAGTCATTGATTGTTGTTAACTGGTCATTTATTTAGTCATGGTAGTGATTTATTTAATCATATATTTAGCCATTGATTTAGTTGTTAATTTAGTCATTGATTGTTGTCAACTGGTCATTTATTTAGTCATGGTAATGATATATTTAGTCATTGATTGTTGTTAATTGGTCATTTATTTAGTCATGGTAGTCATATATTTAGTCATTAATTTAGTCATATATTAAGTCATTATTTTAGTCATGGTAGTCATATATTTAGTCATTGTAGTCGTATATTTAGTCATTTTAGTCATATATTTGATCATTGTATTCATTTATTTTAGTCATAGTAGTCATTTATTTAGTCATGATTTAGTCATTTATTTGAGTGAATCAATGATTCAAGTTATAAATCAAATCTAACTTAATTAATTTCTCACAAATTTATGCATACAAACTTCAAATATCATAGACATTCAATTTTTTTAAAATATACAATCAACAAGAAACTTTATGCATATAAAGCTCAAATATCATAGATATTCAAAAGAAAAATTGTATTGCATGAAAAAAAAAATAATATACAAACAACAAACAATTGCATAACCAAAGGAATTACAAACAACATACAACTGCATAAACAAACATCCAAGAAATACATCCTTCACTGCACTCTTGGTTGCCATGGAAGAAAAATACAAGATACGATACAAATGATACAAATATTGAAGGGATAAAAGACATGAAAATATATATTAAATGTAGTTATATTATTTCTGGTACATGTATTACTTGATTCAGAGCAGCCTTTCCCTCCCATTCCAGCCAAACAACCCTTGAGAGAAGATTGGAAGGATTCAAATGAGAAGGATGGCAACTTCCTACCTAGAAATCTCATTGGTCACTGTCGGATGAAAGTAAAGAGTGCATGTTCACCTCTCCAATTTGACGAACTACAACATGAAAAAAAGATTTCAATGAGGGTTTTAGAATTTTTTTATTAAAATAAAAATACAACCAAGATCTAATAATGTGCACATTTAGAGTTTTACAATATGGCATACTTTACCTGTTTCTACTGCTCTATGAGATTTCCCATTACAGATGCTTAAATCATTAATGATGTAAAAAATAAATGAATTTACTTCTATGCCACTTCACATTAGAAACATTTCATATAAAATTTAAACCCTTAGAAATCAAATACTGAGGAATGATCATCAGTTGTTAACAACCTTTTCCACAATATTTTTGCAATAGTTTATCCATGACTTCCTTCCCCGTGTTTATGTCACTTTACCTATCGAGAAGTCATGTCATCAAAAATTATGTATGTTTTGGGGCTTGAGACCATCAATGGTGATGGAATGTATTTCATTCTTATATTGAAGTACAACTACAAAATAAAGTTTTATCCATTCTTAGGACTATCCTAGAGGTGCATAGACCCCTACTTCAAGGTTGAAAAATCTCTCTCGATATTCCCTACATCCTCTCGACTTGGAAAATTTCTTCTAGGAATCCATTGACTTCTCATGGGTCACTTATTTTATATGCTATAAAAGGCTATGAATGATCCATCTCATGAAAAATGACCATTGAAGGATCGTTGAAATAGATTGCAGTTGCAATGAGGAAGATAATAAGGCACATACCTAGAAGTTCAAGACAAATGAAGGAGTTGCAGAGGAATCTACACCCAACTTAAAATGGTAGCAACCAACTTTGAATGAAATGGATTCCATAATCTATCTTTGTTCCATCATCATTACGCAAAAAAATACACATGCCACTAAAAATTAGATAAAATGAAAAAATAAGTTAAAATCAATCAGCAAATCACATGTCACCTTTGGTAAAAAAATTGCACTATCTTTGAAAAAAAATTGACTCAGTTACAAGTTCTAATCAACATAAATAAATATTTGTCTTGTTCAAGTTTTATACCCAAAGTGATGGTAATCTGAAGGAAGATAAAACTAATGTTAAATAAAGAAATAACTCAAGACATAATGCTCAAGAAATCTCACAGTCATACCTTCTTCAAAAGAGTGAGTTTTCCTTTGCAAATGTTCTAGTGCAGAGTCTTGTCTCTATGTAACAATCTACCCACCAAGTATCATTTTCTACATAAATTGAAACTTTATTAAATCAAATGAACACAATGATGAATAGGATTGTATCTTGAAATAATTTGAAATATATATTGTGTATATGTTTTTGATGCTACATAAAACCATGGAACTATAAGCATACAAAGAAGGAAAATAAGTTGAAGGAGAATCAAAACACAGTTTCATAAAGCAAGCTACATACATGAGTACTTGATTATCTGCATTGTTAAAAGAAGAATTATTTTGGGCATTTTTCCATTCACACCATATATTATAAGGCGTACAATTAGGAATTATATGTCAAGTTTAATTATATAATTGCATTAAATAATTTTCCATAAATTACTCCATTAAGAATCGGCAAAGCATATCTCACTTTCAAGTCATCAATTTTATAATCATGACATTTTAAAAATGAGACGAACAAAAACTACTCTTCCTACAATTGTTTCTTACATCCAGTGAAAAATAGATCTAAATATATCAGGGTTTTAGAGCAATAAATGGAAAATTCATTTGACAATTATATATTGAAGCGGCTATTGTATGGAGGCTGATTTTGGTTCATCACATTTTTTATTAAATTCTACTTTGGTAGGGTTTCATAATGTTTTTCCTACAAACTTTGCCCATAAATTTTATGGGAATTGGTATGGATACATAAATTTGACCATAATAATTATACATAAATATGTATGTGTACGTACTATAATATGTACATATGTACGCATACACATACATAAATATATATATGTATGTACATATAGACATGCATAAATGCATACACATACACATACATGAATACATCCATACATATGCATGCATACACCCATACATATATATGCATAAATGTATATACATGCATACATGAAACTACCAATTATGCACAAATAACACACATCGACACTAGCCACATTTGAGGAACCTTTTGTGCTGACCTAGACTAAATAGAGAGACCTGTTTTGAATCTATTAACACCTTCTACAAAATAGAACAAAATAGCAAGAAATTTTTTAATATAAAAAGCTCATGCAATCCTTATTAAAAGGATCAATTTTTTTAAAAATCTGAAATAAGAAAACATAGAATCTGCAACTCATTAATATCAAATCTATTTCTACCCTCACTTTCCCTATTTTGTTGTGTTCCCAAGGGAGTCAAGTTGGCTTTGGATATAATAGAAAAAGAAAAGATAGAATAATCCCTTTTCCTATAAAGGGAGCTTTTGCTTACAAAAAATATGGTTGGATTTTTCTAATAAAGGTTCCAAATTTTCAATTTTTAAATAGTTTGTTTTCTCAAATTGAACAATAGAGTTTTGTAACACTCTTAGAATAATATCTAGACATCTCTACTATCAATGTTTAGATTTTGATATTGTAAAAAAATTCAACACTTTTAAGTACAATACTTTTAACCTTTTTTAAATATAAAGTTATAGACAACATTAAATCTAAGAAATACCCAAAGATCGCCATCTAAAAATACCTTAAGGCCTCCATCTAAAAATCCATTGTAAGCTTGAATAAACAATTCACTCGAGGTAGAAAACAAACTTCAAAGTTTAATTTCTTTATAATTGTACAAAAATTTCAGCATCAAAATGGGTCTTTTGACTCTTCATACTTCCTTTCATTTATAAACCCTTTTACTCAGTCTGGGGATTTGGAGATTAGAAGCAAAGACGATGGGCCTAAAAAATTGAGGTTGGATTTGTGTAATAAATATTTTGACATTCCAATATTTTAACAATTCGGTTTCCAAAATAGGCAACTTTAGGTCCCATAGCCACTTGCAGACCTCTATCCAAAAACCACCTGAAGGCCTCAATCCAACAACCATTATAAGCTTCAAGAAACAATTCGCTCCAGTTAGAAAACAAACTTCCAAAGTTTAGTTTTTTAAAATAATAATTTTACGCAGAAAAATGATTTTTTTGATTCTTAGTATTTCCTTGGTCATTTTTTATTACTTATGCTCAATCTGGGGATTAGGAGAGAAAAAGTGAAGATAATAGCTAAGAAAAATGCTTATTTTTATTCTTGTTTGTATTTAATATTTGTCAACATCTACTGTAATCTAAAATATATGACATTTCTTTAAGGATACACAATTGCATGTGCACAACTGCACCTCCTTTTCTGACAAAGAATCACATAAGTATTGATGAGCCCAAAATATGCTCATAATTTGAGTATCATGATGTATTTTTAAAATACCCTTACTCTTTTGTTAATGGTTCTTTTAACTCTTTGATTATAATTTTTTTGTCTAAAATCGGGTAGTATCTTGTGGCAACACATTCCTATATTCCTGTAGCTTAATATTCCCGTATGTCTATATTCATTGCCCTGTTTGACCTCCCAATTGACTGATATGATGCATGTGGTTTTTGAATAAATGAGATGGATTTAATGTATGTGATTAATGAATGAGTATCATGTTATTATATGCATGCTTTCTTTTTCCTTTGCCACCATGTGTTTCATAGGTTGTTGAAGTTAGCATAAATGAGTCAATGTGCAACAAATCTCGGCCCTGCAGTAAAGTCCATTTCTAGCACGACATCGAGGAAGTTGTTCCAGTGAAGACTCTCTGACCGGGTCATTGGGAGGAAATCTAAATGGTCATCAATCTAGGAAGAATAGAATTCTAGATTCTCTTTGAATCGGTTGAACAGATATGCTTTCATTTATGGGAAGTTTGTTCCTCAGTATTAGGAAGCATTTATGTCCACATATTTCTTTATTAAGTTAGTTAGTTAGTTTCTTTTCTATAAATAAGTGTTCCTCCTGTGTGATTGAATATTAATAGAGAGAAGATATTAGATTGGATAAGATTAGACAAGATTAGAGACAAGAGAACAAAACAGAGTATGTTCAAGCTAGTATTATAATGAGAAACAAAGTTTTGTGTTTGTTTTCTTACAAGCAAAATGACCATGTATATGATTCCAAGTTTATGAATAAAAGTTGAAGAAGTTTTGAGTTCAATTCTTGAATAAATTGGTCGATGCTTGCTAAGGGGGCCCACTTAGTAAGTATCTATAGTTAGTTGTTTATTTCCTATTGTTTATCAGTTAGTATTTCATTCCAGGAAGTTTCATGGTTTGTTTCTCATTAATAGTTGTCATGATTTCTGCTTTAATTAAGTTATCCTTAAGTTAAGAAGAATTTTCCTTACATTCCTGCATCAAAAGTAGAATTATTTTCAAGCATTTATTTCTAGTAAAAAGTGGCTAAAACTGGTTCTTAGTGCACATACATGCCGCTCCATTTCAAGTATACCTTCCCTAGTTTGACAAAGTAAATGAATGACCATAAGAAGATGTTAGTCACTTGCTGGAATGTCCAATTCCTAGGTTAGAATTTTCCATGACTTTTATATCCTTTTGTGGTCAACAACCATTTTTGGCACCGTTGTTGGGGATGGTGTCAAGCTAAGAACCTGTCATAGTCATTGTTAGTAGTAGTTTAGTGCGATTATTCAAGAATTTTCAAAATCCTTCAATTTTTTAGTTAAGTTTGTTACATTCATAGAAGAAGAGACACTCTAGGAAGATTTCTCCCAAACCTTCCATTCACTGATAAATATTTTGAACCAGCTTATAATCTATTTGAGGAAGGAGGGAACCAAGATATCAATCCATTTGTTGAAGACCCGCTTGCGAAATTTCCCTTTGACCTAGATGATGAAGAATCTCAAGAAAATCCATTTGCTTTGATACTTCATCAAGCAAATATGGCACAAAATCTACCTAATCAACCTCCTACTTTAGAATTCCCTATCATACCCCAGCAAGATAATGATAACCTCAAAAATATTCCTTCTTCATTACTTCCCAAGTTTTATGGACTAGTTACAGAGGACCCAAACACTTTCTTCTTTGAGTTTGACATCCTCTGTCAAAGATATGATTACACTACAGATGCTCACAAGATAAAGTTGTTTCCTGCTACTTTGAAGGAGGGAGCTCTTAGATGGTTCATGCATTTGGGAAGGAATGCCATTGATAGTTGGGCAGTCATGCAAAAAAAAATTCTTGAGAAATATAAGGAATATTGTAAGAGTGGCAGTATGGGTGATGATATATTCAAAATTCAGAAAAAGGAGGACGAAATCCTGGAAGACTATATCTCAAGGTTCTTGTTTTCCTTGAAAAAGAATTTAGACCATACTCTCAATGATGAATCTCATAAATTAATTTTTCTGAGGGGAATCAATGATTACTGTATTGATGCCCTGGATCTGATGGGAGGACGAGATATAACCCAAGTGCCTTGGGATGATATTAAGTTTGTATGTCATAAATACTCTCGATAAAATGTCAAGAAGGGTAGAGGTCATCAGGCCACAGTGGGAAAATCTTCTAATAATGGAGTTTCACGGATGGAGATCTCAAATTTGCTATCCAATTTCAAGAAAGATATCATAAACAATATGGCTACATAGTTGGATACTATGCAAGCTCAGAAGAAACATGAGGAAGCTAAAGCAATCTTGGCCGAGTTATGTCCACATTGCCGACAGAAGAAGCGTGACTGCGGATGTAAGATGGTGGCTAACTTGGAGGCTAAGCAATTACCCACTGATTTTAAGGTAGTAGAGGGTGATGATGACCAAGTATTCTATGTTGCACAAAGGCACCCATGGGCTCAAAGAAAAGGTATGCCTCAAGAACCTTTGAATTTTGGTAATCCTTACTCTAATTATAATAACCAATGGAAACCTACATATGGACCATCACCACCTTGGAATACCTCTCAACCACATTGGCCTAACTATCAGAGTCCTCAATGGTAATCTCCTCAAGGAGGTTGGCAATAGCCACAAGGATAATGGACTCCACCCCAAGGTAACTGGCAGCAGAATCCTCAATGGAGAGGTTTTCAACAATGGCAGATCCAATCCCTTGGATTCTTGCAGCTTTAGCAACCACAACCTCTGGCCCTCATGCCACCTCCTGTGACACCTAAAGAAAATATTGGCCCTCCAAAAATAATGCCTATGCCTACTCAACCATTGCCAAATCCAAATAAACAACAACAACAACAACAACAATGACAACCTATGTATTTTGAAAAAGGCAGTCAGTATCTAGCCTATGCCCTGAATATTAATGATAGCCATGTTAGGTCTAGAACCACTCTACCTACTCCACATGTGCTAGTAATTACTAAGATTCTAGACCCTACATCTGAACAACTTAATGGTCCTACAGAACATATACCTATACCAGATATTGTCTCTAAGGAGCCTATCCTGCAGTATCAAGCCAAACCACCTTTTCCTCAGAGATTGCAAGTCACTACACCCAAGTCTATGGAAGAGCCTACCTTTGATATTTTGGATCAGCTAAAAAATGTACACATTCAAATTCCCCTCTTTCAAGCCATTAAATATGTTCCAATTTATGGGAAATCCATTAAGGAAGCATGTTTTAAGAAACCAGGAAGAAAGAAAAAGGATCCCCAAACTATCCATGTTCTAGGGAATTTGGCAGATATTATATTAGGGAAAGTAATCATGCCAAAATATGCTGACCCTGGGAGTCCTATGGTACAAATAAATACTAATGGTCAGACAGTAAACAATGTTTTGGTTGACCTTGGTGCAACCATCAATGTAATGACCAAGCATACTATGGAGTATTTGAATATCCTAACCATTAGGTCTACACCTACCATCCTACAACTTGCTGATAGTTCCATAGTAACACCTGATGGCATGGTAGAAGATATAATTGTCAACCTTGAGTCTTGGGAATACCCAATAGATTTCACTATATTGTCCACTAAGGAAACTTTGGGAGGATATCCTATCATCCTAGGTAGACCATGGTTAGCCAGAGCTGATGCTTTTATAGGATTTTGTTAAGGAGACATGAAAATTTTTTATGGTTAGTCAACAAAGAAATTGGCTTTATACCCACCTGCCCAGCCTTAGCGAGACTTGTCTCAGCCAATTTGGCCAAATTTAGGTGTGGAAACTAAAGAAGTCAGTTAATTGGCTCACTTAATGATGCTGCAAACTAATCCATTTTCCCAACTTCAGAGTGAGGATGACCTGCTTTTACAAATTTTGTAGTCCAACTCTGATATGAGTAGCCCATCTATTTTAGATAATTATCCTCAGTAGTGCTTCCTACAACAACTAAATCTTGAGAGCCTGCCACTTAAAATTCCTGCAGTTTATTGAAAATTTCTTCCACAAGAAATACAGACACCACCTTTATTAGTAGACTCCATGAATGATCTTACCAAGAAAATTGAGCTATCTCTAGGCCATTATCTGAATATCAATAATAAGTTGCCTCCACTTCAATAAACTGCCCTATTCATAATGTTGCAAGATCAACACAAAGATTTTGCATGGGACTATGGGGATATGAAAGGAATAGATCCTCAACTCTATACTCATAGGATCTACATTAAGGAAGACTATTCACCTGTTAGGCAGCCTCAAAGAAGGATAAACCCGACACTCAGGAAAATAGTTAAAAATGAGCTCCAAAAATTGCTTGATGCTGGTTTTATCTACCCCATTTCAGATAGTCAATGGGTATCCCCATTGGTGACCGTTCCTAAAAAAGGTGGAAAATGGAGACTTTGCTTAGACTATAGAGAGTTGAAAACAACAACTAAAAAGTATCACTTTCCACTGCCATTTGTTGATCAAGTGCTAGACTTATTGTCTGGTAAAAAGTATTTCTCCTTTTTGGATGGATATAGTGGGTATAATCAAATTAGAATTGTCCCTGGGGATCAAGAAAAAACAACTTTTACCTATCCATGGGGAAATTTTTCCTACTCTGTCCTACCTCTTGGCCTGTGTAATGCACCTGCAACATTTCAAAGGGCAATAATAAGTATTTTTGCTGAAATTTTTCATGATTCTATGGAGATCTACATGGATGACTTCACCACTTATGGATTTACTTATGAAGAAGCATTAGCAAATTTGGAGAAAGTGTTGAAAAGATGCCAAGAGCACAATTTATCTTTAAATAGTGAGAAGTGTTTTATGATGATGCAAGAATGAATTTTTCTAGGCCATCATATCTCTCCAACAGGTATTCAAGTTGATCCTGCAAAAATAGAATTCATTCTAACTTTACAAAAACCTATGAAACAAAAGGATGTTAGAAGCTTCTTAAGACATGTTGGATATTATAGAAGATTTATTAAAGATTTCAGCAAAATAGCCAGTCCCTTGTATGCCTTACTGACTAAGGATTGCACGAATTTAACTGGATTGAGGCCTATGAAAAATCTTTCCTACAACATAAGAACTTACTTACTAAGGCACCTATTCTTCAAGGACCCAAGTGGAGTCTGCCCTTTCATATACACAAAAATGCTTCTGATTATGCCATAGGGGCAGTTTTAGGATAGAAAGAGAATTCCATAGAGCATGCCATATATTTCATTAGAAAAAACCTTCAAGGCCCAAAATTAAACTATGTTGTCACAGAGAAATAATTGCTAGCAGTTGTGTATTCCTTGAACAAGTTTCGACATTATGTCACTGGTTACCAAATATTTGTTCATACAGATCATGCAGCAATAAGGTACCTCATGAATAAGCCTACCATATCTGGTAGATTAGCAAGGTGGCTCCTATTGTTGTAGGAATTTGATATCACAATTATTGATAAGCTAGGTAGGGAAAATGTGGTGGTTGATTTCTTGTCAAGACTTCAAACAACTACACTTGCCACCTCTGAAGTAATTCATGATAGCTTTCCTGATGAACATTTGTTTTATATTGCTGCTCAAACTCCATGGTATGCGGATATTGCAAATTATTTAGTAGCCAACAAAATTCTAGCTCACTTCTCACCAAAGGACAGTAAGCTATTGATTGAGAAAAATTTTAACTTTTCATGGATTGTAGACTACTTATTTTACACGGGACCTAACCAATTCATGTGAAGGTGTGCTAGAGAAGATGAGACCTATGACATTTTGCATGCTTGTCATGATGAGCTATGTGGTGGGCACTTTGCATCCAAGAGAAAATCAATGAAAGTGTTTAACACAAGGTAATATTGGCCCACACTACACAAGGATGTTGTAGCCTACACTAGAAAATGTTATAGATGTCAACGAATGGGGAGACCAACAAGGTTTGATGAAATGCCCCTATATCCGCAAGTGGTAGTTATTCCCTTTGATAAGTGGGGCATAGTTTTTGTTGGGCCTATTGATCCTCAATCCAATGTGAAATCCTACATTTTGGTTTGCACTGATTATGTAACTAAGTGGGTGGAAGTGAAAGAAATGACACATGCCCATGACAATAAAGTTGTTGAGTTCCTGTATGAGAAAAGTTTTACTTGGTTTGGAGTCCCAAGGGAACTTGTTATTGATCAAGAAGCTTAGTTTACATCAAACTTAATCACTACATTGATGAATGATTACAAGATCAAGCACAAAAAGCCAAGCCCCTATCACCCTAAAGCCAAAGGTCAGGTAGAGGTTACTAACAGAGAATTAAAGGCAATCCTTACAAAAATAGTACAGTTACACAAGAAATATTTGAGCAATCATCTTCCAGAAGTAGTTTGGGCCTATAGGACAACATGGAAAACAACTATAGGGTTTACCCCTTTTGAGTTACTTTATGGAAAAACTGCCATGTTGCCAATAGAGTTTGAGCATAAGATCTTAAGGACTGCTCTTTAGCTTAACATAGATCTTTTAGAAGCCCAAAAGGAATGCCTCCTATAGCTGAATGCATTGGATGAAATAAGGAAATTTTCCTTGCAGCATATTGAAGCTACCCAACAGCAAATGAAGAAATGGCATGACCACAATATCAGAACTAAGCATTTCTCTGTCAGTGATTGGGCGCTGCTCTATGACTCCACGTACAAGAAAAATCAAGGTAAACTCATGACAAGATGGCTTGGTCCTTATGAAATAGAAAATGTATTTGATAATGGTTCAGTTCAGTTGGATACAATAGATCCTGTCTGATTCAAGTTGTTGGTTAATGGAAACTATCTTCGGTTGTATCATAAGCCAACATCCAAAGAAGAATTTATGAAGCAATTTTTTTCAGATGCAGGCACTAATCTTCATGCAGCAAAAGGCTTTTGTCTTCTTCTTGCAACATCTATTTAAAAAATATGTTGCATGTCCATAATAAAGGTTTTCTTTTTATGGAAACCACTTTCTCCATCACCATCCATCACCATCATTCATTCCATCTTTCTTTTCTATGTCACCCATCTTGTCGTACCACCTTCATTTATGAATTCTTTTCCAAGCAGTCATTTCAGGCTGTGCTGTGATATCTCCCAACATCTGCGAGCATTTAATACAAGGTACGCGATATCTTTTTATTTGTCACATCATTCATTTATTTCATTTATTCATTTATTATAATGTTTCTATCAGTCATTACTGCTTGTTCTTCACCTATCCTTTCACACATGTGTGGACACATGCCAAATCTTAAGTAGGGGGCGGGGATAATCTATTTCAAATCTTTTTTTTTTCCCATTGCCACGTCTATTAAAGACAATTTTTATTATACTTGCCAAGAATGACTATGTGCTTTTACCTTGATCAGCAAGTTAACTGCTTAATTAAGTAGTTTCTAAAAATCATTGCATGCAATTGTCTTTTACATCATTCTTGGTAAGTAAAGAAAGGTAACAAGCCGAAAAGAAAGAAGAAGAGTGAAGAAAAATTGTTTTTCAAATTCTCAGAAGAGGTTGAGTTTCAGGAATTTTGGTAGAGACAGTTTGTGGATATGGGTGGTCAGCTAGTAAGACATGAGCTAGTAGCTCACGAGGCCTTGATGCAAGATCCTCAAGTGGTTCGGGCATTCAGTATTTGTGGATGGCTGAATTATTTTATGAGGATAGATTCCTTTAATGAGGAAGTTGCAGGTGATTTTTTGAGAACTCTTTCAGAGAGAGAGGCTATAGTATGGGGTTTAATAGTAGCCATGAGAGAAGAACGGATTTCTGAAGTGACTGGGCTTCTGACAGTAGGAGATAACTTTCCTTTGGGAAGGGACGTTGTCTCGTCTAATGCAAAATTCACATTGCCAACAGATGGACCCTTAGAGGTTTCAAAGCAAGGATGCAAATGGGTGTCACTGCCTTACCCATATTCAGAATATGCCTCCTTCATAATTAGGTATTTGACTTACGAGGGACATTTTTTCTATTTGCATTCTTATCATTTTAAACTGTCGAGTCATATGAGGCATAGTTTAGCTGTCAACATCCCAAACTTTTTGTTAAATCTTTTGGAACGTAGTGCCCATGAAACCCAGAAGGGTAAAGACAATTTTATCACCCATCATGCCCTTATTAAATTATTGATTGAGCGTTCTATTGATGGTGGTTTTATGCACTTCACAACACAGGTAATACGTAGGTGCATTACCTCTCTTGAAAGACAATCTTCCATAATCAAATTACAGAACACTATTCCAAGGTCTCTCGGGTGTCAGGCCATGACGAGGCTTGGAATATTTCAGTTGATTTATGTGATTTGCTAGAATCACAAGGTGGTCTTACATGGTTAAAGCTGGGAGAATTAAGTCAATGAATGGAGTTCTATGGATTTGGAACTGCTATACTTTGTTGCAGGTTCATGTAGCACTCTTAGACTCCATTGTTTCGTCAGATTTGGCTTTACAATGTGCAATGAACCTTAACAAAATTTGCTTCTAAAAAAAGGAAAAAGGAAAAGGGCGAGGAAGGAAGATGTTTCCCAGACCTACAACTACCAATGAATAGTGATAATGGAGGTTCCTACTGTGGACAGTTTTCTTTAAACAAAATTTCACTTAATCAGAGTTCTCACAATATCATGAAACTTGTGCTATCTTCTAAGGACTACAGATATTCATCATTCATTCGCTATGGGAAGGTGAATAAATATTAGGTTCAATGAGCAGCAATGAAATCAAAGTCCAGTCTAACTTTGCACAGTCATCTACCTTCAGCAAATGACCAAAAGTATGGACAAGGAAAGCATACACACAGTAGTAATATCCAAAATCAGAGGTATCATACTAAATCTATCAAGTCTAATCTAAATCACTTAAAAAAAAAAAGTATCTTAAAGCAAAGCTATAACTAAAAGGGAGAGGAATCATGAAACATGTGGAGAAAACCATAAATACACCAGGAAATGACTATATTTTCTATTATATTCTCAGCAGCATGTCTTTACAACAACTCAACTCCCTTAAAATAAGAGGAGGAGAGCCCTATTTATAGTTTTCAAAAACAAAATGAATGGCAAAGATTCACTTTACATTAGGGTTTCACCTACCCCAAAATATATTACATTTATGGCTAATTTCTTGTTTCTTCCCTATTTCGTCATCTAGTGACAACACTATAGCAAATTTGTCTTTTAGCCATTTTCCCTTTGCTGTAGCTATTCTTCAAGGAACTCATTGTTGATGACAGGATTTCCCTCTCGCTTCTTTAATGTGGCATACTCCATGAAGCTTAAGATCAAGGACTAAAACTTATCTACCTCCATGATGTCAGATTTCAAAATCTGGTAAGACCATTCTTGATAATTGTTGCCTAGTTTCTTCCAGTCGTCCTCATACTTAGCCACATTTTCCCTAAAAATTTTTGACTGTGCAAAGGATCTGGTAGCAAAGCACATGAATTCAGTTGTGACCTCGGCAGACATTCCATCTTCCATGATCTTTACGAAGTAGGGCTTTATATTCTCTGGGTTGATCTCGCCCGTAGGTAGCTCATACTCCGTCATCGCCTTGAGGTATCGAGCACATTCCTCTCTGGAATCTCTTTCCCATTCAATATCTGCTGCTATCCTCTATAATACTTGCTCAAGCCTCCTCTTTCGATGATCAAAATCCCTTCTCTAGGTGTCAACTAGCCAGTGATCATCATCCTTGAAAGCGAGGTCCTTTTCCCAGACATCGCTTGGCAACACGAGTATGGCCTCAATCTTTGGGTAGGCTGACTCATACTTCCTTGGGAACCTCTCACAGATTTTCCTTATGTCTTTGAGAGTCTTCTAAACTTCCAAGAACCTATTTGCTACCCGAACAACCAAGTTGATGCCAGTGTTCCCTATGTCCAAGACCTACCGGAACCAGTTTTTCATAGTCTTGTCCAGGTTCCATCTCTTTTCGAGCTTGTTGATATGCTCTTAGGACAGTAACTGAGGTAGGGCCAACAATGTTGTAGGTTGCTCATCTAGAGATGACCACTACTAAATATAAGCTGTTAGATCAACCATCTGGTCCTTCAGTTCCTCCTTGGAGATCTTATCTTGTTGGATAAGGTGCACCACTATTTTGACTAACTCCTGAAGATGCTCAACCTTATGTTCCCTTTTGGCCACTCCCAAGTCGATGGTGGAGACATTTTAAGTTATGCCTTGCTCTTCAACCATCGGTGTTGCTATTTGTATTGCCCTTGATCCCGAGACATCCATGGTCACTTTTGACCTGACCTTTGGTTTCTTCACCTTTCTAGTGCTCATTTGCACTCTGGCCATGATGGCTTCCAACCTTACTTTAGGATCTTTCAAGGTGGGAGTCCTTTGCTTGAGTTTTCTTTGCATCCAATCGGGCATTTTGGATTCTTGTCTAGGTGGTTCACTTTGAGTCCTATTTTCCTCCTTCTCAAGTTCGACGGTTCTAATGATGAGAGCCTTTTCCTTTGTTTCTGCCTTTTCCTTTTTTTCATCACTACCTTGTTTGATTATTTCATGCTCAATGGGGTACTCAGTGTGCAGCTGCTCCCTAGGTGAATCCTTCTTTTCAGCATCCTCCTCCTCCTCATTTAGAGTATCTTGATGCTCCTTGGGGCTCTTTGCTTGTTTTTCCTCATGAAGGGATGTTTCCTTATCATGCTCTAGGGTCTAACCATGTCCCTCAATTGGAGACTTATTACCTTTTGTCTCTAGAGCAGCAATCTCTTCTTCTTGCACTAGCCAGTCCTCAGCCTCCTTATCTTCGATTTCCTTTAGTTGTTTGTCCCACTCTGCATTGAGCTCGGGATCATTGGACTCTTAGATCAATTCAACATCAAGGTCCTCACTACCCTCACTGGAAGACTCATAGGCTACCTCATCAATTTCCTGATGCTCAAACAAGGGATGTTCGTGATATTCAAACTCTTCCTCCTCCAACACCTTCTCAGCCTCTAGCTGTTGTTGTTCACGCTCATCTGAGATCTGCATAGTTGCTCTCTTTTTTGGTGATTCAAGGGAAGGGGATGCTATTGTAGCCTGGACTATTAGATTGGTTAGCATCCCTGAAAGCTCAGACAACACATTCTACATATACTTTACAAAAGACTCGGGAAGGCTAAGGGCAGGCATCATGGCAGTAGAAATGGAAGGAAGAGAAGGAGACATGGAGGAAGAGGACATTGGTGAGGTGGTGGAGGGTGATGAGTCCACAAGAATAAATTGCAACACTGGAGGAGTAGGAGCAAGGTGAATGGAGATATCCACTGCAGGTGGGGAGGAAGCAGAGGCAGTAAGAGAAGCATGAGGGACAGGGGAAGCAACAGCAGTAGTAACAATGGCAGGCTGCAACCTTGGCAAGATAGACCTTGATCCTCTTATCCCAAGGGATGGACCCTTGGTTGGTATAGCCATCTCCATGCTACTAGTTTTTTTCCTCCTTTTCTTGGAAGGTTCAGGCTCAGAAGCCTTACGGGCATATACTTTTCGTTTAGGTAGTTGTTCGCTAGCCTCCTTCCTTTTCTTGGTCTTTACTGATGGTGGGGTCTTGGATGTCTCGCCAGTTGCCATGGTGGTTGCTCCACCCTCAGAGCCACTTGGTTCACTTATGTGCTCACTTGCAAGCTCGGTGAATGTTAGAATGACCCCTTGCTGTTTCAACTGGGCCACCTTCTGGTTGATCCACGCCTTTGTTCGGATTTCCATGGGCCTACTGAGTATGATGACATCATTCATCTCTAGCTCACTCCAGTCGGTTGTAGGTAGCGACAAGTTAGAAACTGCATCATATCCGGGGTCCATAACTGTGTCTTCTTCCTCTTCTAGTTGATCAGGGACCGGACACAGGTTCACCCTTCGCACATAGATGACGGTCATGCACATATAATGCCGCAATTGTACCTCAAGATCATCCCTACAATTGGCCCAAAAGTCCTTGATGTTGTGGAGATTGGCATACTCACGTCCTAGTACCTTTCTAACATGACCATAAGGGTCCATTCAGGGCCGTGTTGTATATTGCTCAAAGTTTTATTCTACTAGCTCTTTTCCCGAGTATCCTGCACACTGAGAGGTGTGAACCTTATACATCCCTTGGCCTATGTTCATGGGATAGGTGGGGCCTGTCAGATGCTTCTCGCTCAGGAGGCTATGAACATGTCATAGCTGCCGAGTTAGCTCTAAGAGAATGATCCGGTCATTTGGGTATCGGGGCAGCTTGTTCGTTCTCTCGGTGAATCCCTTAGCTCATATATATGTAAACTTCAGGAACTGAATGTACCAGAAGGCATACTGCTTGAGAAGGACCCTGACACTGTGAGATGTTCTCCTATGAAAATCACCCCCCACGGATCAGATGATGTGGGCAATGAACGGGTCTTTCACCTTGCAGTGATCTCTTTTAAAATTTCAGAATTGTAATGGGGGGTACTTGTCATAGGGCTTAAGCTCTGGCCTTGATGGATCACTAGGCATCACTATCAACCCCTAATAATGTCATCGATTGGAAAGAGAATATACCAAGTAGGAGGTCATGAAGAATTTTTTGGTCTTCGTCATGGTGGTAAACTGCTCGTGGAAGCAGTCACTGATTATTTCACCCAATAGAAGGTGGTGCCCTTACCATGGAGAATTCATTCTATGAAATAGAACATCCATTCCTAAAAGAAAACTACGCTGGAGAGGCCCATGAATCGGCTAAGAAGAGTTACAAGGTCATGGTAGTACTCGAAGAAGTCACTGCGGAAGAGCTCTTGAGGAAGCTTCCTAGCACTACCCCCTTTGTCCTTCAACCAGTTTTGGTTGATCAGCATCTTGCACCCCAAGGGATCCTATTCCCACACCTCCTTATAGTCTTCTATGGTTGGGATCTCCATGCTTTGAAAGGTTGGGATGTGGAAGGTTGTTGTTATGCCTGATGGAGACATATCTGCAAGGACATTCCCATCATGGTCCACAATGGTTCTAGTATCTGGTCGATACGCTTCTAAGCAAGCCATCACCATCTCTGGGGCCACTAAGGCTAGTGGGAAACCTACAACTTTAGCAAGTCCATTGCTCTTTATTAATCCGGCATTTGCTATTTTTGGGTTCATCCTGACCCTTTGTGTGAATTCATCAACATCGACCTGTCTGATGTTGGTATCTGAGACATCCCTCCATAGGGTAGTGATTTTGGATTGAATCAGGACTCCCTAGAATTTTTATTTCATCAGGTCCCTATCCTCCTTGCCCCTTGGTGGCTTGGCTGATCCTTTTCCTTTCTTGGGAGCACTAGAAGTCTCTACGTCGGATTCCATAAATCCTGCACAAAAGACTTGAATTAGCAACAATGAATTGGTCAAAATGGTCACCGACAAATTCCTGCATATCCATATTAGTTTGACAATCATAATCTATATTCAAAAAAATCACGCAAGCAGGATACTTCATTGTTAGGAAGAAGTACAAACAAAATTTGGAGTTCCTGGGTCAGAATTCCCTTGGTAGAATGTCGTTTCAAAGGGGAAAATGAGAATGGAATTCCCATAGGCATTTCCTGAGGTTGGAGGTAGAGGAAAACCTAATTTTAGCAAGTGGGTCAAAATCCGTTTTGGATTTGGAGGTTATTTGATACCTCATTTGGCAGTTCGGGTATCGCCTGCAAGGAGGCCATCTGGAATGGTGCAGAGGAAACAAAAATTCGGGAGCCGAAATCTTGGTCTCGGATTGCCATTGGGGATGGCCAAAAAGAAATGGAAATCCAGGGGAGGAAATCTGGGAGGCATTTTTCAAAACTGATCAGGGTTTGGGACAGTCGAACGATGAATGAGCATCAGGACCCGGAGGTTTGGATGTTGTCCCGAACTCATCGTTAGAATGGCATAGGTGGAACGGAATTTCAAGAAGGAAATTTCAGAGTTCAGAATCTGAAAGAAAGGTCGGAGGAGAAAGATCGGATTCAGATTTCAGCAAATGATGGACCGAGGTTCGGGAGCCGGGGAGACGTTTGGATGAGGCCGTTTGGAATGGCGATGACACAACGAAATCCCAGAAAGGGAATTCTGAAGGCACGAGTCCGAAGGGGAAACTTGTCAAGGATTTTGATTGGGAGATGATTTTGTGGCTGGGGAATGATGTCCGAAAAGCTACAAGATGAAGGCCATTTAGAATGGCGAAAACTGGATGGAGTTCCGAGAATGAAATTCTGGAAGAAGGATTCTGAGAGAAGAGTTAATTTGGCAAGATGGTGATATTTTCAAGTTTAGATGGACTTCGAGGGTCCAGGGTCCATTGGTCGGGAGGACGCTTGGACCAGGCCGTTTAAAACGATGAGGATGCAATGGAATCTCGAGAGGGGAATTCCGAAGGCGTGAGTCCAAAGGGGAAACTTTTCAAGGATTTCAACTAGGAGATGATTTTGCGGCCAGGGAATAATGTCCAGAAAGCTGCAAGATGAAGGCTGTTTAGAACGGCAAAAATGGGACGGAGTTTCGGGAATGGAATTCCGGAAGAAGGATTCTGAGAGGAGAGTTAATTTGGCAAGATGGTGATATTTTCAAGTTTAGATGGACTTTGAGGGTCTGTGGTCCATTGGTTAGGAAGATGCTCGGACCAGGCCGTTTAAAACGGCGAGGATGCAACGGAATCCCTGGAGGGGAATTCCGAAGGTCAAAATCTAAGGGAAGAGATTTGTCGAGGATTTCGACCAGAAGGTGGTGGATGACCATGGGAAGACTCGGGCTCGGGTGGCACCAGTGCTATTTCGAAGAACAACCACGACATGGTAAGGTTCCAAACTGATTTATGGGTGGTTTAAAGATTGATTTTGTCATTTTTAAACGATGGGTTTTGTGCGGAAGGCATGAAGTTACTTGATTTTAAACCCATTTTACGATTTTCACCCACAAAAATGTGAAATTTCTCGAAAAACAAAAGGAGGGCCCGTGGACGACAAACCTACCTCAAAATCCTGAAGAATAGGTTGTCAGATGCACAGGGGTCGATGGAAAAGCACTCAAATTTTGGGGTGGAAGAAAAGTTCAGGAGTAGGGAGTTCTCCAATCTTCTCAATCGCTCAAGCTTTTTGACAATGACGGCCAAAAAACTTGATTTTATAGCCGAAAATACCCATTAATGCAACATTAAATTCATCGTATGGGGTAGGTGGAGTCGGTGGATTAGAAAACGTAGGGGTGGCAGGAGGTCCGGGGTCTGAGGTCCAGAAAGCCGTCCAAAATCTGTCGTCGAAACAACAGAACTTGACAGGAAATCCGGAGGGGAAACCCAAAAGGGGAAACCCGGAGGGGGAAATCCAAAGAAGGAAATCTGACAAGGGAAATCCGAAAACTACCACAGACACCAAAACAACATTTTGACAAGGAAAACCCGAGTTACCCGAGACTTAGCAGTTTGACAAAAGGGAACTTCGGTTGAGCTTAAAACATTGCATTGGGAAATGCATCGACCCTTCCTAGGGCACAAAAATGGGCATCTAAAATGAGGAAAGGCAAAAAGGAAAGAAAGAGCCTAAAATGAAAAAAAGGAAGAGAGGGTCCCCATTCCGAATGAGGCATGTGTGCAAAATGGGCACAACATGTTCCCTGAGGGATGTATCACCCCTTTCTTGGCAAGAATTTGTTTCCCATAAAGGACTGCAACCACTAGAACCTCCTAGAGCACTCCCTACACAACCCAAGAAAAAGAAAAAGAGAGTAGAATCTACGAGTAGGGAAGCAGAGCAAGAATAATCTACTCCTGCAACACCTAGTCCTATAGCCTCCACACCTGAGCCCTCTACCCAAGTAAAAAAAAGGTCTGATACAAGAAAATAAAAGGGGAAAATGAAAATAGGAGAATCATCTAGGGCTGAGAAAATCCTATAAGCAAGCCCTCAAACACAAAAGTGAAAATGTTCTACCCCACTTTTCCCTGCAGCAACACCTGTTGCTACCATAGTTTCATCATCATCCTCTCCTACTGAGTCTGAATGCCCTAGGAAAGTTAGAAAGAGGAAAGTTGTGAAATAACCTCCTGCATTTGCTACATTGCCTAAGAGAGCTTCAACAAGGAAATAGAGTAAAATTACCTCAACCTTCGTCCAACCAAAAATTATAGTCATTTTGAAGGAGTCTGAGGAGCTTAGTCATGAGGATTCTCAGAGTGTATCTGAGAATGTTCCACACAATTCCTCTGTTATTCCTAAGGAATTTCAAATTGAAACAGAGGAAGGTGATGAAGTACAACATGGTTGTAGTGATGAAAGGAGGATTCCAAGTCTTAATGATTTGGTTGATGCAATTGATAAAATTTCAAGAGAAGTACAATCTCCTCATGAGCAGAAAGAGGAAGAACAACATGAATAAACTGAAATATTCAATGAAACACCATTGCCCTCTGAACCTTGTCATGACATTACTGATTGAGTATTTAGAATATCTTAAAATTACCTGGAGGCCTGTTATACTTCAGATTTTGAGTTTCCGCCATCTGGCTAAAACTAAACTGCAACAAAGTCTATCGGAAGAGGAGAAGAAGAAATTAAAAAAGGAAATTGAAAGCCAAAAACAAGAAATCCAGGAAATAAAGGAGAAAATGAATGAAATGATGAAAGTAGCTGGAAAAATCATGGAATGTAGACCACCACCTAGGGTGTATGCAATGTTCCTTAAAGATAAATTTGTGTGGTTCCAATTAATGAGAATTTCCAAAAATTTGGACCCTGACATTCATTTTGCTAAAGAGTTTTATGATGCATATCAGACAACACCCAATTGGCTAAGGAATTCTTTATGTGAATTTTATTTGCATGGTTTGTTAATCCCTTTTGAAACAAAATGGAATCCACTTCTCTACATTGGTGGCATTCATCTGAGGTCACTTATGTCTTGGGCGGATAATGAATTTAACTATGGGAAGAAATTAGAGGATTATGAAGAAGTTGAAAGGAAAGAACCTATTCCCCTACAACTAGAAAACTTAGATCCTCAAACAGTTATGAGAACTTGGTTCACTGTTGCATATGGATTCTATGATCCTATAGCAAGAATAAAAATATTTGATCTCAGAAAGAAGATATATGATGAATTTAAAGGCCAACCATATTTTTTTTGGAAGCTTTCATCTTTCAGAATTAAAACAAGATGGGAGAAACTGAATATTGGTCTGAGAAAATCTGAGCCACATAGCCCTCTGAATTTTAGAGCAGCCATCAGAAGGTCAAAAAAGGTATATACATTTGGGTCTCCAGGAAAGGTTTGAATTATGGTTTCCATTAACATTTCGACCTCCAGTTTTGATGTGACCATTGTACCCTTATTTGGCTACAAATGTTAATGAATAAATAGAAGCTCGTAGGTATGAAAGATGGAAAAATTATAGAGGCTTCTACTACAAATTTTGAGCTTCAATGCAAGGCCATGCTACTCCTACCGATTTTAGGGAAACAACCAGGAGGCTTAATGCTGGAGAACCGACATTAGGATAAGTAGGGGGCAAATGATGAGCCCAAAATATGGTCATAATTTGAATATCATGATGTATTTTTAAAATAACCTTACTCTTTTGTTAATGGTTCTTTTAACTCTTTGATTATAAACATTTTATCTAAAATTGGGTAGTATCTTATGGAAACGCATTCCTATATTCCTATAGCTTAATATTCCCATATGTCTATATTCATTGACCTGTTTGACCTCCCAATTAACTGATATGATGCATGTGGTTTTTGGATAAATGAGATGGATTTAATGTATGTTATTAATGAATGAGTATCATGTTATTATATGCATGCTCTTTCACCTTTGTCTCCATGTGTTTCATAGGTTGTTGAAGTTAGCATAAATGAGTCAATGCGCATCATATCTTGGCCCTGCAGTAAAGTCAATTTTCAGCATGACATTGAGGAAGTTGTTCCAGCGAAGACTCTCTGACCGGATCATTGGGAGGAAATCTAAATGGTCATCAATCTAGGAAGAGTGGAATGCTAGATTCTCTCTGAATTGGTTGAACAGATATGCTTTCATTTATGGGAAGTCTGTTCCTCGGTATTAGGAAGTATTTATGTCCACATATTTCTCTATTTAATTAGTTAGTTAGTCAATTTTCTATAAATAAGTGTTCATCCTGCATGAGTGAAAAATATTAGAGAGAAGATATTAGATTGGATAAGATTAGACTAGATTAGAGACAAGAGAACAAAATAGACTATGTTCGAGTTAGTATTATAATGACAAACTGAGTTTTGTGTTAGTTTTCTTACAATAAGAATGACCATGTATATGATTCCAATTTTATGAATAAAAGTTGATGAAGTTTTGAGTTCAATTCTTGCATAAATTGGTTGATGCTTTGCTAAGGGGGCCCACTTAGTAAGTATTTGCAGTTAGTTGTTTATTTCGTATTGTTTATCAGTTAGAATTTCATTCCAAGAATTTTTAGCGCAAACTCAGTCTTATATTATTCTTGCATCATAAGGAATCCATCCCTATGTCTGTTCCTGTAGCACAAGACTAGTTCATGGTTTGTTTCTCAATAATAGTTGTCACAATTTCTGATTTAATTAAGTTATGCTTAAGTTAAGAATACTTTGCCTTATGTTCCTGCATCAGAAGTAGAATTATTTTCAAGCATTTATTTCTAGTAAATTGTGGCTAAAATTGGTTCTTAGTGCACATACAGTGTCGCTCCATTTCAAGTATACGTTCCCTGGTTTGACAAAGTAAATGAATGACCATAAGAAGATGTTAGTCACCTACTGGAATGTCCAATTCCCAGGTTAGGATTTTCCATGACTTTTATATCCTTTTGTGGGTGACAACCAAGTATGTTTATGTATCTGGTATTACATTATCTTTTTTTTAGTTGTAATCATGACTTTGTGAGATAACTATCAGTGCAGATGTTGGAAAGGCATCGCATATCCTTTTTCATCATTCCTACAATGTACTCTACTATAACTTTTTCAATGGTGGCCTCTGAGTGACCTTTGTTTTTCGATACAAAGGTTGTGGTCTCTCTAATATTGAATTATTGATTAGGATGTTTGCTTCTGATTTAAGTATTTCCCTTAAAGATGGCTGAAAACTATGTCTAGTTTGTGTTGTCCTCCTACATCATTGGCCATATTTTTATTTCCTAGTGTAGAATATTCTAGATACTGCTAAAGCTAGGACTGCAGAAAAGATGTGATAAATTTTATCCTCCCTAATGATAGACATAGACATTAATTTTTGGGCACCAACAATCATAGTGGGACCATGAGTGGACCATGGGTCGTACATGAGAATATTTTCTTTTGATTAGATACTTTAAAAAACTTATAAATCATAAATGTAAAATGATCAAACATGAGAATATTTTCATTTGATCAGATGCTTTATAAAACTTAAATAATAAATATCATAAATAATCAAAGGAAGGAGGGTCAGCAAGTGTAAAGAGATGAAAAAACAATGGATATTTGCATGTTGAAATCTCAAAAAAATGTTGGATCTTAACTCTATAGTAGCTCAACAAAAGACATGAAAACCTTAAAAATGGATACTAGCAAACTAAAGGAAAAATGAAGAGCCTATTTGGAATTGAGGAGTTGTAACTTAAGGAGAACATATTTCACATACTTAGAAAGATCAACCACGACTTCATGAGGCTATGAAAAAGAGACAAATTTCAAACTTATAGCTCTTAGTAAAGTAGGAAGGTTTGTCATACAAATTGACAACTTTTTAGTAGATTATTTTATGTGCAGCCTGTTTGTTATCAAGTTAAGCCTGGTAGCTTGTGTTCTACTCTTTGAGGAGTATATACTTGCCATAAATTCTTAGTTTTGATGCCTATTTTTTTTTAGTGGATAGAATTTTGAATATTAGTAGTATCTTTTAGTTTAAACATAAATAATTTTTTCCTAAGAAGAAGAGAAAAAAACTCTTCATTTTATAGGTTTTATAAACAAGAAAAACTTATCTATATAATAGTTTTTTATTAAGGTATTATCTTCAGACATTAAATAAAATAAGTATAACATTTCCTCTAACTTTATAAGCAAATACCACCTAGTAATGTTTTACTATAAACCTACTCAATCACACCATTTGTAAATAATATAAGTCTAACATTTCCTCTTAAATTAATAAGAAAATACCACCTAGTAACATAAAATTTGAATCTTGAAATGTCATACATGATCTTCTACCAAAAAGGATAGATACATACTTCTTCACATTCAATATAGCATGTTTATCTCAAATCATAAATTCTAAAAGCAACTGCAAGAGAAATTCCAACAAAAAATTCCTAGTCAATTTTCATATCAAAGTTGCTCCTCTATTTTTGAAATAATACTTTACCATATGAATTCTTAGAATATTGTGTACATGACTGAAAGAAAAGAAGATTTATAATATCAATTAACTTAAAAGATGAACCATTTCCTTACAATCAATCTTGTCTTCTTGGGGTGAAAATGGATGGAAGATATTAAGAGAGTGAACAAACTCCACAAATTCGATGAATTCATTATGTTTTAGATCAAATAGATCAAAAACCTATCAAACAAGACACTGAAAAATAATTGATGCATATCTAGAAGGCAACACAATAGGTTTGTACAAAGATTCACAACTTGGTTCATGACTGACTTCTCAAATACTCACAAAAACCCTTCAATGGAATAGGCCTCCAACAGCTCCCACTTGCACTAAGGGTTTTAGAACTTCAGATGAAATCTCATAGGCATCTAAAAAGATTAAATTCCACAACCCAACTCAAATTCTCCACTCTCAAACCACAAGGAACCACAAAATGGCAACAACTCTACTCCAACCCTTACAAGCTAGTAGCCATTCCAAATGGGACATTCAGACATATCTCTCAACCAATGTCACTTATCAAGACTGTACCAATAGTTTCAAATACCCCTTTCCATGATATAAAACATATCTCAAACCCAATGGTGATTCATTTGGAAGAAAACACCCAAACCAACACTTTACCATTCAACCAACAAAGAGACACCCCTTTAGACACCTCCTAACCACTGATTCTTCATGGAAAAACTTTTCTTAGGTTGCCAAACTTAGGATTTCACAACTTCTCGGATTCCAACCACTCACCAAGGTGCCAAACCACTAAACCCTCACTTTATGCCACCAAAACAAGGTTTTTCAAGGGTTCTTATTAGAAATAAACCTTTCCAATTCATCCCAACTCTTATAATCTCTCAAACATATCTATCTAGGCCTACACATGCTAAAAATACCTTTTCCTATCCTTTTACCATGTTATTTTGTCAAACCCTAGCCTCAAACATCCTTTTATTGCATGGAAACAAGGGAAATTTCATCTATAACCTTACCTAAGACTCTCCAAACTGACTCACCTAGACATATGAACAAATGAAAACAATTAAGGGAGCCATTCCACTGAGTCACATCAAAACACAATAGGTGGAATGGCTTAGTTACCCCTATTATACTCTCAAACCCACAAATTGGCTTTACATAGGCACAATTAGGAAAAAGCTTCTAAAATATGCAAAACTTAATGGATTCCAACTAAATCACTTGGAAATGGAAGTATTAAACCTATGATACTTTTCAATTCATTGCATGGCACTTAAGAACCTGTACGGGCTGTACAAAAGTCTGCAATATAGAGAAATAGTGAAAAATCTGGAAATTGCATTGTTTTCTTATTCAAAATTTCAAGTGATTACATCAACAACCTTTTAAAATGTACACAAGACCTTTTAAACACCTTCCCAACCTTCTAAAACTAACATAACTACCTTTTGAACTTCCCAAAAAAAAATGACCTTTCACCTTCCTAGATTTTGTAATTTTGCATTTTGTACATTGACAACATTTGCACTTTTTGACAACTTTTACATTTTTACTTCAATGGACTCAAATGACTCAATTATTTTTCAAATGGCCCCAACATTGCCTTATTACATCAAATAACTCAAATAACTTCAAAAACCTAACTTAGGACTCTCATTTGCAAAATTTCCAACTTGGGGCACCTGCACCATACACTTGGCCTAGAAAAGGACTCATGTCCCATGAGTAGGTGTATTATCCTTCACCATGCTTCCTCTCAGCTTCATCATGCCTTCCACATGTCCTTTTTATCGGAATTATCCTCCATGGAATCATATGCTCTATTCTTGCTTCATACTTTTCATTGCTGAACTTGGTTGCATCTTCCCATTGTTCATTGTCTATAGATAGACCTGTACTCTCTTCTCTAACTTTCCTTGATGCTAAACTGGCTTGAATACCTACACACAAAATCCCACCATAGGTATCTTGTACTGTCTTCTTTTTGTCTCCTGATGCATGCTTGAATTCGCCTATTTTCCTTGGCCTATATCCCTCATTCACTTGTCTTCTCACCTCTACTACATGTTTCAAGTTCTCTACCCCTATTTCACCATGCTTACTAGGGCCATGATACTCTATTATGGAAGAATAAATCTTCCTTCCATATTATTTTGTAACTAAGGTAAAAATTATAGTCCCAACTAGCATGCCATCAACATCCTTCCACCCAGCTTGTCTCTACCCTTTCAACTATCCCTTGGCCTCCTCTTGGCCTACTTGTGGTGTCAATACACTTCCTTCAACCTTCAACGCTAAATCACACTTGAAGTGCTCTATTTTTTCATCCTCAAACATAGGAATGGTTTCATGTTCCTTTTCTTTTGTTATCACAAGTTCCTTCTTACCAACTATGATTACCCTTGTTATTTTGGATTGATTTCCTACATCACCTTGCAATGGACAAAAACATAGAACATACAACCAATGAAGGAGGCTATGAGACTTGAGGATGAAAAAAATAGAGAGCATGCAACCATTCTAAGGCTTAAAGAAGTTGAGATAGTAGAATGAAGGAAAGAAAAGGAGAAGGTAGAGGTAGTTAGTTTGAAGAGGAGTCTTTTTTTTCAGAAGAAAAAAAAGATAAAATGATGACAGAGCCGGTTCCAAGGAAGGACAAGAAATAATTAGTTGGAGGGGTACAAAATGAGTTGTTGAAGCATGAGGAAATCCTATTTGGGACAATGGTATGCCCTATGGAAACAAAATTGGATAGTAGGCAGTCATTTGTGGTCAAGGCAAAGACTTGTAGATCTGGGAATGCAATAAAATTTGGGGCAGAGAGTTAAAGAACAAGGATAAAGGAAAAGGGTGAAGTCAATAATGATCATTGGAATGGGCTAGAGAATGTTGCAAGGTTGCAAAAGAGGATCAGTTAGGAGTTGGTTGGTAAGGGCATTAGTTTAGATGTCAGAATAGGTACAACACTAGTGCATGATAGTGAAAAGGCTAAAGGGCATTCAACTAATCAGTTTGTACAGATGGAGAACTATCCCAAGTACAAAGAATGGCAATACAATTGGAGTCAATGGAAATTTGTACCAAGATGATAGAGGCATGGAATGATTAGTGGTGGATAGTTTTCAATACCATTTCCAAGAGACTTAGAAAATTTACAAGGCTGGTTGTATGGTGTAGGAGCACCAACTGCAATTTTGTGTCAAAGTTGTCCAATATGGGCATATGGTAGATTTTAAGTTTTTTTTGAGTTTTTTTCTTCAAATAAGGTCTAAATAGACCAAGTTAAATGTAATAGGTCATATTTTTTTGGTTTTAAGTCATTGGGTCTAAATGGTAAAAGTTGCACAAATTGGAAAAATGTTGTTAATGCAAAAATGAAAAAAAAATGTAATGTTAAGGAATCTCAACGGTCATGATAGTTCAAGGTGTAGTTTAGGCGGTTTGTCAAATTTTTTTTGGTTTTAAATTTTTATATATGTTAAAGATATCGATGTAAGGCTCTCTCTAATGATTTGAAGAGAAATTCTATACAAAATAACCCTATTTTCTACAAATTCTTTGTATTTTCACTGTTTATTCAGCCTCTATGGCCCCGTACAGAGGTAGAGAGTTCTAAAATGGGTTGATATTGTTAAATATAGGTGTTCACTACATTTTCCCTTCTTTTTTGAGAGTTTAGCATTGAATTTGGTATAAATTTTGATCAATTTTTTGTAAAAGTCTGCATATACCCTATTAAGCGTTTGAAGGTCTTTAAAATGAATTGAGGGGCCATTCCACGAACTGTACCCACTATATATAAGTGCAATGGACCCTATGAAATATTAATTAGGATTTTTCATGATTGTGAGGGTAGAGGGGATCTTTTGAGAGTCCGGGCTTGATGCCCTAGTCAATAATTTTGTGTTTTTGGAGTGAAAATGGTACTTTAGGGTGAGTGTTTGATGATACAGTGTTACCAAAGGCTAGGTAATGGATCCTTGAGAATTTTAAGGCATATAATAGTGTGATAGAAGTGTTGGAAGGTTGTGGGAAGGTCTCGAATAGGGTTTTTCAATTAAACCCTCTTGAAAAAGTCTAAAAACAAGGGTTTCAAGGTTAGGTATGTTGGAGGCCATACCACTGAGGAAAAATTATGGAATTGGAGGCTTGGATACCTGGTTACTACTGCCCAATTGTATTTTACACTTTCCTTTCAAGCCCTTCTTGTATATAATCTTCTCTGGTTCTTCTTTTATTTTTCAAGAGGACCAAGTGACTCTACACCTAATCATCTTTTAGTGTAAGTACCATCTCCTCTATTCTTGAATTTACTTTCCCACATAAACCTCTTCTTGATGCTTAGTTGGGGAGGTATTTATATCACATTCACCTCCACCTATATACCATTAACAACTTTAAGTATTTTTATTGGGGCTGGAGAAGGGTTTAGAGTAGGCTTTCTTTGGAAAATAGACCTAATTTTGGGTCTAGTCAATGTAGAAACCTGATTTTTGTGGAATTGATCCAAAGAGACCTTTTGATTCTTTGTGTTATGTTTTATGAGGGAAAATTGGGGTTCTGAAAAGGTGTGGATTTTGTTGACTAAGGGCCTTCTCTAAAATATATTTGTGAAAACATCAATTTGGTGACCTACATGGAAACTGGGTTGAATAGTGAAGAGTTGATGAAGTAGAGTTGTATGGTTAAAAGGTTGGTTTGAATTGCATAAAATAGTGTTTGTAATTGGTTTACCACCCCATCATTGCATAAATAAGTCCATGAGAGATGAATTAAATGTGTGCTAGATATTTTTGAAAAAAGCACAGCCTATGAAGTAAATAGTGGTAAACAGAATTGTCACTGCATATCACTCCTCAAAAAAAGGAAAGCTCATTGGCACATTGGCTAAGCTTGATGAAGTATGCAAAAAATTATAGAAAGGATAAATAGCCACAAAATTCTAATAAAAATTATATTATATATCATACATATATAATCTCAAATAAAATAGAACTAAATAGAAAAGCATAGTACATAATACATCATAAATGTTTGCAAGTATTATGAATTTAAAATAGCTTGTGTAAAGGACATTGTTGAATAGTCATTATAGTCCAATTATAAAAATCTCTTGGGACCCAAGTTGCAACATAGAGTTTCTAATGAAATTTTTTTATCTCCATGATGAATGTCCTTATATCATTTGTTGCATATGTAAGTTGAATCTATTTTGTGCAGCTACAACTAATTTTTCTCATCCCTCCCAATTAAATAACTTGTACAGTTTACATGTTACATGATTGAATGTAGACATATATGCTGCAAAAATATTGTCTCGAGATAAAGAATCTAGTAGCTATAAACCCCCATAATTTTACGTCTACTTTTTTCTTATTGTGAATAGATTGAAGCAGTAATTGTATGAAGATAGATTTTGGTTCAACTCATTTTTCTTAAATTCTACTTTGGTAGGGCTTCTTAATATTTTCCTGCAAACTCTACCCATTTTCTTCATTGGTGTCATTGAGAGCATGACACAATTTATTTAAAATCTTGAGGTAAGTCACTTTCCATGATTTCAGTAATTTTGTTTTGGAAATATGTACAAGGCCAGACCACTTTTTGTTGTGTTTTAGTTCATTCTAAAATAGATTTGTTGTTATCTGGTAAATGAAGGCATTGGTTTTGTGGTTTTTTTCATTTATTATATTATTGTAATTTATAGTGTTAGATCCTTATTTGTTTCCTTACATGGATATATTTTGAACTGTGAAATGAATTTTACGTTTATTTGGTGGTTTTATTTTTTTCCTTGCTCTTGAGGTTCTTTTTGTGACAATTTTCCTAACAAAATTATTTAGTGTTGAATGTACAACAACTACTGTTGAAGTTATAAATCCAATGGTTGCCACAACTATTTTCACATAGATTGAACAATAAATATCATATCATCTTCATATATTAAAATTAATACATTCTTCTTTGCAAATCTTAAATTTTATACAGTACATATTTCTTCACAGTTTTGTGCCATTATACTAGCTCTTGTACTTTAAAGACCAAATATCAAGACAAGGGACTGGCATGACACAAATGACTAAAATTTTACAAGATTGTGTTGAATAAGTGACAACATCTTGGTTTTGTTACTTTCTTAGGGCTGAGTGTTCAAATTTGGTACCAATATACTTTTGACAATATTATATTATTTTCTAAAACCACATGTCTATTCAAAAAATTAGGGGCGTGTTGATGGTGTTTTCTACACAACAACAACTCAGACAGAATATGATATCCTATCTCTCTTGAAAGGTAAATCTCTATGGGAAAAGAGATAACCCCAAGGTCTCTAATGTTAGGTCAATGCAACAAACAACCTAGAGATAATGTGAAAATGTTGGTAATCACAAAGGGACCTTACTACAAGCAAATACTGGACCGATCCCTCAATTGAAATCAAATAATAAAGAAAATTAAAAAAGATAAAAGGTTTCAGAGATAATTCTAAGACTAGTTATAACCCTAATATTGACAATGCCAAAAGATAAGATGCTCAAAATGGACCGATCCCTCATAAACTACTTTTTGTTTGACCCAGATAAATCTGCAATCTCATAGGAATAGTGCAATCTTTTGAGGTTTTAAAATATTTTAAAAGCATAAACATTCATTCAAAATAGCCTGTTGCAACTGAAATGAACAAACATTCATAATTGAACTAAGCACTATTTTAAGTCCAATCTAACTTTGCAAAGCAGCTAACAATCAACTAACTGCAAAAAGTATGGACTAGAGATCGTTGCAACATTCCAAACATGAAACCCTAAGAATCACCAAACTATCTAACAATGAACTCAAGCAATTTTAAAGATAGAACAACAAGAATCATTCCAGATGAAACTCAACACAAGAGAGATACCAAATCATAATATCCTTTCTTATATTAGGTCATCCAAAATGGCAACAATTCCAATCTTCTATTACAATACTTGCTTGAAGATAAACCCTAGTTTGCTCAAATATATATTATATCACCTATATGTCTATTTTATATCACTTATCTTATTATCTCTATATCACAAATGAGGCAACATGCCCAATTTATAGAGAATCCCCAAGATAGGTCGACCCAAATAATAGTTTTTACAATAAAAATTCCACACAAGAGGTCAGCCTCAAAAGATATTCGAATACAACATGAAATGTGCAATTTGCACCAATTTCATCCAAGTCAGCTTGGGGTCTCAAAAATTCAGCCCAATGCATGTGGACAATGAGAAGCACAAACTTTGATGTAGCCCTATATAACTACTTCCCATCCTTGTCTTTAGCTCAATCTACTTCACCATGCACTGCCAGCAATACTTTGTCCAATTCAGTAATAGGTGGCATAGGAAAAACCCTAACTCTTCTTTCAAGAGACTTAATGTCATCTCTTGCCTACTTTACTGTGCCATCCCAATCAGCCCTATTTGTTAAATACCTATTAATAACTGCAATGTAGGTTGCAGCATCATCTAGGTAATGTTCAGTGACTATACCATCACTGACTAGAGAATAGACATCTCTCCACCATTTCCTAAGTTCTTTCAAATTGAAATACTTTGGAGCGAACTTCTTCCTCCCTATCATAATTTCAAAGAATGAGATGCACTTATCATGAATTCTAGTGAAAGTGTCCTCAATCTGCTTCCCTTGTTTGTGAATCTTCTTCAAGTCCCTTTTCCTCATCTGCAAGATCTCAAACCATTCCCAGGGATCAGAAACCCTTCAAAAAGGAAGAATCCCACTCTTCACCAGTTTATCCTCAGTGTACTCCATGATTGTTCTTGTTTTCTGCAATAGGAGATCAATATCCTCTTTGTCCTAGGCTAACACAGTTTTTAGCCAATCCACTGATCTCATGGCATCCCCTACAGTCAACAAGATATCCTTGATAGCACCATCTCCTTTTTTTTGGACTCCCTACAACCAATCAACTTTGGCCTGTGTGGTGCCTTTCATTCTTTCAAGTTTGAACATTGTTTCCTAGGGCAAGAAACCTGCAACATAAGAGGAAGAGACAATAGACTGCAAGTGTTTCATTAACTCCTACAAGTACTTCTTCAATTTCTCATTTTCCCTTTCAAACTCATGTCTGGTTTGTACATTTTTCTTCAATCTACCCACATTTACAACACTCGAGCCTTCATACTCCTCAATATCTTGCTCCATAGAAGCATGCCCTAAATCAATGGTCTGCACATGATATTCCTTTGCAGTTACATTATCTCTATTTTTTTTTGGAGTAGGGGTAGCAATATGAGCCACCCTATTGCTCAATCCATCTCTCTCAATCATGGATACAACCCTAGCCTTCTTCTTGGTTTTCTCCTTTTCAATGTTGGCCATTAGGTCATCCCAATTGGGAGGAGTGTCTTCCACTATTACCAATTTACTTTTGAACTCTCTATCCAGCCAACCTAGAATAGTGGATTTGGTTGGCACCTTATCCTGTTTATCCTACTTCTGTTGGACATTAGGTGCATCCTTCTAAAGACTAGGCACATTAGGGATTTCCTTAGTTGGATCCTCCTTGCCTAACGACTACTCCTCTACAACCTGTACCGGTGAAGGGATCTTAGCTGGTATCTCTTCCTATTGAGGGGATTTTTTCAATTGGTCTTATGTAGGTGAATCTGTATAGGTTACCAAGGGAGACTGGATTACCTTATCAATTTCTGCCTCGGCATTGTAGAGGTCTCCTTCCTAGAATTCTTCTTCACCCAAGTCCTTAGGATCCTCATCCTTCCTTGGCTCCTCTTGTACACTGCCAATATCTTGAGGAAGGGGAATGTTCTCTTGTTCAATGATAGGAGTAGTCATAGTTTGTTGTAGCATCCTTTGGGGAAGGATTCCTTGACCTCCTCATATATACCTATGTTCTTTCCCCTGAACTTTCTATCTCCACCACAGGTGCCTCAACCTCCTTTTCTGATTTGGAATTTTCCTTTTCCTTTTGTGACATTCTCACAAGTCTTCTTCTTTTGAAAAAAGGAGCAACAACATCTTCCTTCTCCTCCTTATCTTCTTTACCCTTCTCAGCCTCTTTCCTTGAAAAATGCCTTCTCTTTTTAGCAATAGGATTTCTTTGCTTACCCACATCTACTACCTCTTTAGTTTGAACATCCCTAACCTTAATCTTGAAGGGAAAGTATACCTTGGCTTTACCTTTAGAATATTTTTCATGTGATTCCTCAGAAGTAGAATGAGACTCCAATTCTCCCATCAAATCACAGGTGCATTGGACACCTTCAGTTTCTAGCTCTAATATCTTGTGCTTCAGCCACATTTTAGTATACTTAATCACCAGAGCCATAATTTGCTCCAACTCTGTCTTCTCTTCTTCCTGCCAATCGATCTCTCCAACTGGTTTATCTTTCACAGCTTCAAAGATATGACCCCAAATCATATTTCCATCCTCTTCCACCTGGTCAGGAATGCCCTTTATGTTTTTTAACCTTACCAAGTCTACTAGAAGCCTGGATAATTTCTTCTTCCTTACATCAAATTCATCACCAAGGTTAGCCCAATAGTCTTCAATGTTGTCTTTGTGGTTATACTCCTTGCTGGCCTTCTTTTGTGCCTCACCAATAATATCAAACCTTGCCCTCTTAGAATGGAAAGAGAGACCAAAAGTACTCATCTCCTCTTTAGAAGCATGAGCAGACTAGATGGAAGGGTAGGCCTCATTTGTTCCTATCTTCAAGGGGAAATCATTCCCAAACCCTGTTTTATGTTTATCTCCCTTCATAATCACATCAAAGTCATAAATATTCCTAGTGACCTCCAATAGTATAATGTGGTCAGTTGGGTACCTTGGGAGTCTATAGGGAGCCCTTTGATAGCCATCAATCCTAATGTAGGAGAAAGTGGGGAACTGGATGAACCATGCCCCATACCTCCTTATCAATTCCTTGGCTTTGTCTGAAATTCTCACATGCCCTGCACCTTGCAACAACCTAGTAATATACATTGTAAAAGAATCATTTTCTCTCCTGTAGCTACCTCCTACCATGTGCAGCTATGGATACACCTCATAGATTGCATCATGCTTGAATACACCTCTAGTGCTCAACCCTTTGTATGGGTGGAATCTTTCCAATGCATACACCAGGAAGGAAGTCATGGTGAAAGTATTGGTTTGCAAGACATTGCACATTTTCTCATGGATTACTGCACTTATGGCACCTGCCTAGTGGTAATCTATGCCCTACTCCATCCAAGCAATGACATTAAACATCCAACTCTAAGAAACTCCCACACTCTTCAACCCTACCAACCTGTTGAGGAGAGTGATAAAATTATAGTATTCCCTTTTGAACTTAAGCCTAAATAGCTATTTTGGCAACTTGGAGAAGTGGGACTTGGGCTTCTCCAACCAAGAAATGATCACCTATTAGGACTTAACCACATTCTCCTCATAATATTTCTTTGTTGTATCCATATCAAAGGCCACCACATGTGACCTATCAAGTATATCAAAACTCCTAGCAATGGACACAAGATCAAAAATCGGATCAATCCTTCCCTGAGGGCCAAATATCCTTTGTGTTCCCTTTTCATAGTTTTTGGCACATTCAAGCACCAACTCATAGAATTGTACTGTGGAGGGGAAACCAGCTACATGTGCTAACCTAAATTCCAGAGTTCTTCTAGCCATCAAAGGGAGGTTTTGCGCTGTCATCTCAGGCTTGAACTCCACGTAGTCCCACATAACCACATTGGTATCAGTGATCCCTAACTAGACAAAATTCAATCTCCTCTCAAGAATCTTACCCTTTATGTCTATTTTCACCTTTTCTGGATCAAAGAGCATAAATTTCAGCACTTAGATTTTTTGCCTTTCCCTTGCCATGCCAAGCAACATCATGTCCTAATCCTGCCTGCAAACAAGTAAAATAACCACAATGAGATTCAATACAAACAAAAAGTGTCAACATCAATTATTTCAAAGTCTGGTATTTAGCCTCCTCCACAGAATCCGAACTAGAGAGGAATTCCAAGGAAATCTGGACTAGGTGAAATTCAGTGAAACAAACATACGAACCCCACAATATCATTTCAATCAATCAGTATAATAAAATAATAACTTGAAACTACTTAGCATAAGTTCATTTGATCATATAAATACAACATCAATAAGAAAATTCCTCATGTAATCATTAGATTCTTCATTCGCACAAAAACTTTGGAAGAATCCACCAAAGATGGAAATCCCTAAAAACAAAAACATTTTCAATAGTCTGGGAAAATGAAAGAAGCGCAGAACATTCGGGAAAATCCCAACGAAGTAGATTTTAGTGGAGTTGAGAAAAAATCACCATGGAAGCATGAACTCAGTAGAATGATCAGGCAACAGACACCAAGAAAATTCAGAGGAAGGGGAATTTCGTGAGTCCAGAAAAGTCTATTATTAATAGCGAAATATGAAGAACAAAGGAGAAACAGGGAGACTCGAAGAAATCTAGTAGAGGTGGAATTCTGCGAGGGCAACAAAAACCCGAACACCTATTTTTCTCATGTCCTCACCTAAATAGACCGAATGGACATGGAATGAGAGCCTCCAAATTAAAAAATGACTTGACCTACAACTCCAATGGATCAACTATGAATTTTAAAAATCTCCTCTCAACAATTTAAAAGTGATTGGCTATGCCCTAGGTCAAGAACCCTCAAACCTCCGCCATGGAAGCACATAAAAGCTTAGGCACAACTGGCTCACAAACAAGGATAGGAAGTTTGTGAAAAATGCAAGCAAGCCCCAAAAACAGCAACGAAATACCAGCCCTAAGAAAATATTCAAAATGAACACCCAAACGCCTAGATATGGCATGCACATAGAAGCAAGATTGAAGAAATGAATGAAATGAAAGTGCATACAAAAAAGCATCAAAACCAATAGAGGAGAGAGAAAATATCTACATACCATGAGAATAGAAGGAACTAAAATTGAGAATGCCAACAAAAAACCTCCAAGCACAAGAAGAATACAAGCAATGCTCAAGAAATCTGAATGTAACACTTTAAATCTCTTCCAAATGAAAAATCTAGCAACACACCTCAAGCTCCAACACTCCAAACTCAAATGAAAAGTAAATAATCAAACTCAACTGGAAAATAACTTCCCAAAATTCAATATAACATTGCCCCAAAATTTGCGCAATCACCATTAATGTGATCGACAAGATGACCGAGACCAAAATCTAGAAATCCGACAGAGCAACGGACTTCAGAATAATCCAGATGCGATGGATTTCCTTGGACTTGAGCAGAAAGGCGGCCATTTCCAAATGCCAAAGGGAAACCAGGAAAATTTAGCCAGGGTGGATTTCCCCAAACATAGAGAGAACCCTGAAATGCACCCAGAACCTAAGGCTGACAATATAAATCATAAATGGGTCACTCTGACCGACAAGGTAAACATCAAAGCACGTGCCTAAGGAAGCAAAATTCCAAAATAGAAAGGTCAAGACACCAAAATAATAAAAAAATGAGGGTCCCAACTTTCAATGGGGCATGTGTGCAAAAACTACACAACAGGGTGCTACATTTGAGAGATCATTTTACCACAGACACAAAGAGTATTTTCTTTTCTACAACCACATGTCTGTTACTTTAAAAAATTAGGGGTGCTACATTTGAGAGATAATTTTCCCATAGACAAAGAGATCTAGCATCTCTTCATTTGCATCAAATTTAGGTATAGTGAGTGCAATGAGTGTTGAGAGATGAATTCCTATGAACCACTATTCACTACTCATGAAACATGGGTCAATGAGTTTGAATAAAAAAACTACATAGTTGAATCTTGATAAATACCTCCTCCTTATTAATCAAACTATAGGGATATAGGTTGTACAAACACAAGTAACAATATTGTAAATCCAACGGTATCCCAATTGGAAAAGTATCGCATAAAAAGTAGTAACCATACTTAGTTGTAAGGGTTGGGATCTTATCAATCAAACTATAGGAATATAGACTGATGAAGTAGAAAAGAAGTATCTAAGGAGAAGGTTGGGGATGCCTAAATTTAAAGAGGTATTTTAATTTAAATTGACTAAATTTTAGAATTCCCACTAACTAAAAGAAATATTATCTACTTAGGAATTAATGTAACTTCTTATGAAATCAAATGCATAGATAGAACATAATCCTCATTTCATTGATGATATTTATTGAGAATATATATAATGATACTCGCACAACATGAATGATGAATGAAATAGTAGATGAATTTGTTTTGACACTGACAATCTTCATAGCTAAAGCAAGGATTCATAAAAATCCTTACCCATCACTCATGTACATTGTGCCAGTCATGCTCTATCAGAGTTTTTTCCCTTTACAGTATCACCATAGCATTAACAATGCCAAAAAATGTTGCAATTGTAGCCCTTTCTATGATGGGTTTTGTGAAAATTTTAAAAAATAAAATAAAATAAAAATTATACACAAATTTAATTTTCGTTTTAAGTAGAGGATTCACAAAATAAATAAATAAATAATGACGAGACAAAATGATTTAAAAACCAATATAATATACATTTTAATTCAAAAATAAAATAACAAATATTGGGCCTGTAAGAAAATACCTTGGAAAGTGACATTCATTTTAACTACAAAATTTCTTCAACACCAGTGGTAAAATGAATGGAGGGTTAATAGACATTGCCTTAAAATGAAAGGGTTTGCACTGCAATAGGTACTGCATGGTGAAGCATCTTGAAAATGATAAAATTGATTTCTTGAAGATTGACCCTTTTAGTTCAAATAAATAACCCAACACCATTGGTAAAAGCAATAAAGGGTCATCAACCATTGAGTAATAATGAAAGGGTTTCAATTAAAATAGCACATGAAGCATAAAAGTAGAAATTACCTTCACCCTTGTAATGTTTCCTTACTCTCCTCCTGTCATAACCGCCATTTCCATTTCATTCAAAAGAAGAATGCTTGAAAAAGTAATGGAAATTGGTAAATAGTAAATACACACAAACCCAAGGTATTTGAACTCGCGTGTGAAACCCCAAAAGTGGACTTAGATAGAAACCGAGCATCCAATACTCACTATTCTCCACACCTAATAAGAAGGGATAGAAATCTAAATCTAGCTCCAAATACTAGCCTAGCTATAGAAAATATGGCACTCCTTCACCTAGCTGGGCAACATCTAAAAACATCATCCCGACCCTTAAGCAAACCTAGCAAAAAATCTCTCAAGACAAAGATGAAACTACACCTATAGGGACACATAAATCCAGAAAAGAAGAGATAAAATGAGCACTAATAATAGTATGGACACAAAATCAAAATAAAAAGATAAAAATAATAAGATTAGTAAACCAAATCATACACAAGAATGACTAAGGTTAGCTGAAACTTACAGCCAAGTTCAATTAGGATAAATATCACGATCAAAAATTTATAATGGAGATGAATACAAATCTAATTTGGAAAACATAGAGAATAAATTTAAATTTTACTTGTAAGTAGTTTGACTAAGAGTCCCATGACATTGTAGGCTGTTGAATAAATTACCATACAATTTACACCTGCCTTCTTTCCATGCCATATTTTGTGATGTAATTTTTCTCTCCCCTATTTGAAGTTTCATAAAAAGGAAAAATACATCTCAAAATGCATGTCGAATATTTAGGGAAGGAAAATGAAAAAGAAGAGGGAAATACAAAAGTTATTGTAGAAGAAGTATTTTTTTTATTGTCTTAATTTAAGACAACTAAAAAATATTAAATAATATATTAGATTATAACTATATTATATTATATAATATCATATTATATTATATTATAATTGTAATGATCTAAATATATTTCCTTGCAAGACTAAACTAGGGTTAGAACATGCATGCAATAATAATATCAATCAATCAATAAAATGCAAAGGAGGAATAAAGAGAAAGGGAATGAGACTAGAACAGTCTCACCCTTTTCTCTCCTCCATGGATCACTTCTATTGAACCTTCTCTACTTGCTGCAATATAATGGATGTCCTCAACCTTTGTGTGAGCAAATTAAGTTTATGACATGACCTAGCAAGTGTTGAAGGATTTAATCTAAAAATGCAAGAGAATATAAATCTACATGCAATGTAAAAATCTATGAAAGACCATGTTAGATGATAAAATATGACAATGTAAGATGATGAGAGAGAGAGATAATAATGGATAGCCAGGGATCTCAAAATAAAGACAAAATTGACATTTTATAGAAAATGCAATTTTGTATGGATGAATGAGATTAAAGATTGCCAAATGCCCTAGAATCTATGGACAAGATTCAATAAAGCAACCCACAATTAGGGTTAGGGAAACATTAGGTTAAATTCAAAATGAATGGACAAGTTTGATTTTTAGAAAATCAAATCAAATGGCTGACAATGCATGTGACAAAAGATTTTGGGCATGGAAAACGAAGTCGTTGGGGAATCAAATAATTATTTAAAATTATTTAATTCAAGAGGGGATGTTGAATTTTTTGAATTAAAAACTATTTTAATTCAAAAAGGGTGGGGTCATATGACATTAAATAATTCAAATTAAATTATTTACTAAAAGAGGGAATTTATAAAGTGAGACTTATTTTAAATAAATAAGATTTATTTAAAATGAGCACAACAAAAGAGGGGGAATTAAATAATTTAATTTAGGTGTTGGGACTATTTTAAATAAATGATTTTATTTAAAAATGAGGGGAATGTGAAGGTGATAATAGTTAAATAAATAAAAGAATTTATTTAGTTATAAGAGGACTATTAAGAATTAGTGACATAATTAAATAAATAAATAAAATTTATTTATTTAATAATCATGAAGACATAGTGGATAAAAATAATTAATTATAGAAATATATTAGACAATTAGTGATGCATTAAATAAATAATTAAAATTTATTTATTTAATAATCATGAAGAATAAACATATATGAATTATTTAATTAATAGTCGAAAGTGAGTCAAGGACATAATTAAAATGTCTTAATTATGCTAGGAAGAAAAAGATTAAAAATAGAGTTTGCAAGTCTAGGTCATTTTTATGTGTCTACATTTGCCCCTCTTTGTCATAATGTAGCCTGTCGCATTGTGGAAAAGAAAATAAGTCAAACATATGCCCCAATGCAAAATAGGATGAGGAAGAATGACGAGGAAGGTTGTGGTATGCCCCCTCGGGAGGACAGATGGGTTCCAAGAACATGGGTGTGCTCTCGAAATGGATGAGAAGATTAGAAGACAACGAAACAAGAAATTGTTAGTAAAAGATATATGGATGGCGATATGGATGCAATGCCTATATGAGATGCATGTTAGTTCCTAGACCAAATCTTTCAATGTTTACCATAGGACTTTAATATTTATTGCTCTTTAATCATCATTGGGCAGATTATTGTAATGGCCAATAAACACCATGATATGACATAAACCAAGGTGTGCAGGGTCATACCATCACACGAGACAAGCAGTCATAGACAACGATGATCATGACTCATACTAAGAGTGCAATTGCCCCAGTCATTTTTTCATAACCAACTGCAAGCAGAAAAAGACAAGGACAAACTATGAAACATCATTGCTTCTCTAAATCCTGTTTCCAAGACATCCTTGAGAAACTAGCAACATGATTGCAAAAATTAAAAAAATAACGCCCCCGTCATGATACATCATTGTTTTTCTAAATCTCATAGTCAGGACATCATTGAGAAACTAGTAACATGAGTGTCAAAAGTCAAGAAAAAGTCATGAGACGTCGTTGTTTCTCTAAATCCTGTTGTCGGGATCTCGCTGAAAAACTAGTAACATGATGAAAAGGCCAAAGATAAGTGCCAAATTTTTGCCAAGTGCTTTAAGATTAAGGTTGCCAAATGTCGAGCAATATCAAATTCAAGAAGGACACATCCTGAATGACGTTGATATCTAGAAGATCAATTCTCGGAATTAGGAGAATCCATCAAAATTCCAGATGATGAGGACAATGCTTAGGAAGGACACATCTAAAAGAATAAATAGATGATGAGAGTTTCTCTTCAAAAGGACACATCTGAAGAAGAACACAAATTTTTTCTAGGTTCAATTGTCTTGATAAAATTGATTACAAGCCATCGCCGAATTGACTGCAATTGCTGATGAAATAAATGGTTGATAGATTGCTTGCTCGGGATTGATGGAAGATTTGTGTGATTTGAAGAAAGTTTGATATGTGTGAAAATGTTGTACCAATGAACCCTAATGGACTGACCTAGTGCAGCCTCGAGGGCTCATCGATTGATGGCCTTGCCTACGTCGTGCACTCAGAAACCTTGTAGTTCGACATGACCAATGACATTGTCCAAAGGACAGAAGTTTGAATCATGATTCTATTTTGACAAACCTAGAAAGACTAACCTAATGTCTCGGGGATTCAAAGATGAATCTTGCCTATGTAGAAAATGTGTAGAGACAACGTAGTTCGGACAAGGACAAAATATTGATTGATGTGACCGATTGAATTAACAAGACAACCATTGACTTTGACTCTATTTTTGGGATTTTGACATTGATTTGGATGTTTTTGTATTTTCTCAGGACATTTTTCAATTTTTAGGTCTTTTTTAAGGACTTTATATGATTTTTAGGATTTTATTCAGGACTTTTTTAGATTTTTAATTTTTTTTCAAGACTTTTTTGAATTTTTATGAATTTTTGATGTTTTACAAAAATTGTGACAAATGCATGTGAATGATACCGATGCACATGAATCCAAGGACAATCATGATTTTGCTACTAGTCAAATTGAATACTGATTGAAAGGTGACGATGACAATGACAACATTGTTTGACATGGGAAGGACACATCTTGAAACAACGTGGGGATGACAATGATATGACAAGAGGATAAAATTCTATAGCAGGGCCAAGGACAAAATCAAGGAATGTTTTGGATGATGGGCCAGGTTTTCCATATTGTTGCATTTGGAATGAATTAAGTAGGACTAGATGGGATGATGAGGGATCTTTAGACCATTGACAAGGAAAACCAAGATGGGTGATAGGTATAAAAGGACAATGGATGGTTTGGACTAGGAGAATATCATATGGTCTCCAAGGATGATGATGCATGAGGCTATGATGGTAATGACATGATATTCAATGACTAAGGTATGACCAGAAGATAGACATGTCAAAAAGTTTTCCAAAACATGATTTATGTTTTTGCCCCAATCTTTGTCAAGATCAAAATAGGTGGGACAATGGATGGACATGATAAGGTTTAGATGGGTAGATGGAAATGTCATAATAAATTTTATGTGAAGGGCATGGGAGATGAGACAACTTGCCCCAAGTGTAATGGTCCACATAGATGATTTATTCTACACATGACACCTATTTCCTAGGTTTTCATCATGGTACTTATCCAAAGTGCTTGTTTACCAAGTTTTCACTATTGGACAAAAAATTTCTCTTTACTATTTTTGATATTTTTTTTTTTTTTTTGGTGTCACCATGATGCCTGTTTGCCAGGTTTTCACCAAGGTGATGATTTTTCTGATTTTTTATTTTTGCATTTTTTCGGATAGCCTTGATGCTTTAGATGACCACTGACTGTGCTTAATCCTTTGACGGTGCTGATTTAGAGATTGGTGTCATGACATTCCAATAATGACCTTTCTGAAGTAGTTGCCTTGTCAGGATGATAGCGCTTGCATACACTTGATTGATTTCATTGTGATCCTTGTTGATACTAGAGTTGGCCTTATCATAATATGCACATCATGATAGAGTGCCTTGAGAGACCTTATGATAGATATTTTCTGCCAAGATGTGACGGATTTGTGACATGGGATGTTTGGACTTTAAGGAGGATGTAGGATTATGATGGATGATGGTGGACATGGACGGGTTGGTTGGATGTTTGGATGTATTGGTTTTTATTTTCCAAACTTTGGGTGTTAGATTAGGATAGTGTTTGGAACCAACAATTTTATATGTCTTTCTTGATGGCCATTTTGATGGAGGTGGACATGTATTGTATGTGGGAGTCCTCTTGTGTTGTGGCTCTACATTGTGATTGACTTTTGGATTTGGCATATTTTCTTTGCCTGATTCATTCTTTTCTTGACTTGACCCATTTTTTTTTGGGATCCACTTTAGCTTTATTTGTCCACTTGTATTGTTGATTGATTCCATGGCCTTTGACATGTGATTTTGAACTTTGGATTTGTAATACTTTTATTTTTGTTGGTTCCAAATGGAAGGTTTATTCATGTTGGAATGACAATTTGGGGTGTGGAGGGAAGGGATATTGACAACAATATTATGACAAGGACTACTCATGACTGCCATTTTGATGTCTGTATCAGATAAATTTTCCCCCAATATCAAGGAGGTATCATTAGCATCATTAGATTTTTTGACTGATGAATATCCAAGACCTTGACATCCATAATGTGCTTGAACTTGAACGGGTTCCAAAATTCCTTGCTCGTGTAGGCCTAATCCTTTTCCATGATTATGCATGTTCTAAAAAAATTTGTTGGTGATGGGATACTTGTTACTTTGGAAGCAAGACGCTAACCTATCCTTATTGTGTTGAAAACCTTTAATCTAAATTTTCTCATCTATAAGAAAGCTTGCTCTGACAAAGAGAGATGACCCTAGTTGATAGCATGTTGTAGCTTCACTAACATGTTGGATAGATTTTTGATTGTCATCTTTGGTTTGATTTTTAGACATATCAAATTCTAATGATTTTGTTGGTGCTTCGAAGTTGATGTCAAAACCGTCTTCATGGTCATTGTCATAGAGCCCACTGAATTCAGTTATATCTTGATCATTTGCAAATATGTCCATGCTAGGAGACTCTTATTCTAGTGGTATACCTTTTATGTGTCCCATGGAAGCAAGTGTCTCATTGTTGGTAGTGTTAATATTAGAATCTTGGAGAGGGTCATCATCAAGTGTTTCATCATGAAGGGCATAAAGGTTAAGGAGTGGATCATTTTGGACTTCTTCATCAAAGATAGTGTCTTGATCAAAGATGGGTTCATTTTGAATGTCATGATTGGAAATGAGATCTTGACCAAGGATAGGGTCATCTTGAATGAAATGGTTGTGGATGGACTCTTGAGCAAGGATAGGTGTATTTGGTATGCCATGATTGTCTAGGAGGAATTCTTGGATAGATTTAAAGATAGGGTCATGGGATGGACTACTTTGATCTTGACAAGATGGTGATGTTATGATGTCATGCTTTGTATTTTTCGTTTGACATGTATCCTCAAGTTTATGAAATGGGATGGGACTTTGGAGACCATGACTAGATGTGTTTTCATGAAAATATGGAGTGTCTTGGAATGGATTGGGATGTAATGGACTAGGATATGACATGGAGGTTTGGAAAGGATTAGTGGATGAAGGACTAGGATGAGATGAAGGATTAGAATATGACATGTATGCATGACAAGGATATGACGTGGATGGAGGATTAGAATATGATGTGGATGGAGGATTAGGGTATGATGTGATTGAAGGACTAGGATATAACTTGGATAGTTGGTTTGGATTGATGGATGGTTTCTCCTGTCAAAGTTAGGGTGGGTATGATCAATGGACATTTGTTGTGACTTAGTGTCATGGACGGTGTTAGGAGACCCTTGATGTTAGATGGATAGAGGACTAGGACTCATGGATTTTTGGTAAGATGGATAGATGGATGGAGGGATAGGGGTTGTAAATTTGGACTTGGATTGGAGGTATAGTGTTTTGAATTCCCTAGCAAGTTGTGTTTGACCATTACTAATGAATTGGCATTCAAGTCGACTAGCAAGCATGTCATAGTGATTTGAAGACATGATGGTGGATGGAATGAGACTAAGATTGTGCAAAGTGATAATGGGGACAAAAAGGAATGTCAAATGATTTTTAGGAAAGTTTTTCTAGCCACTTAAAGTTTGGCCAATGTCTCGATTTGGATTGTCAAAGGATTGGTTTGAAGGACAAGATGACAAAATGACAAGGTGATATTTCCATACTAGACTTATGAGTTGGAAGTAGCTCACCAAAGGACAATGACTAAGGACTGATTTGTTTGACTTGGTCCAATGACAATTTACTTTTTTAGACAATGGTTTGACAAAGAAAGGAAAGTTTTCCTATTCCAAAGTGTGCAAAATTGAGGACTTGATTTGACAAATGTGGTTCATGATGGCAAATGAGTTGCAGGAAGTTATTTGACAAAATTTTAGGCCAATTACAAATATTTGTTTCAGTTGGCAAAGTTGTTTCAGATTTTGGCAAGTTTGATGTTGATTTGTCCTAAAATAGTTGGCAAACACATGGTGTTAAAAATCAACCACATAGAAGTCATTTTACAAAATCCTATGGCTGGAAGGATAGTATTCTTTTGGATCCCACTAACCACATATCCTTAGTGAATGAATTCAGAAGCTTGGTCCCACAGGCTCCCCCTTACAGTGCACTCACTTCTCAGGGCAACCAAGCTTTCAACCTCCATGAAAATCCCATGGCAAATTGATCATTTCTACTAAGAATTATGCAGGTGCGGGTGTCCTCACAATGACCATTGTTGTACCAAAGAATAGAAGGTTTTTGGGTTGCTAGAACAAAGGATTTATTTTAGGCACCCGTTCAAAAGGCCACACGAGAGGCATTATCATCCCAGTCTGCAGAGGTTACATTCTGTAGGTTTCGACGCAGCACAAGGGTACTGGGGAGTCAATTGCTGGTCCACAGGAGCTTTTGTAATGCTAATCTTTCCTTAACATTAAAATTTATATACCGGTTGGGCATCGCTTGGCTTTAGCGCATTCCCGATTTGAGTCGCTTTGGGGTGAGTACTTTTTCCCACCAAAGCAAGCCAAAACATTCATAGTTCAATCAATCCTTGTTTAAAAACAAAGAGTGAACACATGAATATCCTAACTCACACTCACATGGTGTTCATTTTAAGTCCAAATTGAAATATGTTGACAAACATAAAAAACATGGAGTTCATTTTAACCATTTGTAGTATTTTTCAAAACATGGGGTTCATTTTAACCCAATGCTATGAAGAGATGCAAATTTATTTTAAACAATGAGTTATAATGCAAGATTGTGTTCTTTTTAACCCAAATGAGTATGTATGCATATTCATTTTAACTCATGAATGTAAAATGAAAATTTGTAGTTGTTTGTTTAAGATTTGTGAAATAAAACAAAGAAACAAATATTAGACTCCTCGCCACAAGCTGCAATAGAAAATCAGTAACCCAAAATCTTTAAACTACCATGCAAAAAAAAAGTGTTTCCATAACCCCAATTGACCCAGTGTAGGCCCAATTCCTAGAGTCAATAACAGTTTCTCTTACACCCAGGATCGCACAAGTGTGCAAGGGGAGAGGATACTTCTATTATTGATCACTAATATTAGAGGGTTAGCTAGTCAAAATAAATCTAATTTTTGGAACTAATTTTTGCATCAAAAGTAAAAACATAGAAAATAGACCCTTAGTGAAACCTAAAGAGCTTTGCAGAAATGTAAAGAAATCCGAAAAGTACGCTATTTTGCATCCAGAATTAATTTTTTATGAAAAATCACAAAAAAATTATTAAAATTTCAAAACATATCCTAAAAATCCAATTTTTAAATTGAAGGTGCCTGACAGCATTTCAAACCTGAGAAAAAAAAATTGTGTACAGATCTATAAAATTTTGTGAGACATAAGTCAATCTATATAAAACCCTAATTGTTAAAGATCTATTTTTTATCAAATTATTTTGCAAGAAAATTGAAAACATAAAAAATAGACCCCTATTGAAATTCCGATATCTTTCCAAAAATGTAAAGAAATTTGAAAAAATCACTAGTTTTCTCTCAAAATTGATTTTTCATGAAAATAACAAAGAATTTTTTAAAAAATTATAAACTCCGAAAGTCTGATTTTTGGAATGGAAGCTTTTGATATTGGCGCCAACTTGCAAAAAAAAATTTGTCAAAAAAAATGTAGTAGTTTGAAAGATATGGTCGAATCTCCAAAATGGTGCAAAACCTGCAACAAAAAAGATCCAACTCCAAAATTCCTCAAAATTTGTCAAAATATGTCAGCTTCACCAACATAATGATCTAAATATATTTCCTTGCAATATTGAGCTAGGGTTAGAACATGCATGCAATAATAATATCAATCAATCAATAAAATTCAAAGGAGGAATAAAGAGAAAGGGAATGAGACTAGAACAGTCTCACCCTTTTCTCTCCTCCATGGCTCACTTCTATTGAACCTTCTCTACTTGCTGCAATATAATGGATGCCCTCAGCCTTTGTGTGAGAAAATTAAGTTTATGACATGACCTAGCAAGTGTTGAAGGATTCAATCTAAAAATGCAAGAGAATATAGATTTACATGCAATGTACAAATCTGCAAAAGACAATGTTAGATGATAAAATATGACAATGTAAGATGATATGAGAGAGAGATAATAATGGATAGCCAAGGATCTCAAAAAGAAGACAAAATTGACATTTTATAGAAAATGCAATTTTGTATGGACGGATGAGATTAAAGATTGACAAGTGCCCTAGAATCTGTGGACAAGATTCAATAAAGCAACACATAATTAGGGTTAGGGCAATATTAGGTTAAATTTGAAATGAATGGACAAGATTGATTTTTAGAAAATCAAATCAAATGGCTGACAATGCATGTGACAAAAGATTTCAGGCACGAAAAACGGAGTCATTGGGGAATCAAATAATAATTTAAAATTATTTAATTCAAGAGGGAATGTTGAATTTTTTGAATTAAAAAATATTTTAATTAAAAAAAGGTGGGGTCATGTGATAGTAAATAATTTAAATTAAATTATTTACTAAAAGAGGGAATTTATAAAGTGGGACTTATTTTAAATAAATAAGATTTATTTAAAATGAGCACAACAAAAGAGGGGGAGTTAAATAATAAAATTATTTAATTTAGGTGTTGGGATTATTTTAAATAAATGATTTTATTTAAAAATGAGGGGAATGTGAAGGTGGTAATAATTAAATAAATAAAAGAATTTATTTAATTATAAGAGGACTATTAAGAATTAGTGACATAATTAAATAAATAAATAAAATTTATTTATTTAATAATCAGGAAGACATAGTGGATAAAAATAATTAAATAAATTAAGAAAGTTATTTAATTATAAAAAGACAATAGACAATTAGTGACGCATTAAATAAATAACTAAAATTTATTTATTTAATAATCATGAAGAATAAACAGATATGAATTAATTAAATAATTATGAATTATTTAATTAATAGTCGAAAGTGAGTCAAGGACATAAATAAAATGTCTTAATTATGCTAGGAAGAAAAATATTAAAAATAGAGTTTGCAAGCCTAGGTCATTTTTATGTGTCCACAATAATATATTATATTACAATATTGTAATATAATATAATATACTGTATAATATATTATATTTTATTATATTATAATAATATAATATATTATGTAATATCATATTATATTATAATATATTACAATACTGTAATATAATATATAGTGTTACCCCAAGTTTATGGGATGGGGATAGTAGGGGATGGCGAGACGAGTCCCCAAGTTTCTGATTTTTTAGGTCAAATTTGGGGACGACAGGGGACGACTATATAAAAATATAGAGAAATTTTAAATATTCATAAGATAACATGAATAAGGCATGCATAATATACATTATATAACCTAACATATAAAATTTGTGTTCAACATTATGCCAATACTAAATACGCATTCAAAATTAACATACACGAATCATGAAACAAACTCCTAGTTATAATTTGTAAACTTATATCAAAATGCCCAAAGGCTACATTATTGCCATATAGTTTTAAAGTTTTCTATGAAAATAAAAATACAATGTTGTATGTCAATAATGAATAAACAAAAAGCACTACTGCCCATAATTATCCTTGCCAAATATTTAATGTGTCGTAGTATCTACAGTTATCCTTAATATACCGGTAATATGTTTTAGAGATATGCACTAGTCTTTTTCATGAATATCTTGTTATGATGGAAACCATCAATTGGTCACCTATCACTTTCGAGTTAAAATCAAATTAATTGTGAGGATTCAATGAGTGCACAACATAATATATGGTTTTATATGAGTAACATGCTCACATATGAGGGGTTTTCTTTAAGTTGGGCAACTATGAATCCTTTTTAAACTATGGAATCTCTAAAATGTGCTAGTTACTTTTATTGTTTATGGTTGGCTCGTAGCTTGGTTGGTGCAGGTCAAATTATTTTTGTAGCTATTTGTAGGGAAAAAAAAAAATTGTGTAGGTCAAATTGAATTTAATTTGCTCATGAATAGGCCTTTTTTATGCTAAGTCATATTTTTTGCCTACTATCAATGCACAAATCTCAAAAAAAATTGAGACGCTTTTTTTGTTTTGAGTTTTTTTTTACTTTTATAGATTTGTAAATGTGGGGGATGGTTGATCATCCTCGAGATGGTTGAGGGACAACTCATCCATCCCAGGACTAGTCAGCCATCCCCATTTGGTCAATGGTGTCTCCTTGTTTTGAGGATAATTTCCTAATTTTTTGCAAAAAAGGGGATGATCCCCAGCCATCCCCTATACCTGGTACATCCCAAGGATAGGAACGAGGCATTTTAGGGGGGTAGTGTCTCCAAGTTTCCCTGATAATATATTATTATTATATTATATTATAATACCAACCACTCTCTCAATTTGATTTTTTTTTTTAATTGTCCACTTTAATATCATATTGTTAAATTCTATTTGTGTGACTAGTTATTTAGTTGTAATTTTAACGATCAAATTAGTCACTTATGATGATCAAATTAGTCATTTATTTAGTCATTTATAGTTGTGTACTTGACCTTTTGAAATGAAAGTGTCCGCAAGATAGCCCTCAAAATGCAATTGGATTGTTTAAATCATAGTTTATTAGTGAAATTGACCTCAATTTCTCTTTGATACATTTGACATGCTAACACAATAGGATAATCAAACTAGATTCAAATCATAGTTAAAAACATTAATAATTCATTAACATAATGAGTAATAAAAGTTAAAGAATGTAAATGTTAAATTTTTTTTAAAAATATGTGAAGGCCTTAAGACTGTGTTGAGAGGTAATGCCTTCCATGCAATAGGTATTTTTGGTGCACCAAGCAACCTAGGTGGCCAAATGGTCCACTTAGGTAGGGGTCCCATGAGGGGGCTTAAGCTCTATGGATTATGATCAAATTTGAAAGAAAAAATAATAGAGGAGCAATAGTCATTTATTTAATCATTTTTATTTGTCTAACCAATTATTTAGTTGTGATTTTACCCAATGACCAAATTAGTCATTTATTTGCCAAATTCTACTAGTGTTAGTCACAAGACTAAAATTTTTAGTCATGTGACTAAAATTTTTAGTCACATAGTCATTTATTTAGCAAATTCTACTAGTGAAAGGGATATTCATTTCACAATCTAAGTATGTTAAGGAATTGTTAAAGAAGTTTAGAATGGATGACTCTAAAATAGTATGTACTCTATGGTAACTAGATGCAATCTAAGTAAAGATGATGAATCTACTAAAGTTGATTAGAGCTTATACAAATCCGTGATTGGTGGACTGTTGTATCTTACAACTACTAGACTAGACATTATGCATGCAGTACGTTTAGTTACAATATTTCAAGAAGAACTAAAGGAAGCACATGTTATAGTTGTGAAGAGGATACTTATATATATTAAAAGAACTCTAGACTATGGGCTATCGTATCTGAAGGAGAATTATTTTACTTTGAACTCCTACACTGATGTTGATTAGGCTAGATGTGTAGATGCCCAGAAGAGTACAAGTGGAGGAGCATTCTTTCTTGGAGGAAGATTAGTTTCATGGTTGAGCAAGAAACATGATTCAAATTCTTTATCCACTACAGAATTAGAGTATATTGCAGCAACATCCTGATGTAAACAGATACTATGGATAAAGAAAACTTTGATGGACATAGGTGTGGTGAGTGATGAACCTACTTCTAATTTTTATGACAATATAAGTGCTATAAAAATTTCAAAGAATCCAGTGATGCATTAAAGAAAAAAGCATGTATCTATCAAGAATCACTTTTTGAGGGAGAAGGTATTAAGGAATGAAGTAAGACTTGAATATGTACCTACCAAAGAATAAGTTGTGGGAATATTCACTAAGGTCCTTCCAAAGGATAATTTTGAGTATCTCAGAGGGAATTTAGGGGTTTCTAACCCTCCTTCTTTGAACTAAGTTCAAATGGAGGTGCATCAGTCTAGTGGATTCACAAACTCTTTTGTTCTAGACTGATGATTGAGGTCTACTACTGAGGGGGAGTAGAAAAGTGCATTGTTGTAGTATGTGTTGTAGATGTACTCCTTAGCGGGAGTGAACAGAGCTTTATATGGTAATAAATTATGTTGCCAATGATGTCAAAGGGGTCGAGAGAATCATGTTCTTATGCTTGGTAGGTTGTCACTTCTGAAAATCATGTAGGATGCGGGAGAGAGAAATCATGCGAAACTTTATACTTGGTAGGTTGTCATGTATGTTGTCTTTGATGGTTTTTCACATCATGTGTTTCCATCAATGACAAATGGAGAGATTTTTGCAAGTATGGATGTTTTTTTTGGTGTTGTCATTGATTTCAACACTTTACAGGTTAAGTTATGTGTTTACCAAGTGATTTTGAGAAAATTTGAGAAATAATGAAAGTTGTGTTGAAGTTGTGTTTTGAGTGTGCTCTGGTATTGTGGTCCACATTTTATCTATGTTGATCCAATGCCTATGTATTTTTCCAGGTGTGTTCATGAGCTTAAATAGATTGTATATCCCAAGTTTCAACTTTTGGTTCAATGGAGAGTAAAATTTATGTTCATCAATGTATGAATTGGTTTTTCACAGTTATATGGTTGTTGATTGGGACAAATTTTTTGGCTCTGCAATCCTCTTGTGTTTGTCTTTAGATCTTGTAGATTTGGGAGACTACTATTTCTGATGGTTTCCATGTCCTGACAAAATTTCTTATGGTTTGATATTCCAAAAGACTTGCTCCAGACCTCCTATGTTTTTGTTTGTTATCTTGGTTGAATTGGTGAAGTGTTCTCTACAAATTAATTTTGTTGAAGTTGTTGTGGATGTATCTAAGTTGTTCTCAAGGATGGTAAAATTACTAGTGAAAGGTGTTCATTACTAGTAATCTGTGCACTTCAAAGATCATCAGTGTTTTCATTGGGTTTGGTTGACTTGGTGTTTACATGGTACATTTTTTTGTTGCATCGATTTAATAAAGTGTGTGTGTGATCCAAGATGTTGTTTGGGTCCTAAATTAAATATGTATTTGGTACCCTCACATTATTATCCACCACGAGAATATTGAGTAGCCTACCTATTTTGAATTTGTAATTTGAATTTGAGTAGCCAACCTTGGTGAATTTTTCTAAGGATGGAGATGGTGTAAAATCAAGTTAAGTTGTGCAAAATTTCATATCCATCCATAATTCAATCTAAGCAAGAGAAGAGTGTGCGAACAAGTGTGAAAATCAGAGTGTGGAAGAGTGAATTGTGGCAATAGAACTTCATTGTATTCATAATCTTTTGATCAAGTTGTGAAGTGTGTGTAACTCCTAGTGATGGATCTTTATCTATTTCTTTATAGCTTTTTGTAGACAATGAACCTCTCTTTTGGACAGTGAGTCTTAAGGCAATGATCCCTTAATTTGGGTAGTGAGCCTTTGTATCTAGGCAATGATCCCTCTATCAATGAGCCTATGTATTCGATATTGTACTACTATTATATTGTGAGTTAATCCTCACCATGGTTTTTCCCTCATTAGGGTTTTCAATGTAAATCTGGTGTCTTTGGTGTTTTATTTTTGTTATTTGCATTTCATGTTCATACTCAATAATAGATAGAATTTTAAGTGGAATTGATTAAGTTAGGAATTAATAATTTTGTACAGCTGATTCACCCCCCCTCTCATTTGTCTTGTGTATTTCAATAGGTCTCCAAGAAATTCAAGCAATCAAGTAAGCAATATCCAATAATTTGAAGTGATGTGTATGAATTTAGTCCTTCAAGGAAGCCATTTAAGGGTGGTGAGTTTCAATATTTTATTGATTCATCATTATTTCATATCATTTATCTTCTTATCATTGTTATTACCATTATGGAAGTGGAAACGCTAACATTGGGTTTGACCAAGGAAATCTCATAAATGACACAACATTTCTTCTCTTTTTGAATGTGCAGATTTCAAGTTTAGAGAGGATTAAATGAAGCTTGAAGATCATTTATTCATAATTTTATTCAAATCCCTAGACCTTGTCAACTCACAAAAAATTACCTACAAAATTATTTGGCTGTGATCCAATAGATTTGTAAGCAAAAACAAAAAGCTCTAATCTGACATCAGAGGATTGTGAAAATAGATCTGAAAAAGACCTACAAGGAAACTCATGCCCTAAACCTCTAAGTCCTCCAAAACTAGTCCTATATTTTAATCATAAGTGTGCAATATCCCGCACTACTCATTTCAAAACATCTAAATTTATCTATGACTTTTTATTTTTCTTGCATTTGCATCGAATCAAATATGTGTATTATTAGCTTAGTTAGACCATTGCATTACATTCACAAATTAATCCTAGATCTATTCAAGGGTTGGTTGAGTCACCTTTTAGGTTGTAATTCAACCATATACCTTGTCCTAATCTATCAAAATCATCATCTAACACTCATTGTCCTTACTTCATGAAATACGAAAAAATGTGTGGAACCCTAGAGAAGGCATAAAAACCCTTTTCTCCTAGGGGACGAGACCTACATTTCTTATTCCCCCTCTTTTTTGTTTCATTTTGGTGAAACTGGCCTATTAACATTATATACCTTCTAAAAATTCACCTCAGATCTAGATCTTTCATTTCTTTGTTTTGCATTTCTCATTTAGGGTTTCACTTTTGTATCATAAAAAGACATAAAAATTCAAAAAATTGCATATAATATTGCATTATAGGTTGCAATTTTTGAGTCATATTAGATCAGATATACATTCTAATTGCATTCACAAATATCCATTAGGGCATTTAAATATGAATTTGTTCATTATATCCATTTAGGCATCTTTCATTTAAGTCAAAAATGTGAAATTTTTTTGCATTTCTTTGCATTAAAAGTACATCAAAATTGTGATATTTCTATCAGGATTCAACCATGTGATTTTCATTAATTTTACATCTTAGAATCAGTCAATTATTGCATCTTAGATTTAAAAATTGTATTCAAAATTTTCATTTCTTGATTAGGAATTTTTCACATTCTTGCACACATACATTTTCAACTTCGTAACCTTAAATTGGGAAAAATATTCACTATTAGACATGTTTGATCACAGATTTGGGAAACTTAAACAATTTATTAAATGGATAAACTTTTAGTTTTTGGACACCCTATCTAGGACATAGATGCCCTAGGCATATTTATCCTACTTTTTTTAGTTCAATTTTTTGTGACATAACCCTCACAAGAGCATTTTATTTATTCTATTGTCTATTTCTCGGTTACCTTTTGTACAACATTTTGAATTTCATTTCAAAGTATCATATCATCATGATGGCTTGATATTTTTGTAAGATGTTGACTTCTTTGAAATCCTTGGTTGATGTTTCAAGTTGTGTTTTTGGTGATGACCCTAATTCCAATGAGAATATTCATGATCCTTCACCTCCCAACACATTTCCTTGTGATGTATATATCTCAGGTGAAGATGAGGAGACAATGAATGAATTTATTCATAATCCTTAATGGAACCTTGAGAATAATGCAAGCTTTTATCCTTCCATGATATTTCCTAATCACCCATACCAACAACCACCACAACTTATCATGCCACCACTTGAAATGTTTTCTTCATTGCATAAGAAAATTGGCTTTCCATTCATACCTCAACTAATGCACATGGTAACACCTATCAATAACAATCACAAGGAAAGCACATCAATAAATCCACCATCATATGAGCATAAAGTTACAAACACGCCCATTAACTTGGAATAGAGATATGGACAAGTCTTTAAGATATTGACAAAACAAGGATGTGACATAAAGAATGAACATGAGGTCCATTCCCTTTTGGAACAAACACAATTTGAAGATACAAAATTATTAGGTTATCAAGGTCCTCCACCTTTTCTTGAAACATTTGTTCCACCAACAAAACCACATAAGAAAAATGCATTACATCTTCATCACCCTATATCCAAGATTAAACATGCATTAGCCACACTTCTAAACTTATAATACATTACATTACCACCTATCCATGACCAAGGAGATAAAAATAGAAAGAATCAAAACACATCCCACTATGCATATCATAGAATAATTGGACATTCTATTGATGGATGTTGTGCTTTAAAGAAGAAAAAAAGAGATTATGATTCTTACGAGGATCAAATTTAACATAGGATAGGTTAACATTTATGTTCTTTTCTCCTTGCCATGTGGTAGTTATAGTATCACAAAATTCTCACTAGCATGCATGGGTGTATAAACTAGGATTTATGCAATCATATTTCATTTTGAAAGGAGTGCCATATTATCATCCATATTGGCTCATCTTTGTCCCTACACTTGGGGGACAAGGGGTTAGGTAGCCTTGTGTTAGGTTCATTCCTTTTAGTAAGGGATCCCTTTGTGTCTCCTTAAAATGTTAGTGTAGAAAGTACACTAACATTTTAAGGGGGGGAATATAGTCCCTCATTTATTATTTGCATGTGAAATAGTCCCTTCTTAGTGATGATAGCATACATCTCCTAGGAAGTGCGACCTTGGTAATGAAAGTGTGGCCTTTTTTTATCTATGTTAGTGTCTCCTTTGTGGTGATATTAGGCTTGATATCCCATAAGTGTGTGAATTTTATGGTATATTATGTTCCCTTTTGTGGTAATGATATGGCTAGTATTCCCTAAAATTTGAGTTTCTATTCCATGAATTCTCCTCTCTTGGTGGTGATTTCATGTGTATTCCCTAAGATGTGACCTTTCATTGAGCAAAACCCCTTTGTTGTTTTTGTAAATCACCTTTTGCAATGGTGTTTTTATAAAACCCCTTGAGGTTTTTAACTTTTCTTTTCATCATTTATGCACCTCGTTAGGTAATTTTTTGTACCTCAAGAGAATTTGGATTTTTTTCTACAATTATTCATGCGTATTGAACTTAGTATTGCATTGGTATAGAATATTGATCAATTTTGTAGCACTTATTAACGTTATTAGGAGTGTAAATTTTGGTATGGTTTGCATGGGTTCACATCTACTAAATAGTGGAATTCACTAGACCTAGAGTGTTTCTCATTTTTCTACCTTGTCTTAGGGGATCACCTAGTGAAAATCGGACTTCACTAGCCCATGGTGCCTTCTATTTTTGATACACCTAGCAAATAAAGGACTTTTATATTATGTGTCTTGAATCCCTTAACATGGTTTCCAAGCATAACACACCTTTCTTGCCAATATATCTATGTGTTTCATGAGTGTCTAGCATAATGTAATTTACTAACCTTGAATGAACCATCACATTGCATGGACATCTAGCATAAAAAAACTTTCTAGCTAGTAGATCCATATGGCACATTCGGTAATTTGGCATAACACCACTTGCTAGTCCTTATAGGAGAATTACTTTATTCAATGGATGAAATTTGATATTTGATACAATTTAAGACTAAGATATTTTTTCCTTGCAGACTCAAATCCTTTTATTACCAACCTTGTGTTTTATTGTGTGTTTGTCTGTGTCTTCTTCATGTTTGTAGTATGTTTGTGTCGTGTTCATTTTAATTTTTTATCATTTATATGTTATGTATGTTGTGTGTTTTTTCCATGTATTCTTTTTATTTTTGACATGTATGTTTGTGTACATTTCATACATGTGTGTGTTCCTTTGGGCTTATGTTGGTTTTCCATGGGATCTTGGATCTTGGGGGCTTGTTCAATACCCCTTGATCTTTATTCATCCTATCTCTTCAACATTTAGAAAATCGAACCCCTCTTGACATAGATTTTCTACTTTAGTGTGAGTCTAACTGTAACTTTATACTCTACTAAAGTGGGGGCTAAATGCAACATCATAAATTATCACCCTTGGAAATTTCACACTATGTTTTTCTCCCCCTTAAGTTATTGGACATAATTAACCCCCTCATTTCCTAAATTATGGATTCCATGGGCTATTTTTAATAACTACCGATGAATTGCAAGTGAGAAACAAATGCATTTATCTAATACCTTGTCCCCGACACCTAAAATCCCAAAAACTAAGACTTGGACACTCGCACCTTGGGTGTTTGTTCCCTCTTATTTTCCCTCCAAATTCAAATATGTTAGTGTCAACACTTTAACATTTGTAATTTATTTTTCCAAACTTGGATATCAGGATTTAAATTTTGAGAAATTGAATAAATTCCTATCAAACCTAGTTATTTCATCATTTCAAATCTATCTATCACTAACAAGGAGAATCTAGAGCATTAAGATAATTTTTTGTTATCAAGAGTGTTATCAAGAAACTCAAGAGCAACATTTCAATGATACGTTGCAACAATTCAAGATCCAAGCATCATGTAAAATCCTATGTGAGTTTGTGTATGTCTATTTTATCATTATTTATGAAGGCTAACCCTTGTTGTAGGTATCCAAGAAATTCAAGCAATCAAGTAAGAAATATCCAAGACCTTGAAGTGATGTGTGTGACTTTAGCTCTTCAAGGAAGCCATTCAAGGGTGGTGAGTTGCAACACTTTGTTGATTCACCATTTCTTCCTATTTTAAATGTAGAAAAAGGGAAATATTTATGTTTATGGTTCAAACCTATGGTTACTTAGAATAATTTTTCTAAGTTATATTAGAAGGTGGATCAACAAGGTGCATAGATTGGCTATCACCAAAGAGGTGATCCAATTAGACCTAGATCCACTTTCTTAGTATGATGGATATGGATAGGAAATTATTTGAATGGTTAACCTAATTGAATTAAATGACCCAATGTGATAAATATAATAATTTTTAAATACTTGATTGAAACAAAAAAATTCAAGTGAATCTAAGAAATGCAAATTGATATGTACTTGTCACCAGAAGTTGAAATCAGCATGTGTAGAGGGACGCAATCACCCAGGGGCATATGGGTCTATGATACAAGGTCTTGAAACTAATTATGCAATCCTTTTATGTTGGATTTGGCATTTTTCTTCCTAGTTGTAGAATTGTCATAATTTCTTCAACAAATGTTGTAGGTGATGTTTCATGGCCGGACAAGATATATGAAAAAAATGCAACAATAGATAATTTTCCTTCAAGATCTCTTCAATCCTCTTCAAAATTTTAACCTACACATTCATACAAAGGAAAAATATTATCAATTTTAGAGGCTTGTCTTATTCAAACCCTGTATTAGTGTTTTCACTTCCACGATGGCAATGTTAATTATAGGAATGATAATCGAAAGGAAGGAATTGATGAATGAACATAATGCTACAACTCACCACACTTAAATGGACTCCTTGAAGGATTGAAGTCATGCACATCACTTCAAGGATCTTGGATCTTGATATATTTTCTTGAATTTTTGAATACTTGAATGCTTGGAGACCTACAACAATGTTAGGATTCATAAAAAAATATCATGAACACACATAGAATTTGACATGATGTTGGATCTTGAATTTTTCCAATAAAATATAAAATTATTCTCTTAACTTTCTCTTGACAATATTTTTTTTCTTTAATGTGTTTTCTAGTTGTTATATTTTGAATGGTAAAGTAACAAGGTATTTATATGCAATTTTTCTAATTTCTTGAAAATCAAATTCCAAAAGCCAACAATTGAAATTTAAATTCTAAATGTTAAAATTCTACCAATAAAATATTAAAAATTAGTCCACATCAAGATAGTGGGACCCATATACACCCATGGGCATATGGGTCCTATCCATATTTTCTAGGAAATTAAATATTTTTTATTTATTAAATGCTTGAAACTTTGTCAAAAAATGTTAAAATAGGCTTTGGAATGCATAATTTTGGAAATTAGGGACTCAATTAGGCTCATTAATATAGGGGGAACATAGTGTGGAATTGTTAAGGGTTATAATTTTCTACATTACACTATCATTTATCTTTCCTATCATTGGAATCACCATTGTGGAAGTGGAAACACTCACACGATGTTTGACCAAGGCACGCCCCTAAGTGGCACAACATTTATTCTCTCTTAAATTTGTATATTTTAGGTTTAGAGAGGATTAAAGGAAGCTTGAAGATCATTTATTCATCATTACATTCAAATCCCTACACTTTTTAAACTCATAGAAAATCACCTACAAAATTATTTGATCATGATCTGACAGATATATAAGCAGAAACAAAAATCTTTGATCCAACATTAGAGTATTGTGAAAACATATCCAAGAAAAAACTACAATAAAACTCATACCCTGAGCATCTAATTCCTCCAAAATCTATCCCATATTTGAATCAGAGGTGCATGGTGTCCTTCTCTACTTATTTCAATTGTCTGAGTTTATCTATGACTTTTCATGTTTTTGGTATTTGCATTATTAGCTTAGTTATACCACTGCATTTAATTCCCAAATTCATCCTGGATCTATTCAAGGGCTGGTTAATTCACCTTTTAGGTTGTAATTCAACCATACACCTTATCCTAATCTATCTAAACCATCATCCAACATTCATTGTCCTTACACCATGAAATAAGAAAAAGGTGTGGAACCCTAGAGAAGGCATAAAAACCCTTTTTCCTAGGATAGGGGACCTACATTCCTTCTTCCCCCTTTTTCTTTGTTTCAACTTCCAAAATATGTAAGTTGTGAGATCAACATGTCTTAGTTGGTAGCTAGGACACAAGGATGTTACTAACTAGTTAATGCATTCAAGATAATGACACTAGTTTATTTATGTATAAAGTGGTAAAATAAATAAATTCATAGATGATATGTAAAACGTCACCAAGTAATCATAGTGCAATGTTTGAGTAAGTGAAGCATGTGTACATATGGATTGAATTGATTTTTCATTGTCTAATTCTCCCTAGTGGACCTGCTCAAATGGATTTATTGTTTAAGTAGATGTATTTTGTTGTCCATTTGATCTAGAGGTTGATGCATGAACAAATATCAACCATTGATCAAGGTTAAATATTCAATATTAAGGATTGAAGTGACCTCCACACAAATAGAGCTAATGACCATTAATGATTTTTTTTCTCTTCATGGTATAATATTATCTTTCCACAATAATATAGTCTTCATTTAAAACCTATTATATATAATAGAATGCCTTATATCTATGAGAAAACATAAAATAAAATATCTAAATCTATAAAATTATTAAAAGAAGTGCATCTAGTGCAAGTGAGCTAGTTGAATATTTAGTTTTACTAGAGATTAAATCTACTAATTATTTTGATTATCAAGTAGTTATGTTATCTAGGACCATATTGAGATAAGTTCCTAAGGTGCATAATTCCAAGTGAGTTTCTAATTTTTATGAAATTTCATATATAGGCTATGTATGTAAAGGTATGTTCAAACATAAATTAGAAATTGTCTTGGGCCCTTAGAAATTAGGTTTTCTGGTCTATAATTTTTTAAGGTATTCCATGTCCATGACTTCAATTTTTTTATCATTATACTTGTGTGATAGTACTTGTATCCATTTTTGTGTAATAAAAATCCTAGTTTATTGCTACCATATTTATACAAGACCAATATCATCAAGAAACCCTAGCTTTTTATTGTGCAAAAGGTAACATGGGTTGTACGAATTAAAGTCATACCTAGAAATTTATCTTGCTAGGGACTTAGGGTACTTATTCACATATTAAGTTTACTTAGGATGTAAGATTATTTCTTGAAGTGTTAGTTGGATTATCTATAACCTACCTTATCTATCTTTTATGTTTATTCCTAGGTAGTTAGTTTGTTAGTTGTCACATATCATATGATTAAAACACATGTCACAATCATGTTCAATCCTATTCCTCATCCTTCTTATATAAGTAAGGTCAATGTACTCATATGTAACATACTTCATAATTCATCTTCATTTTTATAGATATTAATAACAAGCAAGCTCATATTCTTTCATACTCCATTGTAGAAGGTTTTCATTATTTTTGCATATGGTCTTGGGTATTGAGCTAATTGTTAGCTCTTACATGGTACCAAAGCATTATATACCATCTATTACATGGTATTAGAGCCAATCCTTGCAAAACCCTTCTCAGATCTGAGGGTTGAGCCATTTATAGTGAGAGATATAGGTTATTTTAAGTAAGGTTGAGTATCCTCTTCCCTTGCACCATATGGTGAACCTAGGAATCAAATTTTTTGAGAAAATACCAGATTTAAAATTATCTCTATATTGGGTTTTCATGGAAGGTCACTTTTGGCTCATGTTGGAGGAAATCTAAGCTCATATTTGAGTTCAAGGTAGTTGAGAAATTCAAGATCAATTTTTGTTTTGCCTAAATTTGATATTTTTGCCAAAGTTATGAGGGTTTAAGGATTGGAATATCTAGAGGTTGTAGAGATTCTGATGCACTTTCACCTTGATCAAACATCACCATCATCTTCAAAAGGATTGAGAGATGAAGATCAATATAAAATACTCTTATATTTGGCATCAATTGATTTCAAGGAAAACATATTTTACTCAAGAAGGCCATACAGCTCCCAGGTACGATACAATTTTTCAAAAAATATTATTTTACAATAATTTTTTTATTTTTTATGGTTCATGAAAACAAATTATCTGGCTTATTAAAAAAAACTTTTGGAAAAATATTTTTAAAAATATTTGTGGAGTCGATTAATATTTGAGGGCTTGAAATTCATATTTCTACAAATTATTTTTATTTTCTTGGAGGCATTTCATTTGTTGCAAGGTCATATAGGTTGACTACAACCCTTGTTAGCCCATCCAATAATTATTACCTATTAAAATTTACTATAGAATAACAAAGGCTTTAATTCATGTCACCCTCACCCAGTTTCCACTTGCACCCACCACTTTTGATTATCATTAGGTTCTTTCATTATATATTGGACAACCCCATTCATGTTGTGCACCTTGTTTTATGCGCACAAATCCTTGTTTGGTAGGCCATTTGATTGTTCCCACTGACTTCCAACCTATGTTGATCCCATGCTACCATTGCAAAAATTTCTTATTGGTCGCTCAAACTCTTCCACCGACATCATTTTTTATTTGATGCCCATTAGTTCCTACATTTCTTTCATCGGCTAGTTCTTTCTATCTAGCACTATTTATCCTCTTGTTGACTTCTCCCATCCATCCATCTGACATTTATTTTTCCATTCGATATTTTTTTGGTCATCTTGTACCTATTTTTCAAACTGTTTTAGGTGGTGATGAGGGTGCCAACCCAAGTCACAAAAATCCACACATAAAACTAGAGAATCTTATTATATTTAGAATAATGAAATTCTTACATGCAGAGCACCTCAAATCCTCGAGTTCTGCAATACTTAAGATCTGACCATCGGATCTTCAATCATAATACCTTTTCGAAAATATCTTGTGAAAATCAAGTGCTAGAAACTGAGGCCTAAAGGCTAAACACTTTCATTTTCTGCCAATTTTTGGGCCCATCCAAAGCCTTTAAGTACCTCAAAATTGGCTTTGAATATTTTATAGGGAAAAAAGTAGAAACTGAAACTTGAATAAATTTTGAACCGAGAATGATCTTGACCTGATTCTTTCACCAAAGTGTTTATTTTTCTATCTTGAAGCTTCCCTTAAATTTATGTCTCCTCATGCCTTCAAATTCACACCTGCTAAAAATAGTAGTTGAGTAGAAAAAGGAGAAAAGTAGTTCTGAAAGTTGGGAATTATTCTTCGACGAAAAGGGTATCCAGAAATGAAACAACCTCTACGAAAAGCTAAATGAAAGTAAAGATAGTTTTGGGTGATGTAGGATCACCCTTACACCACTGGATGCTCCTCCATCAGGTGGTTAACCCACCTCTCATACATGTCAAAGTATCCTTCATTGCCCATGGGTGTTTTTTGGTTGGCACTAAGTTCTTTGTCTATCGGCTTTTACTTTTGTCGACTATGTACTCACTGTCGGGTCTCTTCAAATGATCAACTCTCCTATACTCAATGGGACCACAGCTTCCAACCTTTGTTTAAAGGCTACGAAGAAGGGTTGGGGAGCTAGCAGTGCCACTAGCACCTAATCACCACCAATCTACTACTCACTTAGAAATAGGAAATTTTTTTACCTTGTAGACCCATGGTCACATGAAAAACTGCCTACTAGCCCCTAAGGCTTAACTTTTGTGCTAGTTTAGTAGTCAAAATTTTTCCCTGATTAACCTGCCAGGTCCTCCAAGTAGGTACTTTTTCAATTTTGTATAACTTTTCGCCATGATATTGAAATTATACAAACAAGATATTAGTAGAAAACTTGTTTCATGTACTTTGTAGTAGTGCAGGTATTTTTTCTAGATTTTACTGCAAGTACAAGTTATTGGCAACTGAAGTCAAATGTCCCCTTTGGACCTCTGAGCTCATGAATTTCTACCAGTTTCTCTGATTTTGGTGATTCAAGTTGTATTTGGAAGGTATTAAGGAGTTCTTTCATTTGGTTCATGTCATTTTCTCATATTCAACCCCAGGTTTTATTTATTAAAAAAAAATCATATTTTCTTTCTGCTTCATAACTTTGACATCTTGTCATCTAGAGAAGTTATATTTATGGGGGGGCTTTAATTTCAATTCTATTTTCATATTTGGTTGTTTATAATTATTATTGAAGGTTAATTTCTTTATAATTGTGGAGATATATCATTTTTCATTATGGGGTTTTCATTCCATCCTTCTTTGATTATGTTGGAAATGAGAAACTGTAAAAAATGGAGATATGACATCATAAACTATCTCCAAACACTTCATTTGTTGCCACATTTTTATGGTTTTTTTCCCCCTCCAGATAAAGGTATAAAAAAAAAATCTTGGAGTTGCAAAAGGTATGATGTCTTAGAGGTTATTGCAATGAATATTGATGATGACATTTTGAAAGCTATTGATCATTTTGATTGTCCTCATACTCTTTGGTCTAGAATTTGGGAGATATATGGAGATCATGATACTCCACCATTCCTATATAATCATGTTTCAAAATTTCATGTGCCTCTTCATTCTTCAAATAATATACCCTATGATCATGCTACTATGCAGGAGTTTGAAGTTTTGAAATGATTTTAATCTTCAAATTAGGTTTACAAGCATTCTTCATATGCTCCTTCTCCATTAGAGATAGTTTTTGTACCCTCACCTTCACTGATTCCTTGTGTAGAGTCATTGATTGAGGCTCCCATCATTCTTGTTCAAAAGGACCATTCATCTTATGTTGGTGATTCATTCCAACAAGTATCTCATTGTCTTCCTAAATAGGATTCCTATCTATCAAACATTGCATCCTTTATTGTGGAGTATCACATTTTAGTATTGGAGGACACATTTGATGGGTTATCTCTCCTATCTGATGACAATCATTGCACAACTATTGTCAAGCCATCTTTGTCTTTGGGGGGAAATTGAATTTAACTTCCAAATTTTTTTCAAACTCTCCAACCATGGTGAATAAGGGGAGGAAAAAAAATAGTGAGTACCTATTAAATATTATGTCATCTATATGGGGGTATTCAAGGTATTTTATTTTGTGACCATAAATTTGAGGATATTTTTATAACTGTAATATTGAGGGAACTAGGTTTTTTAAGGCCTAGATTATTAGATCAAGTCAATTTTTTAATAAGCTCATTCAATTCAGACCTAAGGGAAAACTATAGAATAACTCAGAGGATTTTTTGTTTTGAAAATAGCATAATTTCCAAAGTTTATGGTTCCATATTTCCTAGATAGCCTCCTTATGTTTTAAGTCATTATTTACTAGATAGGATTGTATGCCTGGAAGTAACGAGACAATTGTAGTATTCATAATTTGAGCACTTTAATAAATACAAGAAGGTATGCATGGAACATTCAGTTAATAAGTATTAAATTTTACCCCATAGTGTATGATAATAATTATGAAAATTATATTGTTATAATGAAACCAAAACTAAGTAGAGGAACTTAAAAAAAAGTAATATAGTGGACTAGTGGATCTCCCTGATCACACCCTCTTCATGGTTGTTATAGGAAAGGTGTTATACACCTTGTAGAAAATAATAATAATTTATATAGCTGGTTTATCTTGAAATGAGATGCCACACATTTACTAGAGTAACAATTTTTTGAGGAATATTTTTATGTAATATTGGAAAAATACTTTTAATGTACATGGGTAGGCTGGACATGTCATCTTGAGAACATGATTTAAATTAATATTTGTATATTTTTTCCTTGGTATTTGAGTGAGCTATAATTCTAAACCACAATTATCCACCACTAGGGGATTGTAATATAACAATATTATTTTTATTATGTACCTTAACCCATTATAGCTATTATAGTATTGATCTCTATTGGGAGGTGAGAAAAGATAAAACCCTCACAACTTGGCCTCCTACTATATCTAGAGTCACTCTTATACACTCAACTTGGAAAACCTACTTGGGTGAATTGATTAGAGAGTTTATTTTTATTATTGACCATTATTTATTTATAGGGTGTTTTGGATGGGATGTTTGTGTGTTGGAGCAACTATAAGGAATGGTTATGCTACTAAATTTTCTCCATGGTTGAGAAGTGTTGATATATCTTTGCTTTTGGTTGTGACATTGTAGTATGACTATGGATGTATGATTTTATTGTCATTGGATTTATCATGGGTTAAATATCATATGTTAGAGGTGATATACATGTTATTTTAACACTCTAGATAATTTAACTAATACTTTAATATTGTATTGTAACATATCTATTGTTGATAATACATTGAGTGTACTTTATAGAATAGGTTTCTCTGGAAAGGGTTTTTCTATGGTATACCTTGTGTTATGTGTTTATTTATATCATGGAAATTTTATTATGTTGTATGTTGCAAGTAATCTTCTAATTATATTAATTTTATTTCTTCTTATTATTAATTTTAACTTGTTAAGAGTTGGCATCTATGTTGAATTTTTTGAATTTGGTATTAGAGCTAGTTGTTTCTTTTCTAATTTATGCAAGGAAGGGAATATTTAACCCTATATTAATAGTGGTTATTATTAGGAGTATCTTTTATAGATTGAATATTATTTAGGTACAAATAAATAGTGAAAAATTTAGGATAAAAAATTTGAGATTAGGAAGGTTGCATAGAGTTTGTGGAGTTGGTATTTTGAAGACCTAGATCTTTTGGACAAACCCTAGAGGCACATTATGGATTCATGATGTTTTAAATATTTGGGTTGTGTGTTTCTATTATTTAATCATTCAAATAAATTATACTTGGTCTTATTATAAGTGTGTGTGTTTTGTATATGTTAATATATTCAAGTTTGAAAGGATGGATTTGAAATGTATCATTTTCCAAGTTTTATGGTTAATCCAAATATTTGAATTTTAAATCTATGGAAGATTATTTTTAGATAGTAACCCTTGAGGCCTTTTGGGTGGAGACAATTTTAAATATATTGTGGTTTCATTTTAGTATCTTGAATGAGAAAAAAGTTCAAGGTGATGGATTTATTGAAATATTGAATTTTAAGGGTTTTTGGATCTATTTTTTAGGCATTGGAAATAATATATATGATTCCTTATTTCTATTGTTGATGTAAATTTAAATTTGAATGATTTTATGTTTGCATTGTCATGGTAGATCCAATTTCGAGATCTATTAGTTTGGTGGCTATTTTGTTTCATTTCAAGATGAGAATTAGCCATGTTTTATGTTACTTGTGTAGGTGACACATCTGTTGACCTTTAATGGGTGTTGCATTTGTATCTATAATGTTGCATGAAAAAAATGAGAATTTTTTTGAGCTCTATTTCTAATTCTAATTAGCTAGCCTTACAACCAATTTTGGTGGATTTGAATTTTGAGAAATAGAAAGGAAAGTGAAAAATATCATCAAGGTAGTATCTTAGGAAAATTATTTTCTCAAGGGTTGCCTCAAGTGATCATTGTTGTGATATAGTAGAGGGAAAAAATGTATTATTTTAGGTAAAAAAAAGGAGATCAAAACTAGTCCTGAAATGGACCCAAGCTATTGATCTCATGATGTTTTGAGCAATAATTTTTCTATTGAATTTTTCTCAAGCAATTGACTCCTTAGAAGGTGATGAGTCAAAGTTCGTGTAGAATTTTTTTTCTCAAGGTATTGATATAATGACAACTTGGAGTGCATGGACCCTAACTGATAAGAATAAAGGAAAGATATATCACCGAGGTGATATCTCTTATATATTTATGGATTACATATTTATATTTATCTCAAAATAAAGTGCAATTTCAAAAAAAATCCTAATTATGAGTTTGTATCTAAAAATTATGGTTCTTGTTTTTTTATGTGAGATTCAAAGTTACTTTTCACCTAGGTAACAATTTTAGGGCTATGGAGAGCCTTCTAGATATCACCATAGTGACATAGGTGTTTTTCAACATATGTTGTCATTGATGTCAAAGGAGTAATTTCAAGGAGTAGAAGGATTATTTTATTTGATGTCTAAGATGTTAATTGATGTCTAAAGAGTGAGTAATGTTAGTAGAATGGTGACTGTTCAAACAAAAATTGCCGAGCCCTTAGCATTTTTCCTTTCCTCTATGGCTGCACCTTAAATTTGTATTCTCACTATCACTATCCTCAGTGCTCGCCATGTGGCTTCCTCGCGAAGCTTTTCATTCCTACTTCATTTCACTTTTTGGCAGTCTTCGTCTGCGTGTCGCGTGGCTCACTCGGTTTGCCTTGCTAGTTTGGGCCCACCTCATTCTTTACTTTTGCTCGGAGCTCTCCACGTGGGTCTCCCTCGTGGCTTTCTACTAGGTGCCTTTGCTGCCTTTTGCTGAGCTTCATTTGGGTGACACATGGTGACTTTGTTTTTGTGTTGGTTTGCTTGGAAGTGCCTCCAGATCTTTTGTACTTCTCTGTTGCATGTGTTCTCCTGCTACTGCATGGTTTTCCGTTGTGTATCGTGGCCTTGCTGGAATATTGCTAACCGATTGATGTTTGTTGTGCCGACTCAAGACCATCTGGGCCGAAGATCGCCACGCATGGTCTAATTCTTCATGATGCATTTTCAGGCGATGGAATTGCCATATTTATGGGGACTTGTTTTCTTTTGGTGGGGGGTTGATTAAGTTTAGGAGATCTCTCAAGCATTGAGGATTAAGCCTTGTGTAATAGTTACTTTTAATTAAAAGACTTCGGATTGTGCTAAATAAATTTGGCCTTTCTGTTTTCAATTGTTCGCTAGAACTATTGCCCTGTGCTATTGTCTTTATTTTTGTATGAATGCCTATTCTTCAGTTTTTTGTAACCTTTCATAGCTAATATAAATACAGATCATGTTTTTTTGACTCTTCTGTGTTAAAGCAAAGTTATGTTTGATTACATTATGCATATAGAAGGATTTTGTTGAATGACAAATGCTTTTTGAGAAAATTATCTTGATTAATAGCAATTTAATGGTTCGAGCCTTTGCATTATGCACTGTGCTCTGGTAAAGTTATTCAAAGAATTTGGCGTATCGCCTATAGTGTAAATTTTACATTCTCGTAATCTCCCTTGCCTTTTACTTCACCCATTAAATGAAGAGCCGGCTTCGATAAAACCTCAGAGGTCACTTAGCTAGCGCATAACGTCCCCATTAGCTAAGTTTCCCATAAGACTACTGCTACATGCAAAATATTGCATCAACAGTTCTTTTTCTAGCACGCCCGGTGGGACCGCAAACTAGCACGTTCGCCTAATTTTCATAAGTGTGTATGAACCATCGACCTGTGACTAGGTCACAGACTTCAAGAGTCCCTGGCCAACTTGTTCTGCCTTTAGTTTCTGTGCACCCAAGGGGTCACTGAGGTAGCCCTTCACCTCCTCCATCTCCACCTTCCCCGAGGTCACCTAATTCACTCACACCTATGGCAGCTAGAAACTACATAGCTTGGGACTCCAACAGCCCATTAGTAGCACCTGTGTTCCAGCAACCTAGGCCCCCATCCTAGTTTCCACTCTAAAAGCTATCCCTAAATATTTCGGAGTTGAATCAAAGACACCGACACAACATCTGCAAGATGTAGCAAACATATGCCTAGTACATGGTGTATCCAATGAAAATGTAGCCTTCAGATTGTTGGTTGCCTCCTTCTGAGGAAAGGCACTAAACTGGTACAGGACTCTGCAAGCTGGTACTATTGCTACCTGGGATGATCTCGGGACTCCGTTCTATGAGCGATTTTCAAATGCAGGCAACAAATCTTCATTATATCAATCACTGGCGAATATAAAGCGATCTCCTCATGTGTCTCTACCTGACTTCAATGCGAGGTTCCATTCGCCCTGGCAAAGAGTGCCTATGAGTAGCCGAGCGCCTCTAGATCTAGCATTTATGTTCTACTTGAAATCAATCAATTTCGATATCTCTATGATGTTGCAAGCTTTGGGTAGAGACACTCTCCCCGCTGCTTATGCCTTAACTGTTACTACCAAGAATAGTTTGATCGCTACAAGAAAGTTGGCACCGAGACCCATCATGCCATTGTTCCCTGAGTGCAATGCTCCAAAAGCCGAAGTCCCTTCTACCAACCCTCCTATAGCTCCTCCCCAATCTATTTATGCCTATCTTAGAAATGTTCCAAGCTCTGCCCTGACAACAACTCCTGTAATAGCTCCTGTGCCTAATCCTATGGTTGCCGAGATGAACGAAATGACAGAATAGATGCAGACTATGACTAATGAATTAACTACTCTAAAGCGACAGCAATACAGCTATCAAAAGCTTGCATACCAAAATTACTCAAGCAGAAAGCCTCCATACCAATCGAATCAATGGCAGGATAGGTCATGAGGGAATACTTCGGCTCAATCAAGTAACCAGATGGTTCCGATGACCCTACCCATGTAGACTGTTCATCCTAGTTTGAATAAGGAGCTGGTGACGGGACAAAAAAATTTAGTTGAAGATGCTAACTCATGGTGTTTTCCTTGCAATGATGCACACATGCCACAAAACTATCCGCAGGGAAACTTGCAATAACAAATCGCAGATCAACGTAGCCAAGGCAGCGCATCTATTTCCAGCAACTCACCATATGCTTCTCAGCAAATGGATAATGCAGTTCTTGCCGCGCAAATGCAGGGGATGTCAATCCAGCAAGAGTTGGACATTGTCCCAGACTAGGCTCTCTTTTCTTGGATGGAAGGAGAAGAGTTAGCATTTTCGAACGACATCCCTATTGATAAAGTACCCCGAGTACAGTCTGACTATAATACACGTTTTAAGTGTAGATTTACCGGGGAGTTCATAGCTTTACCTACCAACGCCACATCACAACCAATGCCTAGCCCAACAGCAGGCCTATTGCCAACTCCATCATAGTCAGAGACAGTTGTTCATAGCCCTCTGAATCCATTTCCTCCGAAGACAAAGGCTCCGCCAGATGTACCGAGTGTGAAACTAGTGGCAGTTGCAAGACCTAAAGAATAGGAAATTGCAACTCATCAGTCGAAGGCACAATTCAATGTGGTAGAGAAACTGAAGAAGTCATCTACCAATGCCTCTCTATGGGACATCTTGGCTATTCCAAAGAAGAAGGTACTGCTACAAAAGGTTCTATCAATTGAAGAAGATTCTAAAGTTCCTGCTCTACCCGATAGAGAGAATGCATCCAGGTCCAACCTAGATAAAGTGCTAATGATTCAACCAAAGGAGAAACTCGAGTCTAAAAAGGAAAGTAGGCCTAAACCTAAGCCTTTTTTCTAACATTAATTATTGGTGATAAGCTACTGCATAACTGTATGATTGACTTTGGTGCTAGCACCACTGTCATGCCAAAGCAAGTAGCTAATGCTTTAGGACTAAAATATGAGCCTCTAAATAAGGGAGTCATGCAGCTTGATGGAAACAAGGTCGATACTGTTGGGATAATCAAGGGATTACCCATGACTTTGTTTGCATGTCCCAGTATTACTGTGAGGCAGGATACCATACTCATTGATATCCCTCCTTTGTTTGGGATCTGTTTGTCCTGGGAATTCACTGCAAATGTAGGAGGATATCTAGTGCTAGACTGGTCACACTTGATTTTGAGGACCAAGCATGGGGCTAAGATGAAGCTACTATCAGAGACTTTACATTCTGAGCACGTTGCTAACGAGGCTTTGCTAAATTTTGAAGAAGCGGCACACACCTCAATCTCTCAAGAAGAGAGGAGGTTACTGGCTCTCAGACAATAGATGAAGACAATTTGTTGAAAAAATTTATCAATATAGACCCTTTTGGGAATTATCACTCAACTGGCCTCGCAACTTATGTTATTCATGAAGAAGGGAAAATCATGCCCAAGGTTACTAAAGAATCCGAAGGGGAAGAGTTTCCGAAAATATGGACATTATATTTTGATGGAGCTAGATGTAAAGTAGGAGCTGGAGTAGGGATTTTCTTGATATCTCCATCCGATAAAAAGACATTGAGGTCTTATCACTTCTAGTTTGTATGTTCAAACAATGAGGCTGAATATGAAGGCCTCATCCATGGTTTAAGCCTTGCAGAGCAAATGGGTGTGAAATAGATAAGTGTCTTTGGAGATTCTGAGCTGGTGGTTAATCAAATCTAGGGGACTTCAGTTGCAAAGAATATCCGTATGCGATCTTATCGACATAGAATCTAGGATCTGATCGACAATTTTGAGGCATTCAACATTCAAGCTATTCCGAGGGAAACAAATTTTGAGGCAGATAAAATGGAAACTATTGGAGCTTAGTTCGAGCTAGCCTCTGAATTACTACCAAATAGACATATGATAAAGGTGATTGTAAGACCCGCTATTCCCGATAACAATCAAGATTGGCAGGTATTTGATAGCGATGCTCATATTGCATAATTCCTTCAGTCATCTGGAGAATTTGATGATCAGTTGCAATTGAAAATCGCTGAAGCTTACGGAGATCAAGTCATCCAATTAAAATCCAGCAAGCTTTTGAAAGGCCTAGTTACTCTCGAGAACCTTTTTGATTGTGATGATGTGACAAGAGACAAAAGAAAGTTGGTGGCGGGTAAAGGCGATTACACCGATTTGCATACCAGGGAGGATCGAAAGCTTAAAGTTGGGAAGGAAGTATCACAAGAGAATAAAGACAGACTAAAACATTTTTTCGAAGAATACCCAAGTGTAGTATCTTGGTCATATGATGATCTTAACGGATATGATCTTGGAATCATCGAGCATACAATTGAGTTGTTTGAAGGGGCAAAGCTAGTTCACCAAAAGCAGAGACCTATGAACCCGAAGATAGAATCCCTAATGTCACAAGAGCTAAATAAGTTGATCGCATCTCACATAGTTTTTTCGATCAAACATAGCACTTGGGTGTCAAATCTAGTGCTAGTCCAGAAGAAAAATGGAGATATACGTCTATGCGTAGACTTCCCAAACCTAAATAGAGCATCTTTAAAAGATCACTACCCCTTGCCTTCAATGGAAGTAATTCTACAGATCGTGGCTGGCTTTGAAATGTTCTCAATGCTAGATGGTTTTTTGGGATATAACCAGATTTGAGTAAAAGAAGAGGATCAATACAAGATGGCATTCACCACAAAGTGGGGAATGTATGCATATGCTAAAATGCCTTTCAGATTTTCAAATGCTGGAGCCACCTTCCAAAGAGCTATGGACATTTCTTTTAAATACTTGATCCACAAGATTATACTCATCTATCTAGATGATATAATAGTATTCTCAGAATCTGTCAGTGATCATTTTGATCATCTAGAGCTCGTTTTCCAGAAATGCCAAGAATTCAGAATCTCTTTGAATCCAAAGAACTGTGTGTTCGGAGTTCCCAAGGGAAAGTTGTTGGGATATGTAGTCTCTAAGGAAGGCATTGCTATTGATCCAGAAAAATTTGACGCAATCTGGGAGCTTCCATTACCTCTTAACAAAAAGGGGGTGCAATCTTTCTTAGGTAAGGTTAATTTTATTAGCTGGTTTATTGCAGATTTTGCAAGCATTGTTCATCCTATTACCTTAATGCTGAAGAAAGATCAGGTTTTCAAATGGATGACAAAAGCAAGAAAAGCTTTTGAGCTTGTGAAGAAGGCTATTTCTTCTGCCACTATGTTGGTTAACCCAGACCTGTCAAAAGATTTTATTATGTATGTTTTTGGTGGTGGGAACAGTATCACCATGGTGCTTATGCAGAAGAGTGATGAAAACATAAGAGAATCCCATGTTGTTTTCTACTCATGAACTTTGAAGGAGTACAAAGTAAAGTATAACTTTGTAGAAAAGTAGGCATTTGCTATTGTTAAGGGGCTCAAGAAATTCTAGCACCTGATATCCTATAACAAGGTGATTGTTTGTGTACCACACCCTAGTGTGTGAGAATATATCATGGAAGGGGAAATCACCGAAAAAAGAGCTAACTGGATCACCAAGATCCTAGAATACGACATTGAGGTCAGACCTGTCAAGACCATTAAGGGAAAAGGGTTGTGTGAATACATCACTGAAAACAGTGAAGTGGCGACAGAGTCTGAAGCTCTGGAAACTGTATTAGTAAACGAAGAAAATTCTAAGAGCAACTGGCTTGATGATAGGATAAATTTTATGCAGACAAGAAGGTACCTGAATGATCTCCCATCTTTTAAGAGGCATTTCTATCATCTACAAAATAGCAATTATGTCCTTTTGGAGGATGTTATGTTCAAAAGAAATTTTAATGGTATTCTGCTAAAGTGTGTAAATGAGGAACAGGTCAAAAAGATTTTAGATCAATACAATAATAGCCCTATCGGAGGGCATTTTTCTGTAAGGACCACAATGATCAAAATTATATGTGCTAGCTACTTTTGGCCAACACTTTTTAATAATGCGTTTGCATTAATTAGGTCTTGTAGAGAATGTCAATTCTATGTGGGAAAGAGATAGAATGCTACTATGCCTTTAAGGCCAATAGTGGTAGAAGAACCTTTTGCTCAATAGGGTTTAGACTTTATTGGGATGATCAACCCTCTTTCTTCAACCGGACATAGATGGATATTAACAACAACTGATTATTTTACCAGGTGGGTAGAGGCAGTGCCATTAAAAACCGCAACTGAATTGGAGATTGTTAATTTTCTTGAAGAGCTGGTGGCCAGATTTGGCCCACCTAAAACAATCATCTTTGATAACGCTAAGGATTTTCTAGGTTCAAAGGTGAGCTAGTTTGCACTGAAATATGGAGTTTTCCTAAAAACTTTCTCTAATGATTATCCCCAGGGAAATGGTCTTGCAGAGTCTACTAACAAAAACCTCATTAGGTTGATCAAAAGAATAGGCTCGGAACACCAAAGGGAGTGGCATAGGAATCTCCAGACAGCGCTCTGGGTAGACCAAGTTATGCCCAAGCAAATATTGAAAACATCTCCTTACGAGATGGTGTACGAGAAAGAGGCATTGTTGCCTATCACCACAGAAATTCTAGCCCTGCAGTTGTTCAAGTCCTTGAAAATTGAACAGAATGGGGCAATGGAGGTGCGATTTTCCGAGTTTCTCAAAGTATAAGAAAAGAGGGAACATGCCCTGGAAGCAATGAATAGCCGCCAACAGGCAGTGAAGAAATGGTTTGACAAAAGGGTTTTTGATCAGGGTTTACAATGCAGGGATTTGGTCCTTAAATTTAACGAGCGCGGGGCAAAATCCAGACAACACGACAAATTTGACAACCTCTGGGAAGGGCCATTCAAGATCTATAAGTGTAAACATTTCAACTCTTTTGAGTTGGAAGATATGGAAGGCAACGCCCTGAGTATTCTAGTTAATGGAATACATCTTAAAAGATTCTATTAATTTTCTACACGTGTTAAGTTTTGTATATTTGTACATATGTAATTATTCTTTGCTATTTTATTTTGGGTCCTCTGTGCACAAGAATTGAAATGAAATATGGCAAATCATGCAAGCAATTGAAATAAATGTACAAATGGGATAGATTATCTAAAGGAGACATGTTATATTCATCAAAAATTCAGAGATTTATAATATATATGTAGGCCATCGGCCTTATGGTGGCATTTACATATACCCGCTATAACATGGTGCTTGTAAGCATGTAGCAAAATTTGTGACCATCTTTTGTCTTTAAGATATCATGGAGGGACCGACGATCATAGCAGCAGGCGGCTCAGGCTCCGGAAATACCATTTCCTTGAAGTCATCATACCACTGAAAACTAGAAAACGCCTCAAGAAAGTGTATGCACATCAAGAAGTGGCAACCTACATGGGCTCCGGCGCGATGCTCTTCATAACTTTCCAGCTCAAAACCAAAAAGAAAGAGCCTGGTTGGAACGATGCCTTCGTGCAGCTGCTACAGGCAAATGTTTTGAACTAAGAGAATCCCATGACCCAATTGAGCTACACGTATAATCTAGTCCAAACCTCTGAGGTACAGTTGAGGAAAGACTAGCTTCATCAGCTTGAAAAATTTACGCTTAGAAACATTGATGTCCAGCAACAAAGTGACGAAATGGGAGCAAATGTTGGTGTTTACCCGATATTGCTCTTCATAATGCACATGGTCTTTCCCAAGGATCCACTTGATGGCTTTCACATATAATAGGTTTTTCACATCTGTCATACGTTTTATGTGCCTACAGGTAATCTTGCCAAGAAAGGCAACTTGGATCTTTTTGCGGGTGAGTCTCACTGGTGTTTCCATGATTTCTTCTTTTCTAAGCTAAAAGATTAAAACTGCTAAGGTAGTAGGAGATTGCTAGGTTGAAAGGCTAGCTGATATTGTGGTTTGCAATGCTGCGCAAGGAGCTGATTTATAGACTAGCTAATGTTTGCTTGCCCAAGAAATCATGATTAACACTTACACCAAGTGTGTCGCTTCACCTCAGTTTTCAGCATTGTGGCGTGCAAGGTGACAGGAAGGAGAGTTGCAGCTTGACACTTGCTCCAATGAGCTGTCACATCATTCATGAATCAGCCAATGTAACTGATTCGAAGCGCCGCCGTCTCATCCGAATCAGGTGAAAAATGGAGAAAAGCTTTGTTGGGCAATGCGCCCCATATGAAAGATTATCAATCAATACAAATAGCCTGCAAGGAAATGCTCGCGGGAGCCCCTGGGTTCATTTTTTGAGACAAGAATCAGTTCCCATCACATGCGAGAGATTATCAATTAATGTTGCAGCATTTTGGTTGGTTGGTGACCTCTTCACATGAGTAAAACTCGTAGCACATAATAAGCAACTTGGTGAAAATGGCTGGCACATACCTGGTTTGGCCGCCTTTCTCGAGAAAGCAAAGAGGCAAGTTATGGCATTCAGGGAAACATATTTATTATAAATTTTATCAGGGTTAGGTAGTTAAGGTATTTGCAAGAGGAGAGAAGTGTTTAGAAAAGCTAAGCCGTTTGCAAAAGATTTGCAAAAAGACTCCTTTGAATGAAAAAGATGGCCGCAATTATGAAAAACCCCGCATAGACCTCAGCTCAAGTATGTCTAAGCGAGTAGATGAGGAATGAACCCCGCGTATAGATTTATGATGAAGAATCTTATGCAACTCCAAGCATACCTATGAAGCCTAGCTAGCCTTTTACTCACCCGGTAAACTAGAAGCTATTAAGTGCGGTTCCTCACCGGGACTAGGCAGTGGTCTTGGAGGATTGGGACAATGTCTTTGACCCTGAGTTGTCTAACAATCCTAAGAGCCTTCAGGAGGCTGCATGTGAGAGAATAAAGCATACATCGGACCAATTCCCCAAACGACTATGGTATTGTTGGCTTGTGTAGTACATGGTTCCCTTGGTGCACCATTGTCTGCAAGTTGTGGTAGCATGCATGGCACGGTTCGACCCGCATGCAGGAGTTATCAGCAACATGAATTTTTGAGTAGTCATTAGCCCCATAACTATTCAAGATATGTTGTGCATCTGTTTTCCTTTGGGTAAGGAGGTTGACAATTTTGATATGGAAAGAATGCAACAAAAGTGGGGAGAGCTCCAATCGGGGCCACAGTATTATCGTTCTGAGCTTCAGCAAGTGAGTAGTTCAACCCCGTCTAAATTTCCTTTCAATATAAAAGCTCTGAAAGGTGCGGCTTCGTCTATCATTTCTATGTTGGTGATGGTGTGCGGTTTGGACTCAGACAACGAGGTTCATCAATTTCAAATGTCCCTTTGCTTTATGCTCAAAAAAAATCGCGAGGACCCGCTTTTTGATTTTGCAAGAATTATTAGTGATGGCATTTGGCGGCAATTGCAGGAATTTGGACCCGGCTCTAAATTCAACTATTCATCTTTCCTAGCTTACTTAATTTTGCACCAAAATCCAGATTACTTATCAAATTTTATGTCCCTGTCTATTTTTGATGAGGGTGGTTCGAGAAAGCTAGTTTCGACATGGACCCCCTTCATGTCAAAAACCTATGATTACTATGCATTCTCGGATTCATTCATAGCCCTGACTATAAGGGTTTTGGATCAGGTGGGCCTAAATATGTCCAAACACATATCGCCCGGACAAAGATCCTAGTTGGGGAAGTTGAATCCGCCCTGCGACTGGTTCTTTGGTGTAGATTTCACCATGCTCTGCTTGCCAGGTTTCGTCCGGGAGCCTTTCTGGCTTCCCCATTTTCTCTCTGATTGAGTGTTGGCCTTGGAGGCAATGAGGCAGCTATGTACCCTTGATGATGATTACTGGGGAGAAAAGCATTTAACCTCATATTTGCTACTACCGATAATGTTTGGTTCCATGTCACTAGTAAAGAAGAGGACCCCACAGATTGATACCTCACTGGTTCTACTTTCAAAGTTGGGTCACCTTGGGCTGGTACTAATAGATGATCCATGGGTTTACAATCCCAACAATAATTTACTAAGTATCAGCATCAAGATCTCGCATTCGCCTCGGCCATTCTGGGACCTCTGGAGGAATCCCCATGAGGGAGATTTAAGTAGATATATAGGCCTTGAGTATTTACATACACCAGATGGTCGACCGCCATGGCTAAATTTTTATCACATTATGGGGGGGCCAACCCAAAGCTAATGATTGACTCCTCCCTGGTCACCCAATTAAAAAAGCTAAAATGCGTACTCGAGAAGATGCAAGCCTTCTAGGTATACCGACAGGAAATTCTGGCAACTGGCAAAATATATAACGAGGTAGCCCTCAATGATAGATTTGATGACATTTAGGAAAATGAACATCCAGATGTTGAAATTTCTCCAAACCGCTCAACATCCATGCAGCAATATAGAGGAGAGGAAGCTACTGCAGAATTGGAGGAGGAGGTAACCCGGAATCCCCCTGCCATCGTCAAGAGTCGAATTCTTGAGAGGAATACTGACAAACAACTTATGCTGAGGGGGTGCCATCCAAACAAACATCAAAGCTAGCCGCCCCTTCTAAATCAAAACGAAGGCAGACAAATACCACCAGTGGAAAGAGACGAGTCATTCTTAACCTCGACGATTCCCCAGAGGAGAAGCGGCAATGAACTGAAGAGGCCAGTGAAGAAAGGGAACAGTCGAAGAAGGGAGCAGCTAAAGCGTCCGCAACTCAAACCGAGAATCAAGTAATTTTTCCTCCCTCTTCTCTCTCCTCTATGTCTATGGTCTCACCTCAATCTACCCCTGTTGTTTCATCCATGCTAGTCTCCTCCACCACTAGATTCATTGAACATTCCAGCCTCACACCTCTAATTTTCCCTCCTATGTCCTCCACTTTCCATACCTTACCCAGACCGTAATCTGGTGTGAACGTCGGACCCATGGGCTAGCAATTTTTATCCCCAAGGCCTAGCTCTGCAGTTGGTGCATCTCCAGTTTTCCCTTACACTGTCACCTCATTTTCATCCCCTCCGAGTGGCCAATTCATCCCGCCATTCTCCCCAGCTATTATAATGCGACCCAGCAAGACGTCTGATGCATCAGCTACACTGTCTTTCCCATTGGCCGTCCCTCAGGAGTATCCATTCATTGGTGAACTGGGTATTCTGGCCCAAAAATATTTCTCGTAGATCGATGCAAATAAAAGTGCCCACGCCAACTGGATCAACAAGCGAAGGGCGAAGGACGCAACCAGGCAGGTAGAGCCCTATTTACAAACCATTTTCAATGAAGGCCAAAATTCCTTAATGTTCACAAAGATCACTCCTAACGTGATCAAGGTAGAAGGTGAGATGCAACCTAGTGACTTTTCTGTGAATGCTATTGGGTTAGACTTACAGTAGGCCCGACCACAAGATAAGGTTGAGCTGATGGAGGAGACCCAAAAAATAGTGACTACTGATTTTCTCAAGCTGAGTCGGTAGGAAAAGAAGAAGGATGATCAGATTGCGGAGCTAAAAAGAAAATTGACATCTGGGTAAACAAATTCAAAGTCCAAGAGAATGAAATAGGCTAGCTTGAGAAGGATAGGGATACCTTTGAAATTAAGATCAAGGAGTTGCAGGGTTTGAGTGAAGAGGTCATCCCGACTCTTGAGAAGTAGGTTGAACTACTCCAGGCAAAGGAGAAGGAGCTCCAGGCTCAATCTGACCTGCAAACTGAAGGGATGAGAGAGCTCCGACAGAACACCACTACCGAGATTACCAAAATAAGTGCCAACTTGGAGTTGGAGGTCCAAAGGACCAAACAGGCCAAATTGGCCCTAGCTAAAAGGGAATGAGAGATTCTTGCCCTAAAAGAGCAAATGTCTGCATTGGACAAAAGTTTGGCAGAAGCAGTCGCAGGCTTAAGCAGCAAAGAGGCAGAATTAGCTACCCTAAAGACGTGACCCCTTGTGCCTCGGATGAGTTCATTAGAAATTGCTAAAGAATTGCACACATCATACTGGGACAAGGTGAAGGCTTTGTGCCTTACTCTACAGCCCACCTTGAAGTTTATGGCGCAAGCGGCTAGCCTCTACAAAACGGTTAGTGAATAAATACAGTAGGTCCAGGAGTTGACCTCCGATAAGGTTCCCAAGGCTAGAATTTTATTAGGTAAGCTATATACCGCTTCAGATGAAGCATTGAGTAGCATGGGCATCAGCAACCGAACAACAGTGGCTTTAGGTGCAAGTAGCCTCATCTCCATGCACGAGGCCGTTCAACAGGTGGCGGATTGCAGAGCTTGGTTGAACCAAATCACCAATGACATGCGGGCAAAATTTTCCCATTTGACTCAAAGGAGCCTCCCTTCGCCTTTTATCGTGGACCAGGTAGTAGCAGGAGTGGAACATATTATTGAGATGATCGAAGAAAAGAAGCAGGACCTTTCTATCTTCCAGACTTTTGATCAATCTCCAACTGCTGAAGAAATCGAGGCAATCGTGCATCAGTTGGCACAACTTTTCTTCCAATTGGAGTTGGAAACAAAAATATCAGGCGGGTTTCCTTTCAAAGCAATCATCGATCTCAAACTAGCTCATGAGCATCTGCAAACTCTCTCTGTGCCAATGAACGAAGTATGGACCAATCTACAAGCCTCCCTCTCGAGGTTGTGAGCATTTTGTTGCTGAGCCAAAGGTTTCTGGGGTTCTCCTTTCCACAAGTGAAAAGCCCCTATAAGTCGCTAAACTGTTCAAACAAAAACTGCCGAGGCCTTAGCATTTTTCCTTTCCTCTGCGGCTGCGCCTTAATTTTGTATGCTCACTATCCTTGGTACTCACCACGTGGCTTCCTCACAAAGGTTTTCATTCCTGCTTCGTTTCACTTTTTGACAGTCTCCGTCTGCATGCCACGTGGCTCACTTGGTTTGCCTTTCCGGTTTGGCCCCACCTCGTTGTTTACTTTTGCTCGGAGCTCTCCATGTGGGTCTCCCTCATGGCTTTCTACTGGGAACCTTTGCTACTTTTTGCTGAGCTTCATTTGGGTGACATGTGGTGGCTTTGTTTCTGTGTTGGTTCCCTTGGAAGTGCTGCTGGATCTTTTGTACTTCTTTGCCATGTGTCTTCTCTTACTACTGCATGGTTTTTCGTTGTGTATCGTGGCCTTGCTGGCGTATTGCTAACCAACCGATGTTTGCTGTGGCAACTCGAGACCATCTGGGCCGAAGATCACCACGCATGGTCTACTTCTTCATGATGCATTTTCAAGCAGTAGAATTGCCATATTTATGGGGACTTGTTTTCTTTTGGTGGGGGGTTGATTAAGTCTAGGAGATCTCTCAAGCACTAAGGATTAAGCCTTGTGTAATAGTTACTTTTAATTAAAAGACTTCAGACTGTGCTAAATAAATTCAGCCTTTCTGTTTTCAATTGTTCACTGGAACTATTGCCTTATGCTATTGTCTTTATTTTTGTATGAATGCCTATTCTTCAGTTTTTTGTAACCTTTCATAGCTAATATAAATACAGATCAAGTTTCTTCGACTCTTATGTGTTAAAGCAAAGTTATGTTTGATTACATTATGCATATAGAAGGATGGTGTTGAATGACAAATGCTTTTTGAGAAAATTATCTTAATTAATAGCAATTTAATGGTTTGGGCCTTTGCATTATGCACTGTGCTCTGGTAAAGTTATTCAAAGAATTTGGCGCATCGCTTGTAGTGTAAATTTTACATTCTCGCAATCTCCCTTGCCTTTTACTTCATCCATTTAGCGAAGAGCCGGCTTTGGTAAAACCCCGGAGGTCACTTAGCTAGTGCATAACATCCCCATTAGCTAAGTTTCCCATAAGACTATTGCTACATGCAAAATATTGCATCAACAGTGACAATGAAATGTAATCAATACTTGAATATCAAAGAATTTTGAGTACAATGAAGGTGACTAACTATAGTATCCTTGCAATATCATGCTTGTTTTTGTGAAGGGGAAAAATTTGATAGTATAATAATGCAAAATGAACAAGAATGCAAGAAAAACACAAAGACACCTAACACCTCAAATGATTAGCCTAGTTGGATTCAAAACAAAGCAAGATAAAAAATGAAAAATACGATTATACCTTGTCTTGAATCAATCCTTTGGTTCGCCTTTGATTGTTCTTTGATGTGTGCTCCTTGATGTAAAAATAATATGAAGTGATTGAAATGAAAATGAGGATGCAAATGGCTAAGATGGATGGATATTGAATGAGAAATGATGTGATAAAAAACTTATGGAGGCTCAAATGGCTCAAGATCATAACTTGGATAAGAATGCATAAGGATCTTCTAACTCATAAGATGCAAGATCATTTAATGAAGGAAGAGGAGGGTTATTTATAGGATAAGTTGAATTATCTAGAGAATTCAATGGTAAAGATTGAGCCACCATGGCCAAGATGGAGGGTTATGGTAATTTGAGGAATCACAAGCCCTCACATCTTGACATGTGACGGTGAGTTGTCCAAAGGACAAGGTGAGATGGAAAAGGGTACAAATGACATAGAAGAGGCCATGTGGTCCCAAGGTACTTTCAAGTACCTTGGGATGAGAGACAATCTCCCCAAAAAGTAATTCCATGTCCCCAAGTGGGGCTAAAAGTGACAAGTGATGAATTTTAGAAATTCATTCCTTGTCAACATGGGGATTGGAGAAGGCCTTGAAAGAATAAAAGTGAATTTTTAATTCACTTTTTGGAAGATACCAAAAGATAAAATAAGATTCCTCTAAAAGACGTTCCTTTGTGTACGATGTGACATATGAGATGTCATGGGGAAGAAAAATGCATGGGGAGAATAATTGTGAATTTTGAATTCACATGGGGAAAAGGTCAATCCAAAAAAGGTAAGTACCAAGAAGGTTAACCTAAGGACATGTTAAAAGGGGTAAGTAATTAGGATTAGGATTGTGTAATCATGTGATTAGATTAATTAATGATGATTAGAAGTAAGTGGAAAGTTATGGAGGATGTGACATTAATCCTAATTAAGGATATGCACATATTAATGGAGGATTAATTAAAGTAACCTAGATTAATGAAAAGGTTATGGAGGATCTGACAAGGAGAGAGAAAAAATGAATTAAAAATTGAAAAGGATAATTGACCAAATTAAATAAATTGATTGCATATATTTAATTTAGAGATGAAGTGGGCCTATGTATAAATTATTTAATTGATTAATTTAAATACCTTAGGAGCATTAGGGAAAAGGGACAATATTAATTAAATGTGTCATTTAATTAATATAGATGGATTAGATGAATAAATGATGGGATGATGACCATATGAAAGTGGTCAAATTTAGGTGTCTACACTTTTCCCCTCTTTGAGATGGTGTTATGAAATAGCATCATTTCAAAGAAAATTAAAATATAGCACTTAGAAGAAGATGGTTAGATTAATGAATATTCCCTAGTCATTCGAGGAGTGACTAGGATGAAAGATGATGGGAGTGAAGATGAAGATTAGGGATTGAGGATGCCCCCCTGAGAGGACATGTGGGTTCAAGAGAGCACAGGTGTTCTCTCAAAATGGATGAGATAATGCAAAGGTAGAGGGGGAAGATGATGGAAAATGATGGATGAGAGAGGATGATGATATGAAGAGATAAAGGAAAGCACAAATGGATTCTTGGAAAAATATGATGTTGCCCCTGTCAAGGTACAAGCCCAAATGGACTAAGGATGGATGGAGTGTTGTTGATGAGGGAACAATACATCCCTGAACAACACATGGATAGGGAAAGATACATCCCAATAAGAGTTTTGTTGATGAGGGAAGGATACATCCTAGAACAACACAAGGGTAGGGAAGGATACATCTCATTGATGATGATAGGTTCAAGGCTAGCAACAAGACCAAATATGTGATTAGATGATTTGTGCTAGATTGACTGGATTAGGATTGGATGGGGATGGGAGAGGGTTAAAATGAATGAAGAGGATGGAGGTAAAGATGCAATGCAATGGAAGAGTAAATTACCGTTTTTGGAGCACTGATTTTTTCTATAGCATAAGACACCAGGTAGCATGGTATGTAGAACCAAGGAAGATTAGTGTCTAATGCATACACAAACACAACAAATAACAAGGCTATCCCAACACCCCAAAGTCATGATGAATTTGGTTGGGCTAGGTATTGGGATAACCACAAGCACAAAAGGATGCCCCAGCGTAACACAAGACCACATGGATCTTGGTGGATACTACGTGGGACAACCAAGAAGACGAAAAAAAAACAAAGATCAAGATATGCCCATATGAAAAACAATAAAAAGACACCATAATATGATAAATCATGGTGGCCTTGATGAGGTATAATAAAAAGCTCAAATGATAAAAAAAGTATTAAAAGAATCAAAAGATCACAAGAAAAATTTCAAACATCCTTGGCCAAATGATCAAAAGGATGGATGGGAATGATGTGGTCTATCAAGAAGGATACATCCTGGGCTAGGTATTGGGATAACCACAAGCACAAAAGGATGCCCCAGTGTAACACAAGACCACATGGATCTTGGTGGATACTACGTGGGACAACCAAGAAGACAAAAAAAAAACAAAGATCAAGATATGCCCATATGTCAAACAATAAAAACACACCATAATATGATAAATCATGGTGGCTTTGATGAGGTATAATAAAAAGCTCAAATGATAAAAAAAGTATCAAAAGAATCAAAAGATCACAAGAAAAATTTAAAACTTCCTTGGCCACATGATCAAAAGGATGGATGGGAATGATGTGGTCTATTAGGAAGGATACATCCTGTTGAGACCAAAGATGGAGGATAGATTGGTTGATCGATATGATGTAAGATATTTGAAACTTATTGGATCTCATGAGACTAATGACCCTTTTTTGTAGGCATTAGAAAGGATAGTGATATACTTGATGACACAACAAGATGACAAGATGATAGGATGACAAGACACAAGGAAATAAAAACCCTAAAGACCTAGGGGCTCGAGGGTTGATAAAAAAAAAACTTGTCTACGTGAAAGCGCAGAGCCCTCGTAGTTCTGGAAAAGATCATGATAAAATCGGAAAGGGGACGATGGAGACCATGATGGAGGGCATGGACTGGAAAAATTCCCTAGGGGTGAATCAAATGATTGAACTTGCCTACATGAAGGTGTATGGTCCACATAGGTTGACACAAGGCCAAAGACAGACGATGGAAGAGGACAAGATAGACAAAAGATATAACCTCGGGGGTGGATCAAATGATCGACCTTTCCTATGTGAAAGTGCAGGGGCAATGTAGTTTGACAAGGAGGAAAGACTAATGATGGATAAGGGATGATGTAATGACCATGATGAATGGATAAAAGGATGGATCCAATATGATAAGCCATGATAGGCCATGTGGATGGGATGGTCAATATGTTGGATGTGGGTTATGCGAAGCTCGGGGATGGGATGGTGATCTAGATTAGTAGAAGATGAATTTGGAGGATGAGAGGATGGATGGATGAGGAATGAAAATTGAGGAGATAGTAGGATGTATGGCATTGAATTGCATGGGGGTAACCTATAGCTAAATGATAAGTGATTATGAGAGGGAAGGAAAATGGATGGATTGATAAAGATGGGGAGATAGAAATATATGGAAGGATGGAAGATATTGCAAGATGGATGGATAAATGGATGAGGAAATAGAAAGATGTTAGGATGGGTGGACAAAGGGATAAGGATTTGGAAAGATGGATAGGAAGATAAGGATAGGGAGATGGATTGGATGTTTAGATAGATAAATGGGGAGATAAGGATGAAAGGACAAAAAAGGACTAGTGGATGAGAGGATGGAAGATAAGGATTTGTTAGATGGAAGGGAGTATGGATGGATGGATGGGCGATATCTCCAAGGATTGTATTGAAAATAAGAAAATGCCTCCACTCTAGATGTGTCATTCGTGATGGGGTAAGAGGGATAGCAAGATGGGTGGATAAATGAGTGAGATGGAAATAGATAGGAGAGGTAGATAAGGAAGGGAGATGGATGGTGGAAGGATGGGATGGATGTAGATAATAGGTGTGGATCAGAAAAGTAGATGGGGTGGACAAAGAAAATGATAGTGGATGAGAGGAAAATATGCCACGAGAAGTCCAAAGCATGTATATATATGTGCCCCTATCTTTATCAAGATCACAAGGAAGATGGAGGGACTGGGATTTGAATGGGAGATGATGGGTAAGATCTAGAAGATAGGCAGATCTAGGAGATGGAGGAAAGGAATGCGTAGGTGGAAGTTTCCCCCAATTGTGGAAGGAGATCAGATGGGGGATTTATGAATTATGCCTATTTTCCTAGTTTTCATCATTGTACTTATCCAATGCACTTTTTTTCCAAGTTTTCACCATTGGACGAATGATTTTCTCTTTACTATTTTCTTTTTGTTCTTTTGTTTTCTTTTTCTTTTTCTTTTTTTATTTTTCTGACTTTTTGGACTAGGATGCGGATGGAGATGGATAAAGATAGAGATAAATGGATTCAGAAATATGTGATAAAGGGGATGGAGGAAGGATTTAAGCATCAAGTTCCATATGATGTAATAAGAGCCCATGTGTAAAGTGACTATTCAGATGTTGGTACAACCTTATGAGAATGGATGAATTATGCAAGAGGATGGACTGATGGGGAGATAGGTGGGATAATGGATGGGATACAGGAAGGTGTATGGATGGAATGATAGAGTGGATGTGTGATGCGAGAAGGTGTTCAGGACCAACATTGGTACATGTGGTAGATGTGAAATTATAGAAGGGTTGATGGGTGGAGAATGTGGAGATAATGGAGGCATTGGGATAGTGAATTTTGGGACATAAGGACCCAAAATAGATTTAGGAGATGTAGGATGTGAATTATTAGTATCAGGATTAGCAAATTTTGATGGAATCAGGGATTTCTCATTTGAAGGTATTGCCTCTTTTGGCTTTGGGATCCACATGGTTTTGATTTTTGCATTGGTGGGCCTTTGTGGCCTATGTGTTTGATTTGGATGTTGGAATTGATTTTTCTTTTTTGCAACATGTCTTTTGAATGGGACATGAGGAGATTTAGATTCACATGGATGTTTGGATATATGCATTGTTGCTTTGGAATTCAAAGTGAATTTAGTAGCAATGGGATGGGTATGAGGGGATGGATGATAGGGAGAAGATGTGGATGGAGTGATAGAAGTAGGATTTTGATGAGGATGTGTGGATGGAGGGTGCAAGATAACATGCTTGGAAGGGTGCCTTTGCTGATCCTGATTAGGAATTATGAATTTTGTATTTTTATGCAGAGGGATAGGTGGTGGATGGATGAAAGGATGTGTAGGGTGAGATGGAGGAGTTGATTTAGGGATATAAGGACCCAAAAGAGACTGTGTATATGGAGGATGTGTGGGGTTTGATGGAGGGATATAAGAACCCATAGTAGATGGAGGATGAGCAATGATGGATGGAGGGACATAAGGACCCAAAATGGATTTAGAGGATGATGGAGGAAGATGGACAGCTATTTTTAGGTAATATGATGGAGGAGGGGGGATGGCATAAAATGACTTGGTAGAATGATAGGAAGTAACTATTGTGCCTTTAGAAGAGGATTGTTTAGGATGTTAGGAGGTTGTACAAACATCTTTGGACTATGATTTTTGGGAGATATATCCAAGACCATGTGTGCTTGGATGTTCTTTGACTTGGATGGGCTCTAAATTACCTTTCTCATGAAGCCTAAACATTTTCCTTGATAGTTCATGTTCTTAAGCATATGATCTAAGGTGGGATTCTTATTCTTTTGGAAGCATGATGCGAGTGCATTAGTAGGTGGAAGATGTAGGGTGGTGCATATGCATTGTTGTTCTTTTGTAAGAAGGCCACCATGGACCAGGGCAATAAAAATTTGGCATTGGGATGGTAGGACTAGATGGTGATGAAGGATCATGCGATGGAGATGAGGGGATAGCAGCATCAGGAGGAATGAGTGATAAGGGATTGGGAGAGGGATTAAGGAAGATGATAGGATCTAGATTTTTGGCTGTGGATGATGAGGGCTCATGAGATAGATTGATTGGATCTTGAATGCAAAGAGGATCATGGGATGGAGTGGATGAGCTAGTGTGATCTTGAGATGGGGTGGATGGGAGGATAGGATCATGACCTGGTTGAGGATAGGAATCATGAGATGGGATGGATGGGGGATTATGATCTTGGGATGTAGTGGATGGGATGGTAGGATTTTGATTTGGACGAGGGGATATGCTTGTATACTTTGGATCAAGCTCTTGGCATGACTCATCTTGTGTGGGATGTATGATGATGGAAGAGTGTTGGACTCCTCAAATGGGGGAGATGGGAGGATGGAGGATTCATGGTCATGGGATTGAATTTTGTGAATATTAGGACTGGGAGGAGGGGATTGGATGTCTTCAATGGATTGGGTGGATCCAGTAGTAGAAGATGGGGATTCAATGGATTTGATGGGTTTAATGGGCTCAACTGTTTGGATGGTATTAGGAATGGTAATGGGAGGGATAGGTGTAGGATGGAGGAGGGCCTCATCACTAGTGACAATACATGATAGAGTGGGAGGGCATGGTGTCTCTTCTATCATGATTCCTTGGGCAACATTTGGAAGGGATGTAGGAGTAGGTAGGGTGATGGGAATGGATGAAGTATTAGGGATGGATGGAGGACTAGGATTAGGGATTGGTGGATTAGGATTAGACATGGGGATGGGATTGGATGGAGGACTAGGAGGAGATGAAGGATTAGGGTTAGGGATTGAAGGATTAGATGAGTGAATGGTTGGATTAGATGGAGGATTATGATTATATGGGTGGATGGAATTGGATGGAGGACTAGGAGGAGATGGAGGGTTAGGATTAGGGATTGGTGGATTAGGATTAGATGGAGGATTAAGATATAATGCAGTGAAGGGGGAGTGATGAAAGAGGATGCAAATGATGAATTAAGATAGGGGGATGTAGATGTTGGATTAGGTTGGGTAGATTGGGATGGTGGGTGATAGTAGGAAGATGTGGATGATAGATTAGGATGAGAAGATTGGGATGATGGATAATAGTAGGAAGATTTGGATGATGAATTAGGATGGGGGGATGTGAGTGGTGGATTCTCATAGGATGACATGGATGGAGGATTAGGATGCAAAGATGTGGAATTAATGTAAGGATATTGGGATGGGGGATTATGATAGGAAGATGTAGATGTTGGATTAGAATAGGAATATTGAGGTGGTGAAATACCATAGGAAGCCATGTATGGTGTGTTGGAATACAAGGATATGGATGATGGAATAGGATAGGAAGATTGAGATGGTGGATTAAGGTAGAGGTATATTGGGATGGTAGAGTATGATAGGAATGTGTAATTGATGGATTAGGATGGGAAGATTGGAATGTGGGATTGTTGATGATGACAAGGAGAAGAGGATATGGATGTCGAGTAGGAGAGAGGTTTAGAGGGAGGACATGATGAATATGTTGATGGTGAGGATGTTGGATGCCCCTTGTCAAGGGTAGCATAAGGACCATTATTAGATGCAGATGAAGGCATGGTGGGATAGTTCAAAGAAGTAGTGGGAGTTTGGGAGGTGATTGGAGAGAGTTTTCTAGAAATGATAGTGTCAAGGGAATCTATATAACACTCTTCATCATCAACCAAACTTTCCTTATCATTGTCAATATAGTTAGGATTCTCATTGACTACTATTATTGGTCCTGTGAGAGGGGGATAAGGGTTCATGATGGCAACAAAATGGAAATGAATTAAGAAGATGGATGGAACTAGATGATGGAATGATAAATAGGATGGATTGGAAGAAGGTGTAGGTGGACTAAAGCTCAAGTTGGGATATTGGATTAAATCTCAGATTTGGATGATGGGATGTGGTAGGATCAGATGATTAATCAGATAAGAGGATGAAACAGATACCCAAAACAAGAGAGCAGATGTTTAGAACGGGGAAACGAATACTTAGAATGGATGAATGGATGGTCAAAACTTAAACGTGTTAGAAATATTGAATAAGATTAAAAACCATAATCTGAAAGAGAGATCTAAGCTACATAAACTGAAATGCAAATGAAAGAAAACCAGTGATTCTGAGAGACATGCAAAAGTCAAAGAGACAAAATTGCATTAAGAGCTCAAAGCAAGAGAATGGTAGAGTAACAACATAATGCATTTGATATTGATCAAAATACAAGCTAGGTAGCATGTTTATACAGGCAAGAGAGAGGGGTGTAGGTGGCAACACTTACCAATGAGGAGCAACCATCTATCGGACTAAAGATAGCAAGGTATCTTCCCAAGATAGATAATGGATGCTCACAAGTAGGAAGGTGAGACCTCATAATCCTCTCACCTAGTTAAACATGATTTATTAATCTAAGCAAGATTAATAAAAGGTGTAGGAAAAACCTAGTAATAAATGGAAAATAAATATCCCTACTAGGAAATAAAAAACTACACTAACACCCCCCCTTAAGCATTGCTTAGGTGGGTATAAAGATGGGTCCCAGAAAATGAAGCCTGATGAGGTACCCATGTACAATGATATCCCTCCCAAAAGAGAAGAAGCCCCCTCCCCCAAATACATAGCGAGTACACCCCTTAGAATAGAGAGAGAAAGAAAGAAGGAACTAAGAAGCCCCCCTAGAAGAGGACACCTACCGCACCCCAAGAAAAGCTCACAAATGAATGAACTTGCACTCAGTGAAGGGTTTGGTGAAGATGTTTGTTGTCTAATCTGATGTCAGAAAATACTAAAGATCTAGAACCTACTCATGTATCAGCTCTCGAATGTAGTGCATGTGAATCTCAATGTGCTTGGTCCATTGATGGTGGACTGGATTGCGAGAGATCTTAATGGCACTCTGGTTGTCACTAAAGATGACTATAGGCTTCCGAAAGGAAATGCTAAACTTAGTGAGAATGTTTTGAAGCCAAATGGCCTTGGTAGCAGCATTAAGTGATCCTCAATACTCAACCTCTATAGATGAAAGAGCAATAGCAGACTGCATCTTGCTCAACCATGAAATCGAACTAGAACCAAAAGAGATGCAATACCCTAAAGTAGACTTGTGATCCTAAGAATCGACTGCCCAATCTGAATCAGTATATCCCACTAAGTCAATGTCCATGCCTGCTACATAATCAATCCCATAACTATGAGTGCTCTAAACATAGGAAGAATCCACTTAGCTACTTTCCAGTGCAACTCATGTGGCTCCTACATGAACCTGGAGACTAGGCCCACAACATATGAAAGATCAGGCCTCATGTGAGTAAAGTATATGAGACTCCTAACCAATTGGAGATACAAAGTAGCATCCACCAAAGGTGAAGAACAAGAAGCCTCAAGTTTGACCCCAAATAGAAATGGAGTCGACGCAAGCTTACATTCAGCCATGCGAAATATGGAGAGCATATCAAGAGCATACTTAGGTTGTGCAATGAAGATACCAAAAGGTGTCTGAGTGATCTCAATCCCTAAGAAGTTGTGTAGCAAGCCTAAGTCTGACATCAGAAAACAGTCATGAATGGCAATTTTCACTGCTTGTATGTGAGATGAGTGACTCCCTGTGATCAACAAGTCATCAATGTAGAGAACAAGGAAAGTGAGAGTATCATCCTACTGCAAAATGTAGATGTTCAGATCAGAATGGAATCGAGTGAACCCAACTAATAGAAGGAAGGAGTCCATCTTGGCATACCAAGCCCGAGGGGCCTGTTTGAGGCCATAGAGAGACTTTTGTAGATGACAAAGAAGTGAGGGATCCTGGATGAACCCCTGAGGCTGCTCCATATATATCTCCTCTTGAAGGTCACCATGAAGAAATGCACTCTTCACATCCATCTGATGAACTTCCCAACGATGGGCTACAACAATGGCTAGGACAAGTCGGATAGAGGTCATGCGGGCAACTGGTGCAAAAGTCTTAGTGTAGTTAATCCTGGAAACTTGGGAGAATCCTTTTGCGACCAAGCGAGCCTTATGTTTACAACCGACCCATCCACATAAAATTTTGTTCAATAGATCCACTTGCATTGAACAAGGTTTCTTCCCTTAGGAAGAGGGACTAAATCCCAAGTGTGGTTCCTCTCCAAGGAACTGAACTCTTCCTACATAGCAGTATCCCACTCAGGAACATCAGAAGCTTCCCTGAAGGACTGTGGATCGAAAGCTGAAGCAAAGAAGAGATGTGGACCATGCTAGAACTATGACCTTGTTCTTCTCATATCTAAAGGATCACCAACCCAATCACCTGCTGACTCCAAAGTCTGATGAGCCCAAAGAGGCCCAATAGTAGGAGAATCTATAGGAGAATCAACACCCTCTGAATGATGACTCGAAGAGGAGGAAGATATGCCCTCAACATCATCTTCGCCATCTGAAGTAGAGGAAGAAGACTCCTCATGTGGATTGAGAGGATTAAGATCCTCGGAAGAACTATCATCATGCAATTGCAATGCATCCAAGGTGATGGTTGATGGAGAAGTGTTGGAAGGTGTAGAAACATCCTCCTCAAATCGAACACTCCTCTCAATGAACAACTCATGTGTGGCAGGGTGGAGAAGTCAATAGCCCTTGACACCATCGGGGTACCCAACAAATATTCAAGGCTTTCTTTGTAGATCCAAAGCCTTGTGTTTCTCTGCTAGAATGTGGGCCCATGCAGCAGATCCAAACACTCGAAAGTGCTTCACTATGGGCTTCCAACCAGTCCAAGCTTGGAAAGGAGTGACCCCCTTTATATCTCGATGAGGAACCCGATTATGGATATAGCATGCACAATTGATGGCCTTCACCCAATATTGAGGTGCCATCGATCTGGAATGAATCATTTATGTAGCCATCTCTTTCAAGGACCGATTCTTTCACTCTACAACACCATTCTGTTGTGGATTGTAGGGAACTATGTGCTAAAGATCAATGCCCTTTGTGGCACAAAACCGCTCAAACCTCTGATTGACATACTCGCCCCCATTGTCTGTACGCAGAATCTTGATGGCCTTCCCAGACTGCTTCTTTGCAAAAGCTTTGAAGTCTTGAAAATAATCAAAGACCTCAGACTTGTGTTTGAGAAAGTAGACCCATGTATATCTAGAAAGATCATCAATGAATGTCAAGACATATCTAGCCTTGCTGAAAGAAGGATACGAAAATGGACCCATAAGGTCACTATGTACAAACTCCAAGAGTTGTGTGGCCCTCCATGCTTTTCCTTTACCAAATTTTTCTTCAAGATGCTTACCAAGAATGCAACCCTGAAAAACTCCATCAAAAAATTGAATAGAAGGCAACCCTGAAACTATGTCCTGTTGACTAAGTTGTTACAAGTAGCAGTAGTTCAAGTGGCCAAACAGTTGATGCCACAAACTGCTCACCTCATCTGAGTGAGTAAGAAAAGCAAGTGAAGGAGAATCAGGAACAAAGTGAGAAAAGTGATATAGTCGAGACTGATGATCAACCTTCCCCACAACAACTGTAGACCCATTGTGTATCTCACTAATAACCAATGTGTCTGGAGTGAACTCAACCTGCTTGCTAGAGCCAGTATGAGTGATCTGATAGACAGATAGGAGATTAGTTGATAATGAGGGCACACATAGAACATCATGAAATGTTCCATCCCCCACATCAATAGACCTTCTCCCTTTCACCTCTATAGAAGTATCATCACCCAATAGAATAGATGGCAAAGAACATGACTCCAAGGAGGAAAAACTCTCTTGTGATGAAGCCATGTGGTGTGAAGCACCCGAGTCAATGATCCAAGAATCTGGTTGAGAAGCAATAGCAACTAGGGCCTTTCCCTTTCCTTTCCCCTTACTCTTTTATGTGTTCTTTGAAGATCCTTTTGATGAAACTTGTTTGACAAAATCAGGTACCTTGATATTGTTCTTCTCAAGAAGATGTGAAAGGTGATCAATCTATTTCTTGAAACACTTGTGTTCATTGTGACCAAGTTTCTTACAATAAGAACATTGAATTTTCTCCTTCTTAGGCTTGCCACCTTGTGAAGAAGAGGCATTATTATTTTCTTTTGAAGTAGCTGATATTTGTTCTTGCTTCTTTTCTCCTTGGTTCTTTTGTTTCTTATCTTTCTTACCATGCCCTTTTTGATCATTAGTGCCCTGATTTGCAGCCAAGGCATGGGATTTAGACGGCTTAATTGTGCCCATTTGAACCAATTTATCTTGCTCTTTAGTGAGTTAATTAGCAAATTCATCTAAAGAAGGCATTTATATGTGGTTCCCAAGGCACTTTTGTGGCATAGAATGTAGAAACAAACACATAATAGTTAGGACCAAGTTTGGAAAGAATGCGAAGAATCAACTGACCATCTTTCTTCTCTATCCCACACTATTTCAACTGCAATCTTACAGCCTTTAGTTCTGTGAAGAAATCATGAATTGTATCAAAATTACAAGGATTTAACCCTATCAACTCATTCTCCAATAAATATCCTCTAAGTTCATCTTGTGCACCAAAGAGGTTTTCCAAAGTAGTCTATACATCATTAGGTGTTGTAACAGACTCAATATGAAAAATTAAATCTGAAGATACAGACATACATAGAGTTCCAAAAGCTTCATCAAGTTTGTTAAACCATTTAGGCTTTTCTGCAATTAAGGATGGTTCAATTTCAAGACCCATAGTTACTCTAAACAACCCTAAATTCTTAAGTTGTAGAGTCATCTTGGACTTCCACTCATAGTAATTGTAAGGTGTGAGCACAGGCATTGTTAATTGATCCATTTTAATGTAGAAAGAAAGATTGTTGTTGTACAGGAAAGAAAGCTCAAAAAAATGAAGAAAGAACATGCACAAGACACCCCCCCTTTTTCACTGAATCGAAACCCCCCCCCCCCCAAAAAAAAATTTATTTGGCACTTTATAGATCAGTGCATTTACAATGTTGGAGTTATTTTCTAGAGTTATACAAATGTCCAAAAATGGACCCAAATACTGAAGTAAAACAAATCTAGGTATGATAGCTTTAAAACTACACAAATGTGTAGTACTTGGAAAAATATCCACTTTCAAAAAAAGAATGACCCAAATTTGAGATCATATGAGAAAGTTATAGCAAATTGAAGTTTAAAAAATGAGAACTGTCCTTCAGATCTGATGAGAGAACTTAAATTCAAGAAACATGGGCACATTTGAAGAAAAACCAATTTTACCACTGCAAGGAGCATGAAATTCTGATCATTTTCAAAAAAAAATCACTGAGAAATACCTATGTATGGCTGAGAACGAGTCGTTTGAAAATTAGTGGTAAAACTGAAAACTGCAATGGTGAGGGGTCCAGCTGAAGCTTTCTAATGTGATTTCTACATGATTTATTGACTAAATGAAAAAACTAACTGATATCCAAATAGTTTTTCGATGCGGTGAACAAAACCCAGAATGCGTTTTTATTTATCACTTGCGCAAAATTTAGCCACAGTGTAAAAAAACGTCTTCAAGAAGGGAAAAATGACATGCAGAGCTTCTGATGTCCGATTTGCACGAACCTTATATGAAAAATGGGGGTTTTTGGACCTTCCAAAAATAATGAAAATATTTTTTTGGCTTGAAAATACCTAGTTTGAAAGACGCTTCATAAGATATGAGCTTCAAACCCCCATTTGCAACTTTTTCACACGATCTCCAAATCAGATGAAAAGAAAGCAATTTTTGAATTTCTCGAGCCTCCTAGACACGTTGGAACAACCAAAAATGTTGCAATCACCCATATCTCATAAAAAATTGCATGCAAAAGAAAGGGGTTAATGGCTCTTGTTATATCCTTTTTGATTCTCTAGATCGTTATAAAATGCGAGAGAAGAGCATCTGTGATTGACAAGATCTTACAAAACTCAATCTCTCAATCAGGAATCAAATGAACCTAAAACTCTCAAACTATAGCTCTGATACCATGTTAGAAATCTTGAATAAGATTAAAAACCAGAATTTGAAAGAGAGATCTAAGCTACATAAACTGAAATGCAAATGAAAGCAAACCAGTGACTCCGAGAGACATGCAAAAGTTGAAGAGACAAAATTGCATTAATAGCTCAAAGCAAGAGAATGGTAGAGTAACAACATAATGCATTTGATATTGAAAAAAATACAAGCTAGGTAGCATGTTTATATAGGCAAGAGAGAGGGGTGTAGGTGGCAACACTGACCAATGAGGAGCAACCATCTATCAGACTAAAGATAACAAGGTATCTTCCCAAGATAGATAATGGATGCTCACATGTAGGAAGGTGACACCTCATAATCCTCTCACCTAATAAGACATGCTTTATTAACCTAAGCAAGATTAATAAAAGGTGTAGGAGAAACCTAGTAATAAAGGGAAAATAAATATCCCAACTAGGAAATAAAAACCTACACTAACAAAACAGGTAGACAGATACTTGGAATGGTTGAACGGATTCCCGAACTAGGAGAATGACACTCATAATGGTAAAATAGGTTGTTGAAACAGGTGAATGGCTTCCTATACTGAGTGAACAGTTAGATGGAAAGAGGGAATGATTTCTCAGAATGAGCAAATGGATACTTGGAATAGATGGACGAATGGTCGGGACGGGTACTCTAGACAAGGGAACAACACCCAGAATAGGAAAATAGGTTGTTGGAACAGGTGAACAACATCTCGGAATGAGTGGATAGTTGGCTTGAAAGAGGAAATGATTGCTCGGAATGAGAAAATAGATACTCAGAATAGATGAATGGATGGTTGCCTTGGATAAATGGGCACTTTGAACAAGGAAACAACACTCGAAATAGGAAAATAGGTTGTTGGAATGAGTGAACAACTAATGAACAAGAGCTGAAAAAAGTTGTTTCAAAGGGAAATTCTGCCCCTTGAGGTCAAGGCCACCTAAACTTAGGTCAGGACCACCTGTTTGGAGGGCAAGGTCACCCAAATCAAGAAACATGAGAAACCGGTCAAAACACGACCGAACGGGGTCCCAAAAAAGGTTGTTTCAGAGGGAAGGGTCACCCCTTGAGATCAAGGCCACCCAAACAGAGGTCAGGGCTGCCCCTTTATAGGGCAAGGCATCCCCTTTGGAGGGCAAGACTGCCCAAACAAAGAATGATGAGGAACAATTCCAAAAATGACCAAATAGGGTCCTGAACAAAGTTGTTTCGAAGGGAAGGGCCACTCCTTGAGGTTAAGGCTACCCAAACAGAGGTCTGGGCCACCCCTTTGGAGGGTAAGGCCGACCAAACAAATAATAAATAGACCCAAACGGGGTCTCAGATAAAGCTGACTTCCAAGTTGGATTTGAAAAACAGGAAAAAGACCTCCCAAAACAAGTGAATGGATGTAGGAGGTTGTGGAACAATTCTCAAAATGGGAAAATGAGTTCCTAGAATGGGTGAACAACTTGTCAAAGTAGGATCGTGTTAAAGCTTAGATTTGGGTTGGATGAAAGCTCAAATTAGGATTAGATTAAAGATCGAGTTAGGATGGTGGGATTAAGACTCAGATTGTTATTAGATCAGAGAATATAATAGGATCGATTTTAAACCAAGTTCAAGGGTTCTAACTAGAGGACGTAAGGTGTTGACAATCAAATTTTTGCTAGATTGGGCAGTTTTAAAAAATTGTTAGATTTTTCCATTTTAGGAAATATCATAGGTGTACCCTTCAGAGTCATTTTTTTTCCAAAAAAAATACCCAATACTAACATAGGATGAATTTCCAACTAACATCCCAAATCCGAGACATGCATTCTAAGTTATTAACAAAAATGATTTTTTTTAAACTAGAAAAAAAAAACATTGAATTATAATTTTGAGGGTCCAAATGAAACTTTGAGGTCTCAAAAATGTGTTGAAAAGGGGTCCAAGAATCCACATCCCACCTCATAACGCAACCACCTGTAAAAATTTTAGCCAAAATCCACATCCGAGTCAAAATTATGGCCTCTAGAAGTTTATACATAGAAACCAAAACCCTTGAAATGAATTCTAGATGATTGGGATGGATGATTTGATGATAGATACAAACTCCAATGATGTTCTAAGAAGCACCTATGCGGTCTGGTCAATGAAACAATAACTTTCAGAAAATGTTGATGGATGCTCAGATTGGGAAAATGACCCCTAAGAATGGTTGATCGGATATAAGAGGTTGTGGAACGACACTCAGAATTGGAGAATAGTTTTCTAAAGCAAACAAACAACTTTACCAAAATGAGTGCATGATTGGTTGGGAAGGAGGAATGGGGGATGAAATGGATAAATGGATGATCAAAATGGTCAGACCAAAGGTTAGTTTGAGGTAAACAGGTACCCTAGACGAGGGAACAACACTCAGAACAAATAGCCTAAGACAGGATAATGGCTAGCAAACAAAGGCTAAAGATGGTTGTTTCGGAGTTCAAGGTCCCCCCTCTAGATCAAGGCCACCCAAATAGAGGTCAGCGCCGCCCCTTGAGGTCAAGGTCACCCAAACAAAAAATATTTGACCAAATTTTGACTTTAAATAGGTCAAATAGTTGGGTAACGATTCTCAAAATAGGAAAATGGATACTCGAAATAGACGGGTGAATGATCAAAATAGATGTCTTGGTACGCAACACTCATAATGGGGAAACAAGTTGTCGGAATGCGTGAACAACTTCCCAAAATAGTAAAAAAAGGTTGTTTTGAAGTTTAGGACCACACCTCTAGGTCAAGGCCACCCAAATAGAGGTCAAGGTCACCACTCTAGGTTAGGGCCACCCAAACAAAGTTCAAAGCCACCCAAACAGAGGTCGGGGCCACCCAAATAGGAAAAAAAGTTAACTTTTTTGACTTGAATAGGCCAAATAGCTAGGAAACAGGGGGACAAGGCTGCCCCTATAGGTCAAGGCCACCCAAACAAAAGTCAAGGCCACCCCTCTAGGATAAAGATGCCTATATAGACTAGTTTGATCCAAACTTAGTCAAAATAGTGATGGAAAATTATGGAAACACCAAGTAAAAACACCAAAAATTGAGTGACAAGTACTAGTTTTTCACAAGAAGACACTTCAAGAAACACAAGCCTACTTTTAGTGTAAAAGTATGGCCAACACAGTCCTTTATCTAGACTTAACAAGTTTTCTAGTGGCATCTTTGATAGACACATGATACGTGGGGCACAACCATGAACACCAGCCCATCTACAAGCATGAGTTGGGAGTAGCCAGCGAGAGACTGGGAGCTCAAACTAGCCCTTCACGTTTATCTAGGTATCACCCTAGTTTCAATGCTCTGCCAGACATAATGTGACTGGATGTAGGTACAGATTTCACCTCCCCCCTTTATATACCCCATTGGTAACATGTGGTTGGAATCATCCCTTGGGTTGATGAAATCCCCAAGCACGTCCCGCTAATAAATGAAAAAGGGATATAAAAAGGGACTAAGTGAGCTACGATTTCTCTTCACCCAAGATTTCCAAATGATGCAAGGGGATTAGATACATCAATAGCTCACTTCAAACATAGAAAATAGATTTATTGACCCTTTAATTAGTCTTATATTCCTATTTTAAGAAAAATGAAAAAGACAAGACTAATTGGACACCACCTGCAAAACACACATAAGTAGTTTTATTGTCTTTAGCAAGCGAATCTTCTAAACCTGCAAGAAATAGTTGTTATAAAATGATAAAAAATAGTAGCAAAAAAGTTTACTGCTAGGTTAGGGCTGCTCCACCAGGTCAAGGCTCCCCAAATATGAAACCTACAAGAAAACAGTTAGAAAAATGATGAAAAATAGCATCAAAACAGTCTGCTTCTAGGTTAGGGCCGCCCCTCCAAGTCAGGACCGGCCAAACATGAAATCTGCAAGGTAAAAAGTCAAGAAAAGTATGAAAACAATAGTAGAATAGTCTACTACTAGGTCAGGGCCGCCCCTCTAGTTTAGGGTCACCCAAACATGAAACTTGCAAGGAAAATAGTTAGAAAAATGATGAAAATAGCATCAAAACAATTTGTTGCTAGGTCAAGGCTGCTCCTCCAGGTTAGTGTCACCCAAACATGAAATTTGCAAGGTAAACAATCAGAAAAATGATGAAAACAACAAAAAAATAGTCTGTTGCTAGGTCAAGGCCACCCAAATATAAAATTTGCAGGGTAAACAGTCGAAAAAATGATAAAAACTGCATCAAAAAATTCTACTGCTAGCTCAGGGCCACCCCTCCAGGTCAGGGCCGCCCAAACATGAAACCTACAAAGAAAAACAGTCAAAAAAACTGGAAAATAGCAACTAAAAAATTTGATGCTAGGTCAGGATCGCCTCTCCAGGTCAGGATCACCCAAACAGAGAAAATTGCAGGCAAAACAGTTAGAATAATAATGAAAATAGTAGCAGAAATTTTTTTTGCTAGGTCAGGGCCACCCAAACAGAGACCCTGCAAAGACAAACAGTCAGAATAATGATGAAAATAGCAGCAGAAAAATTTGTTGCTAGGTCGGGGCCGCCCCTATAGGTCAGGGTTTCCCAAACATGAAGCCTACAAAAAATATGGTAAAAAATGACCAGAAACAATACCAGAAAAGTTTGTTGCTAGGTCAGGGCCACCACTTCAAGTTAAGGCTACACAAACAGTGGGCAAGGCCGCCCCTCTGGTTTAAAATCTGTAAAATCTTAAAAAATAGCAACTGTGAGTGTAAAAAGACCTGTGACATGGGTCTCACCGGGTGTGCTAGAAATATGAAGGGGAAAATGTGTGCTAATCTAAAATGCAAAAAAAACTAGAATGCAAGAAGAGCACAAAAACACCTAACACCTCAAAAAGATTAGCTTAAGTTAAACATAAGATAAAAAAAAAAAAGATAAAAGTGAAAATCAGATTGATATAACTTTTATTCATGTTTCCCTTGATTGGCCCTTTGATAGTTGATAATATGTGTGCTCTTTGGATGATATGCTTGTAATAATGGTGGTTGAAGGATTAATGGAGGTAGATGAATGCAATAATGGACTCTAGGATGCAAGTGAAAATGCTAAGAGGTTGCAAGAAATGGCTTGAAATGACTTGAATAACTTGAGATCATAAGTCAGCTAAGGATGTAGTGACTAGATCTTCTAACTCATAAGATGCAAGATCTTTTAATAAAGGAATAGGGGGGGTATTTATAGGATAAGTTTAATTCTCTTGAGAATTCAACTGTCAAGATTGATCCACCATGGCCAAGATGGAGGGTTGTGGTGATTTGAGGACTCACAAGCCCTCACATCTTGACATGTGGCAGGTGAGTTGTCCAAAGGATAGGATGAGATGGAAAGGGGTACAAATGACATGGAAGAGGCCATGAGGTCCCAAGGTACTTGCAAGTACCTTGGGATGAGAGAGAATCTCCACAAAAAGTAATCACATGTCCCCAAGTGGGGTTGAAAGTGACAAGTGATGAGTTTTAGAAAGTCATCCCTTGTGAACATGGGGATTGGAGAAGGTCTTGGAAGAATAAAAGTGAATTTTTAATTCACTTTTTGGAAGAGACCAAAGGATAAAATAAGATTCCTCTAAAAGAGGTGTTTGTCCTTTGGGTACGATGTGGCATATGAGATGTCATGGGGAAGACAAATGCATGGGGAGAATAAGTGTGAATTTTTAATTCACATGGGGAAGAGGTCAACCTAAAAAAGGTAAGTACCAAGAAGGTTGACCTAAGGACATGTTAAAAGGGGTAAGTGATTAGGATTAGGATTGTGCAATTAGGTGATTAGGCCAATTAATGATGATTAAAGTCAAGTGGCAAGTTATGGAGGATATTACATTAATTCTAATTATGGATATGCACATCTTAATGGAGGATTAATTAAATTAAACCAGATTAATGAAAAGGTTATGGAGGATGTGACAAGGAGAGAGAAAGAATGAATTAAAAAAAAAAAAGGATAATTGACTAAATTAAATAAATTCATTGCATTTATTTAATTTAGAGATGAAGTGGGCTTATGTATAAAGTATTTAATTGATTAAATTAAATAACTTATGAACGTTAGGGAAAAGGGACAATATTAATTAAATGTTTCATTTAAGTAATATAGATGGATTAAATGAATAAATTATGGGATTATGACCATATGAAAGTGGTCAAATTTAGGTGTCTACAATATCTATTCATTTTGATAGAAGTAATTCAAAATTCTAACCTAGAATGTTTGAGGTTAGTTCTATGGTTTGAAAGGACAGTATGTCTACACATTTTCTATCCTATTCCAATTTTTTGGGGATTTAAGTCCAATATACAAAAATATTGAAGTGATAGAAGGGTCATTGTGCTAGCTAATTAACCAATGGTTGTATCAAAGTTGTGTGGCAACAACATGAAGTGTGTGATCTCCAAAGATAGTGTGGGGTTGAAATAGGTCTAGGTTAAGGTTCTTTTGGGACCACATGGCATCATGTTCATTTTGAGGTAACATTTTTTTTTTTATGACCTACCCGCTACATGTTTCATGAAAATTTGAATTTAGGATCACCTTTAGTCGACCTGTATAATTGCAGACTCCTAGGTGACATGAACTGATGTTAATGTATTTTTTTTTTGTATATAATCAACATAGTTTAGATCTTACTTGACATGATAGATGAGAGGAATTTGTGTGGAAGTGTAATTCAAGTGTTGTAATGGGAGTTCCATCTCTCAATCTTTATGCGCCATAATTAAAAGATCATAAGGTGAGTTAGAGAGTGGCCAAGACAAGATCAAAACATGTGGAAGTTATGTAATCTAATAGGACTATTGTCTTGCTCATTGAGTTAGTGCTCAAATATTTGTATAGGGGATTCATGTCTCCATTAGGTTGGTGCCTACAGATACAACAAGAGGTTGGTGTCTCAAATAGGTTGGTGCATACTTCATGATTGTAACTCATTCATTATTTTTGTTAGGATAGATTTGGGTAGTAGATCCAAGCATCTCTTCTCATCGTGGTTTTTCCCATTTTGGGTTTTCCACATATATATGTTGTTCATTGTGTGACTATGTACATCTATGTAGCTTGATTGATAGTATCTATTTTTATTCATTTTTGGAGATACATGTTGAGTTAAAGAGTTTTAAATAGATTTGATATACTAATTACCCCCCTCTCAATATATATTGTGCCCTTCAATTGGTATCAAAGATAAGTTCCTTTGAAAAATATTAAATGCTTGAGGTAGATTCAGGATGGCACACTCATTGGCTCAAGAATAATTGTCTTCAAACAAGGTGTCACTCTTTGATGTATCTAATTATATACATTTTGTAAATTAAGGATGGAAGCATACTTGATGGCCCTAAGTTTTGAGGTTTGGAAATAAGTTGTGGATGGATATGAGATTCCTAAAAGTCCCTCAAGAGATCAGGTCAAAAGGAAGGAATATGAAAATAATGATGAGGCAAGGAATTATATTCGATGTGGATTATCTAACTCTGAGTTTGTAAATATTATGCATTGCAAGATAGCAAAGGAATTATGGAGTTAGTTGCACAAAATCTATGAAGGTGATGACAATGTCAAAAAAGAAAAGATTCAAACTCATCAAGATAAATTTGAAATTGTAAATATGAAGGAAGAGGAAAAAATTTCCACATTCTTGATCTAGTTGATGAAGTTGTCAATTCTATCAGAGGTCTTGGTGAAGAAATGAAAGAAGGTACTCAAATCCCTTCCTAGAAACTTTGATGTAATTTTTTTTATTTTTAAAGAAGCTAAAGATCCAAATACTCTAACTCTGGATGAGTTAAATGAAATTTTGATTGCCTATTAAATGAGAAATAATAATGACAATTGTGGAAGGAAAGAGGTTGCATTCAACGTTTCCAAGAATCAAGATGGCATATATTTAGATGATGGATCAAATCTGGAAGAAACAAACTTTGTTAGAAGGCTACAAAGGGGTTCTGAAAATTCTAAATGTAGGTTTCCCTTCAACCATTTCAATTATGGTCATGTAGGTAATTTCATGGCTAAGTGTCAACATAATAATCCTAACAATGATGAAAGGAATTCATTTCAAAAATGGAAAAGATTCAAAAAGAAGGTATGAAAATGAAGTCTATAATTGAATATGATGCAAAAGTAGATCTTGTGGAAGAATTGCTATATGCTATCAAGGAAATAAAAAGGTTGAATAAAAGGATTATAAAAGAAGTAAAATCTAAAAAAAAAATAACAATCTTGAGAAGGTGGAAAATATGGCCATTGAATTGAATATTGAATGGAAGAGGCAAAAAGTATTGTAGAATTTCTAACTAATTTATATTGTTTTCAAGCGAAAATGATTGTGAAAAACTTGAATCAGAGATTGTATCAATAAGGAAATATCTTGAGAAGGTAAATCATAAGTTGAATTTAAAATTTCTACATTGAATTGAAATATTGGATCAAATAATGGATATTCAAAGATCACAACATATCAAAATTGGTATTATTTTTGTTGATGAATAAAATAATAAGGTGACTGAATAGCTTGTGAAGTTTGTTGTTGAGAATCTAGAAAGGAATGACTCTAGAAGTTCAAAGTCTAAGAAAGTTGAAGAAAATAATGAAAGCAAGGTGTTGAATAATGGATTCATTCAAGTGCATAGACATAATAGAAGATCTGGAAGATAAGCTTCAAGAGGATAAGGCTACAATACTAGGTTCTATCATTCTTTTTCTAGTTACTATTTTAATTGAAATCATTATGGTCATAAGGTTGTGATTTGTAAAAAATCTCCAACAAGGAAAATTTGGTTTTATTAGCATAATTATGTTTGTACCTTTGTATAATTTCAATACCATTTGTCACAAGTGTAAAAATTTTGGATACATTCCAAGAAATTGTAGAACTTTTTTGAGTACTCCTACACTAGATACAAAAGGATATGAGTTGAAATATTATAATAATGAAGAAGATAAAATGTGAAGAAGAAACCAAAGGAGCATAGGTCAAAGAAATCCATGGTGGCTTAGATTTCTCTATATGCTCAGAAGGGGAACCTATAGATCATTGACAATAGATACTCAAGTCACATGATTGAGGAAAATACCAAGTACAAGGACTTAAAGAATTTTGATGGAGGTTGTATAACTCTTGGTAACAACTTTGTTGTTAAGATTATTGATAAGCACATTTTGAGTCTTGATGGAAAAAAGATAAAAAATCATGATGTTCTATATGTGGAAGGATTGAAACACAAACTTATAAGTGTATTTCAAATGTGTGATAAAGGTTGTGAAATTATAAATATTGGTACCAAATATTTGGTTATAGAGGTGGGATTGATAGTGATATATATCATCACAGTGAGGTAAATAGACAAAATTGATTTGCAATACAAAGAGAAGAAAGTTGGCTCTAGCATAGAATATTGGGACACATCAATTTTGACAATATTGTGAGGATTGATTCAAAAGGATTGGCTAGAGACGTGCCAAATATTAAGAAGCCTCACTCTACTAGTTGAAAACCATGTCATGAAAATAAGCAAGGACCATATATCCTACTAAGTAATATTCTACAACAAAGCCATTGGATTTGAGTCATAAACATCTTTGCAAATCAATGAGGACAAAAGCTTACAAGATGATAGGTATTTTATGATTCTTATTAATTATTACTCTAGAATGGATTGGATTTTATTTTAAATAAAATCAAGATCATTTGAGAAGTTTAAAGAATTTAAGGCTATGGTTGAAAATGGAACCGAAAGAAGAATAAAGTGTTTGAGATCAGACAGAGGCACTTCTAATAGATTAGATGAATTTTATAAGTTTTATGGGATATGGAGACAATTTTCTTCTCTTAGAACTTTGACGTATAATGTATTCATTGAGAGGAAGAACCGAACCATATGAGATATGGCTAAAACAATGTTAAGTCAAGAAAAGTTGTAAGATTTGTACTAGAGAGAAGGAGTTCAAACCACAGTGTATATCTTGAACATACCTCAAATCAAACCTAAGATTGATAAAAAAAACCATATGAATTATGGAAAGGAAAACTAGCTTTAGTTAGACATCTTAATATATTTGGAAGAAAATGCTACACAAAAATGGATGAAGAACATTTGGGTAAGTTTGACTCTAGATCCAATGAAGGTATTTTTCTTTGTTATTCTATGACAAGCAAGGCTTATAGATGATGTAAAAATAAATTGAAAAGGATTTTTGAAAGTGTTAATATAAGTATTGATGAAATAATACATTCTACAGATATTTCAAATGAGGAAGATATTGAATATCTAATCCACAATAGTGATGAAGACTCGAAAGCTTATTTTGAGAATACAGTTACAAAGAATCTAACTTGGTATGTTCACAAGAATCACTCTGAAGATCGGATCATAGCAGTTAAAGAAAATGGAGTCTAGACACAAAGAAGAATTGAGAAATAAAATTTGAATAGGTACACTTTACATTATTATCAAAATTTGAACCAAGCTTCTATGCATAATCAAGTAAAGAGAAAGGTTGGTTAGATGATATGGAGGAAGAATTAACTCATATTAAGAAAAATGAAACTTAGGAACTAGTTCCAAGACTAAAAGACAAGAATTTCATTGGTACCAAGTGGGTCTTTAGAAATAAGTTAAATGAAGATGGAAAACTAATCTAGAACAAGGCCAAACCTATAGGTAAAGGATATGCTTAGATTGAAGGAATTTATTTTGAGGAGACATTTTCTTTGGTAGCAAGATTGGAAGCAATCAGAATTTTTTTGCCTTATCAACATTCAACAATTTCAAAGTATATTAGATGTATGTGAAGTTTTAATTTTTGAATGGAAAATTAGAAGAATTCTACATTTAGCAACCAGAAGGGTTATAATGTTTAGATACTTCAGTTTTTGTCTGTAGACTAAAGAAAGCCCTTTATGGACTCAAACAAGCTCCTAGAGCATGGTATTCTAGATTGGATATATATTTGCAATATCAAAACTTCGGGAGAGGTGGTGTAAATAACAATCTATACATAAAAGCTAAAGGTTGTTGGGATATGGTGTTGTACACCATTGCATAAAATTTTATATTATAGCACTGTGATAAATAATTATTTAGTTGTGATGCACTTAGGAGGTGTGGTTAATCACACTAGGTAATTATTTGGGGACCACTTGTATGTTTTACTATAACATTAGTTTATTATTTAATGTCTAAGAGACATGAGGTAATAATTTAATAAATTGGGAAAAGTATTTAATAAGTGAACACTTAGTACCCAATATTAAATGAGGGTTGAGTGGTTTTGTATTCGCATGGTTTTGTGCTAGATAGTTTTATCTTACCACCTGGTTGGATTTGTGTGAGCTTGAGTCTATAAAACAAACACATTTTTAGTGGTTAAGGTTGTTTGGGTGAGTGGGTTTTCATTATTGATTATTTCTAAGGAGTGAATATGTGAAGCATGGCATGGGATGTGTGGATTCATGCAAGTAGACACTTGGAGGATGCATTAGAGAGGTTTGATGATTTAGAAGTATTTATGATAACTCATGTAAGTGCATGTATTATTTATTTGTTGAATAATACATGGAGTATGGATGCTTTTTGGAGATGGATTTTCTCCATCTTGAGGGTTTTCCCATGGTATATCTTGTATTATCTTGTGTCTTGTCTATTTGATCTATGCACTATGGTTACTTGCATGCATGCTTTTCTCTCATGGGATTATGTAGGAAAAGGATTAAAAATATGGGTATTATGCATTATATCCTAACAAAGGTGATCAATTGTTGATTGTTGTGGTTTATGTTCATGACATTATCTTCGGTGGAAGTAATGATACTATGTGAAAAACATTTTGGATGCAATGCAAAGTGACTTTAAAATGTGAATGCTCGGTGAATTGTCTTTATTTTTTGGCTTACAAATTTCTCAATCAGACAAATGCATATTTATCTCTAAAAAAAAATACATAAAAGAAAGTTTAAAATAGAAGAATGCAAATTGGTGAGTACACATGTGGTTACTATATGTAAACTAAGTAAAGATGATGAATCTGCTCTGAAAGAACATGCTTCGTATAGATCCATGACTGGTAATTCATTGTATGTGACTACATCTAGAATAGATATGATGCAAGTAGTTGAGATGGTAGCTAGATTTTAGGTAACACCTAAAGAAACTCATGTTAAAGCAATAAAAAATATTTTTAGATATTTTAAGGCTACAATGGATTTTGGTTTGTGGTATCCTAAGAGTGAAAACTCCACTCTAACTACACACATAGATGCAGATAAAAAGGTGTTTGCCTCAATATTATGTACTTGGTTTGCAAATTATGAAATTGATTGGAACACCTAATGTAATTTCCTCAATTTAGCCAATGCTCTTTAGTTGGATTTAGCCTATTTTTAAAAACTCATAGGCTAAGCAGAATTGAAAATTAGGGTTTCCTATTTTATAGGAGGTTTCAGATGCAGTTTGAAGTCTTGCATGCTAGAGATTTGTATACATGTCTAATGGAGCTTTCTAGGTTTTTGGAGAGCTTCAAGATGAGGTAGCATGCATGTTAAGAATATGACATGCAATTTTGGTAGGTACTTTGCATGCAAGAAAGGTTTCTATGTTCTTTTAGGTTTTCAAAGAGCTTCAGAATGGTGTAACATGCATCTCCATATGACAACCTTTCCATGCACTTACCATTTATAGTAAATCTTGTTGGCTTCCCATTTTTTTCTCAAAATGCATTTGGAAACACTTACTATTTATAGTAAGCCATGTTTACTGCTTAGTTGATGTTCAGATGAAGCTTTGCAAACTTACTATTTATAGAAGTTTTCTATTTTTGGTTAGTCTATTTATAGTAGTATCATTGTAGCAACAGCTCAATCATTTGTACCCCACATTTCTAGTTTGGGCAGTGAGGTTGTTCAGTTTGTCTTTCTGATGGTTTTGAAGTATACTTATTATTTTGAGAATTTTTTATTTTTAGTAAGTCCTTTTGTGGCAATGGCATCATTATCAATTTGGTTCAGCTTGCCAGTTATCAGTTTGCTATTTTTAGCAGTTCATCAGTTGTAGTTTAGGCATTGCACTTGCCTACCTCCTTGGAATGATTTTCATACTTAGTCAATTTTATGTTTTGCAGTTGTACCCCTTGCCTTATAGTCAATAAACTTTAAGTTATTTTTAAAATGGGGCCACGAAGGGGGACACCTCATTAATGCACTTTAATATTTTATTAATTTTTTTGTTATTCCTCTAAAGGGGACGACTTGGGAGAAATATGAAGATTTTTAATATTTCCAAATTCTCTTTGAAGTGGACACCTCTTGGAGAAGTTGGATAATTTCTTGTTTGGAGGTTACAATTGATTCATCTCCTCTATTGAAGCTTATTTATTGATGCCTTTCTCATTCATTCTTATGCTTGAATTTTGAAAGTAAAGTTATGCTACTAGATTGAATCCAAAACCTAGCTAAGGGGAAGCTTATAAAATTTAATCCATCCTTCAGGCCTGAAACTATGGCTTGCTAGGCGGTTCTTTGAGACTATACTTCACACTGGAGTGCAGATGGGGCTTCAAATATGATGATTTCAAATAGGTTTTTGATGTATAGCCTATTTTGAGTTGTTGGTTCATCATGGCTGAAGCAAGTTTCTATTCATAGCTTTGTCAATTAATTTAATTTCATTCTATATGTTTGCTCATGTTGTTCTACTATGGAGGGCACCCCTTTCTGGAAGTTTTTAGATTTTATTGTTAATGTAGACACCAAAATTTCACCACTCCCATATGGTCAAAATCCTATCACTAAATGACACATTTAATTAATATTATCCCGTTCTCTAAGATTCCTAAAAGTATTTAATTAAATACTTTATCCTTTATCATTTCCTCTCTAAATTAAATAAACACATCAATTTATTTAATTTAGTCAATTATCTTCTTCAATTTTAAATTCATTATTTCTCTCTCCTTGTCCTATCCTCCATAACCTTTTCACTAATCTAGATTAATCTACTTAATCCTTCATTAGGATGTGCATATCCTTAATCAGGATTAATGTCACATCCTCCATATTTATCCATTTGCCTCTAATCTTCATTAATTTTCCTAATCATCTGTTTGCACAACCTTAATCTTAATCACTTACCTTTTCTAGCATGTCCTTAAGTCAACCTTTCATGGTATTTACCTTATTAGGTTTGACCTCTTCCCCATGTAAATTAAAAATTCACACTTATTCCCCCCATGCATTTTTCTTCCCCATGACCTCTCATAAGTCACATCAAGTACATGGGACAAGGACCTCCTTTAGGAGGACCTTGTCTTATCCATGGGTTTCTTCCAAGCTTGTGAATTTAAAATTCACTTTTATTTATCCAATTCCCTTTCGAATCCCCATGGTTACAAGAGTGGAATTTCTAAAAGTCCTCACTTGTCACTTTCAGCCCCACTTGGGTACAAGGAATTCATTTTTAAGGAGAACCTCTCCAGTCCCAAGATACTTGCAAGTACCTTGGGACCACATGGCCTTTTCCATGTCACCTTTTCCTTTATCCATCTCACCCTCCACATGGAAATATGTGAGGGCTTGTGAGTCCTCAACTCATCACAACCCTTCATCTTGTCCATGGTGGATCCATCTCATCTGTCCATTTTTCTTTAAATGAAGGGCCTTGGCCTCATGTTAGAAGTTATGATTATTAAATATTTTGAATCCATTATTTCATACTAGACATTATTGCACCATTCAAGAAATCAAGTCATTTGCATCCACTCACTATAATCAACTACTACACTTACATCCAGTATTGCAACCTTACCATCAAGGAGCATACATCAAGATCATTTTCAATGGCCAACCACTTCAACAAGCTAAACAAGAAAAAGGTATAATCATTATTGTTGTTTTTTTATTGTTTGTCTAGTTTCGACTAGGCCTAATCTTTGAGGTGTTGTGTTCCCTTTGTCTTGCATTATTTTTTTTTGCATTCTAGATTAGGGGATTTTCACTGCACACATTTCTGGCACGCCCGGTGGGACCCATGTCATGGGTCTATCACTTTTATGTTTTCTATTTTTTGAAATTTTGCATGTTTAGGAATACAAAGGCAACTTCACCCACAAAGGGGAAACTCCGCCCACAAAGGGGTGACCCCACCCACAAACAAGCGGCCCCGCCCAACTTTTGTTTGCTATATTTTGGTTTTCTAACTTTTTCCAGGTTCAGGGCCACAATCAAGTGACCCCGCCCAACCTTTGTTTTATGTATTTTGGTTTTATGAATATTTGCAAGTTCAGGTCCACAAAAAAGCGACCCCTCCCAAAAAAGGGTGACCTTGCCCACAAACAGGCGACTCCACCAACAAAGGGGCAACCCCGCCCATAATACTGATTTTCTATTTTTTGTGTTTTTTTTTTTTTTAATTTTATTGCAAGTTCTAGACTAAATAGGAAACCCCACCCATAAGAGGGGTGACCTCGCCCTAAGATTCAGCTATGCCCAAAATACAGAGGTGGCCCCGCCCAGAACGAAGGTAAAACAGGTAAACAAACAGTTAGTTTTTAATTCCATAATTTAGTTTATGGTTGTTTTTCACTATTTTTGAACTGTTAACATATGTTTGTTGGTGAGGTTGTTGTTTAATAGTGTTTGTGTAGCTCGATTGTTGAAGACATAAAAAACAAAACTACTGATGGATTTGTTGTAGGTGGAAAAAATTTGTTTTCCTAGTTAGTTACTTGTTTTCATTTCTAAACTAGGAACATAGACTTAATTAAGAAAGGATTAAAGAACTTGTGTGTTGTGCTTGTGAGTGGTCTATTGATGTATCCAACCATTGCACCATTTTTTGATCCTGGGTGAAGATAAATCATAGTCCACTTAAGTCCATTTTTAACCCCTTCTTTTTATTTTCCTAGTGGGACTTGCTCTCATCAAAGGGACGATCCCAACCACATGTTATCGATGGGGTATTTAAAGAAGGGAGGTGAAATATGTACCTCAATCCAATCATGTTGTGTCTTGTAGAGATTCAAATCTAGGGTGACACCTAGACAAGATGTGAAGAGTTGGTTTGAGCTCCCAATACCTCATTGGTTGCTCCTAACTCACACCTGTAGACGGGTCGGTGTTCATGGTTGTGCCCCATGTATCATGTATATATTGGGAATTCCCTTAGTTTCCTTGTTCAACCTAGATAGGACACCATTTTTGCCATACCCTTAACACTAAACTTAGGCTTGTGTTGTTTGAACTATCTTTTTGTGCAAAACTAGTGTTTATCAGCTAGTCTTGGCCTTTTGTTTGCTATTTTTGTCCTTTTCCATAGTTGTTTTTGCCTAAGTTAAGTTCATACCAACAAATAGAGGTGACCCTATCCAAGTTTGGTTGACTCTTCCCTAAAAGGGGTGACCCCACCCTTGAACAGGCAACCCTACCCTAAAAGCGGTGACCCCGCCCTTGAATAGATGACCCTACCCTCAAAGGGGTGACCTCGCCCTTCCTGTTTGAGTCTTTTTTCACCCAAGTCAAGTCAAAATTCACCAATTTTCCTAAAACAGGTGACCTTTCCCTCAAAGGGGTGACCCTACCCTCAAACAGCCGACCTGTCCCTCAAAGGGGCGTCCTTGCCCCCTATCTCAGTTGTTTATCTTGTCCAAGTCAAAATTTTACCATTTTTCCTTGTTTGGGTGACCGTGTCCCTTGTTTGGGTGACCCTACCCTTTAAAGGGGCATCCCTACCCTAAAAGGGGTGACCCTACCCTCTAAATAGTCATTTTCAGCCTTCGTTTACTAGTCATTACCTCATTTTGGATACCCTTTTACCAATTTTGAGTGGTGTTCCCTCATTCTAGATAGTTGACCATCCACACACCCATTCTGGATATCTAATTGCCCATTTTGAACATCGTTCCCTCATTCTGACCATCTATTTTCCCACTTTGGGAACCTGTTTACCCATTTCAGGAACCCATTCACTCGTTCCAAGAACATGTTCACCTATTCCAAGAACCCATTTTCTCATTTTGAGTGTCATTCCTCTATCTCATGCATCCATTCACCCATTTTTAGTGATCATTCATCTATTTCATGAACATCCGTCTGTTTCATGAACCTGTTTGCCTGTTTTGGAAATCTGTTTATCGATACCACTTAACAATTTTTTAGACTAAGTATAAACCAGACCCTGTTTGGGCAAACCTACCCATATTTGGATGACCCTACCCAAGTTTGGGTGGCCCTGCCCTAAAACTTAATCTATTTCCCAAGTTTGATCCAAAAAGCTAGTTTCTTGAAATTCTAAAAAGCTTGTTGTTTGCTTAGCTATTTGCACATCATTCCACCTACATCATGATCCATTTGCATTCAAATAATTATCCAAAAAATATAGGTGAATCCTTAATTATCCTTTAGGTTCTACATCAATTACCATTTTCTTGATCTGGATCCTCTTAACTTTGTTTGAAGTTGTTATCCGAATTGACCTAGGTGTCTAAAACTTATCTTCATCCCTCAATATCTGCTTAGGATCACCATATGTCCTAATTCAATCATCATCCTCATCCCTATTAATCCCCTTCCATCTCAAGGTGGGTTTGGTGTCTTAATCATCAATTCATCCTTTAATCTGATCAATCATCCCCTTAAGTCACCTGGGGTGATCTTTGAACCCAGTTTAGAAACCCTCTCAATCATCCAATCCTATCAATCGTTTATTGATCAATCCTATCTAATCCAATTACATATTTATCCAATTATCCAATCAATTTATACAACTATCTAATTAATTGAATCTTTCATCCAATCCAATCAATCAATCCAATCATCATTTAGATCATCCTTATATTGCATCCTAGGAGTTTAGTTACATCTTAGATCACCTAGTTGTGTTGCACGTTCATGTCCATTCAGACCCGTTCACAAGCAAAAAATAAAATGGTAGACCAAAAAGCCCAAGGTTCCTAGCCAAATATCCCACAAGATCCTAACAATGTCCCAAATATCTCATAAGATCCCCATAGTGATGTCTTATCGCAATCCAACACCGACATCCAGAACACCACACCACACAGTGATGAAAACATGGTTAACCAACCTGAAGTCACTATTGATGAATAACTTAATGATCATGTTAATGTTCAGATGACAAATTATCTCCTCAAAAAATGTGGGGATAAGATTATTTCCACTCTTCTCATGAGAGGAGTCAAACCACCATCTGAGTTCGATGCATCATAATATATCGCTACCCACACTCTTCTTGCACCTATCGATTTACTGACCTTAGAAAATGTCCCTAGGAATTCATATGTCCTTGAAGGTGTACCCACGGAGAATTGGTATCATCCTAAGTTTGGAAACACAGTGATACACCAAGTTGTTAGTTATCCTCACCTCCCAACCGTAACCTCTACAATACAACCCAAGCATCATGACCCTTATGCCTATGGCATGCCACCATATATCCCATTTGTTCCACCACTTCCAGCTCAACATCCTAGTCAACCACCTATCAATTTTGGGGGCACACCTATCCTTGTACTAATGTCACCTCCAAGATCTACACCCACTAATAACTTACCACCACCTGCATTCCAATAGCCTCCTACTAATCCTCACCAATCCACTGCACTACAAGCACCACCACAACACACTACTATTGTTGTTGCTTCATCCCTACCACCTCATCAACAACCTTTGCAGCACAACATCCCCATCCCACAATGAAACATCTCAACTCCTACCCAACCACCACATTAGGTGACACAAACTACATCCCAACCACCACAACTGTTGCACGACACTTCTACAATAGTCCCACAACAAACACATATTCCATCTCACCCATCTTACAAATATCCATCACAACAACAACCTCCATCACAATATATTCATATTCCTATGCAAATGCAACATAATCCTCTTACGAAATATCTTTATCATCCATCCAACACATACATTTCTCCATCCCATCCTCATTCCAATCCTCATCAAGTTTCTCATAATCAAACATAGACCCATCTGCCACTTTACACAAACCCTCCATAGTCACATACCAATCCCTATCAATAGACATAAAACCCACAAAAACCCCCATACATTGCACAATAGCCCACCATTGTGCATCAATACCAATTCTATCTATCCTATCTCCAACAACAATAGTCTTATCAGTAGGGTGTACCACCCACCTCCTACTACCAACAATCAATGTCATATCAACAAGGGGGTTCTACCTCTTTGTATTATCAAAATTCTACACAAAAACAAGTTGCTTCATCTACTTCTTATTACCAATAACAGAAACCCTACCAACAAGTGGCTTCTACCTCTTATCATCACAATCCATCATTTTCCTATCTGCCATACATTAATCCACAATCCACTTACATCAATCAAAATCAGAAAACACCTTCGTATGCATCTCAACCTACCTATGATCCAACTGCTGCAATACCATCCTCATCATACCAACAATAGTATATGTATAATCAGCCTACTCCAACTCCTGCATCACCAATCAACAAACACTTGGAAGAAGTCAAGGCTAAGTTGAAGGATTTACAAGTTGGTATGGGAAAACAATCATTAAAATTTGAGGACATTTTTCCTTATCCATTTGATCCCTCCATTTCCTTGGTTACCTTCCCTGAACACTTCAAAATACCAAAATTTCATAAGTACAAGGGAACCAAAGATCCTAAATCTCATCTGCAAGAGTTTTATACCCACTGCCAAGAATTCATGCACAATGACAACTACCTCATCTAGTTGTTTCCTAAAAGCCTACAGGGAGTCACTCTTAACTGGTTCATGAGTCTTGAGAAGGGATCCATCAAATCCATTGTGCAGCTCTCAGAAGAATTCATCTCCCATTTCTCCTTTAATCTGTAGAAGGATATTGACATGCTTGATCTCCTGAAATAAAAATAGTGTGATGGAGAAACCTTTGCAAGCTATCTACAAAGATGGCAAGCCTTAGCTAGCCGAATTAAATCCCCACTATGAGAAAAAGATATGGTTACATTTTTCATTGAAAATTCCCATCCTGACATGGCTCACAACTTTTGACTCCACTATATCATCACCTTTGTGGCCCTAGTAGAGAAAGGTCCTATCTTGGAAAGAGCCCTTGTTGCTAAAGGGCAGGTCAAACTTTTCAATTCTGATAAAGAGAGGTCCACTAGAGACAAACCTCGTTATTGGAATAAGAATTAAAAAAAAATCAATGATGGTGTCATAGACACCAAACATGTCCAAGTGGCTAATGCTTCATAGAAGCTACAGTATCCTCCTCAACAGCAACAATTGATACCCAATGTTATATCCATGCCACAAGGAGCACCTCATCCACCACAAGAGTCAAACCAAAATAGCCAAGGGGGAAATAAATGTTAGTTTACTCAGTTAGGAGAACTCCTTAGTGTCATGTTTAACAATATCCTCCAAGCTAACTACCCCATAACTTATCTTGTAACCAAGCCCCTTGATGAGCCCAAGCCCAAGCCAACTTGGTTCAGAGAAAATGAGTATTGTGAATTTCACAAGATTAAGGGACATACATTGGATAAGTGCCAAAATCTAAAAACTTATGTCCAATCTCTCATAGATCAGGGTGAAATACATGTGGATGCTAACACGGAAACCTCATCTAATTCTCAACATCAAATATATCAAAATGATTTTTCCAAGCATAATCAAGGTCCTAGTACATCTAACTCCAATCCTGGACCTAGAACCAACAACAACCAGAATAACAACACTAATAAAATCAGTTATAAAAATGTGCCATAAAATTACCAAGGCATTGCTATACACATCGACCAAGTGGAGCTGCATGTATCCATGATACAATTCAAAGGTAAAGATCCACAATGTTTTTTTACCACCCATCGTACCTACATCATAGTTCTAGCAGCCCCCACATCTACCTAGCTACCATCTGTCAGTTCACATAACAACATCCTTGATCACTTAGGCAAGACCTCGGCTCAAATTTATATCCTAGATCTACTTAAGTCTTCCTTTATGCATCAACACATCCTGAATAAGGCCTTACAAGGCACTCAAGTCCCCAATGACATAGATCCCTTACAATTCCAAGAATTGGTAGGAAATATTTTAGTGACCTATCAATTAGGTTTCAGCTAGAAAGATATACCACACCTTGACTCAAGTCATAACCATCCACTTCACCTTGAGGTTGGTGTGAATTTTCATAAAGTGAAAAGGGTACTAATAGATAATGGTTTTTCCCTAAATCTTTATCCATTAAAATTTATACAATAGGTGGGATACACCCGAGATGACCTAAATAGTCAAGTTATCACCATCAAAGCATATGATAATGCAAAATGAGATTTGGAGGGCACTATTTGTCTTCCTATTCAAGTGGGCCCCATTGTGCAGTACACTATGTGTCATGTTCTAGACCTTGAACTCCCATATAACATCCTTCTTGGTCGCCCATGGATTCACTCTATGCAGGCCATCCAATCAACCTATCACCAATGTCTGAAATTCCCATTTCAAGGAATGGAAGTAACTATACAATCTGACCCGCGGCCATTTGAATATTTGTGTGCCCTAGAGGCTTCCTTTTCCCATTTTCATTACTACCCTAGGGTAGATATGAGGTCATCTCAGACATCAACATCTCATCCATCCACCAACGCATTAACTACCAATTCATCCATGCCATCATCCACACCTTATTCCACCATCACTAAGGTCCAGATCATTGACAAGGGGTGTGGTGAGTACGAAATGCATACAAAATTGAACATGGTTACCATTCCACCCTCACCACATACATATGGTCAATCATCTCAGTCTATTCTAAAATACGAAGAGAAGATAATCACCCTTCATGCTCCAAATGTGGGATCTAGCACTTTTCGCTCTCCTAGATTATGACAAGATACACCCAAGGATAACATCAACCAGTGGGTGTACCATGAGGAACCTAAACCATCTCCCCCCTTAAAGGAATACTTCCAAGAGATCTATCCTTGGTCGTCTAATATTGTTGAAAAACACAACTACCAGGGGGGAGGCCTGGGTGTGGAAGAGTAAGGAAGATGATAGCCCGTAGAAGTTTCTATGCATCCAAAAAATATAGGAATACTTCCAAGAGATCTATCCTTGCTAATATTGTTGAAAAACACAACTACCAAAAGGCCTGGGTGTGGAAGAGGGAAGATGATAGCCCGTAGAAGTTTCTATGCATCCAAAAAATATAGGCTTGGGCTATGGTACCAAAAAAGGGTCCTATGGTAGCATCTAGTACCTCCATCAATGTCAATGTGGACAACGGTTCCCTTGAAGAAATACCGAATGAGGAATCCATCATTCACATGTATGATGGTCTAGGTCATGTTGACCTCTCGGCCATGTTCAAATTCTTATCCATTTGCACCATCACCTTATCCATCAAACATCTTGAGCTTATAGACTATGACCTACAAGGTACCGCACCTCCCAACACTTTTCCCTCAGTGGACCAGTATGTTCATCTTCTAGGATTGGGGGAAGATGAATGCCCCAACCGCAAAAATAAAAATAAAAAAAATAAAAAAGGGTCACCTAGTGAAAACCTCTCTGAGGCACTTTGTGACTTTTAAAAATTAAAAACAAAGGGAATATCTACTAGTGAAAACCTCGACAAGGCACTAGAAGATGGGGAATTTCATCTTCCCCTTGTAGGGACTCAACTATTCGATTGATCATCCATCTTGATCGAAGAAACACAAGCAATAAACTTTGGAACCAAGGATAATCCCAACATCACCTATGTGGCTAAATCATTATCAGAAGAAGAAAACTCTATCATCACCAAGCTCCTTAAAGAAGGAATTTTCAACTTTTCCTGGACATATTCAGACATGCTCGACCTTGATCCTATTTTTGTGGTACATCACCTAGACGTCCATCCTAATGCAAAACCTAACAAGTAGAAACTTAGGAAAATGAACCCTCAAGTGGCTCTACTTGTTAAGAAAGAATTGTAAAAGTTGTTGAAGGTAGGATTCATTTGACCAATTGACTACTTTGACCAGATCTCTAATATAGTCCCAGTCTCTAAACCCAACGAAGATATTAGAATCTATATAGATTTCTGAGACCTTGACAAACCTTGTCCCAAGGATGACTTCCCTTTTCCAAATATTGATGTGTTGTTTGATCTCATCATAGGGCATGAGATTCTATACCTCATCTATGGTTTCTCTAGTTACAACTAGATTAAGATCGCCTCTGAGGATCAACACAAGACAACCTTTACTACACCTTGGGGTGAATTTTTTTATAATGTCATGCCTTTTGGCCTCAAGAATGTGGGGGAAATGTATTAGTGTGATAGGATAGTCATCTTCCATGACCTCATCCACATAATAATGGAAGATTATCGTAATGACCTATTAGGAAAAAATAAGAATGAGGAAAGAACACTCTTCCATCCTCAAAAATATCTTTGAATGTCTAGAATAGTACAACCTACATCTCAATCTGAAGAAATGTGTCTTTGGCATCACATCCAAAAAAATATTAGGGTTCATTGTCTCCCACAGAGGAATATAGGTTGATCTTGCTAAGGTCAAGGCAATCATGGAAACGACTCTACCGCACAATCTGAAATAGCTAAGAAGTCTACAAGGTAAACTCTAATACATTTGAAGATTCATTGCTCAACTAGCTGACAAGCGTCAGACGTTCACACACCTCCTAAAAAAAGATATTACATTTAAATGGAACCCATAATGTTAACTCAATTTTGATCAAATCAGAGAATATTTGGCCACCCACCTATTCTTATGCCACCTATTTGGGGAAAACCACTCCTAATTTATATTTTAGCTACTCTTGTGGCACTGGGGGCATTGTTAGCACAACATGATGATTCATCCAAAGAAAGAGAAATTTACTACATCTGTCAGACCTTAGTATGTTATGAGATGAACTATTCCCCAATGGAGAAGGCTTACCTAGTCGTAGTCTTTAGCTCATAGAAACTCTAACACTACATGCTTAGCCATTCGGTCAAGCTAATCTCTAAGGTTGATCCACTAAAATATTTCTTATCTAGAACAACATTGACTGGCCACATGGCTAAATGGGTCATGCTATAAAGCGAATTTGACAAAGAGTATGTGTATCATAAATAAATCAAAGGAAAATTAATCGTGGATCAACTAACAAATGCTCCACTAGTAGATGCTTATCCTTTAGAAATAGAGTTTCCTGATAAAGGGGTCTTTACAGTTTCAAAAGTCACTGCATGGACACTATACTTTGATGGATCACACACGAACAATGGATCCGGAGTAGGAATCTTGCTTGTCACCCCCTAGGGTGATTACATAAAAAAGTCATTAAAATTAGCCTTTCCTTGTACCAACAACACGTTTGAAGATGAAGCTCTTCTTACAGGCCTGAAGATTGCAGTCAAATGGTGTATCTCTCACCTGCATGTCTTTGGTGACTCCCAACTAGTTATCAAGCAAGTCAATGATGAGTTCCTAAGAAAATATGATAAGTTGTTACCATACAAATGTATGGTAGATGACTTCAAGAAGTATTTTTCCTCCATCCAATTTAATCAAATACCTAGATACAGAATAAAGTAGTTGATTCCATGGCCACTATTGGTTCCCTCCTTCACATGCTTAGAGATCATATTGAATGTGAGTTCCTTGTGGAGTAGTTATTAATCCCTGCATATGACATCCCTGAGAGTGAAATGGTTAGTGACATTTTCGGTCCTGAATCCCCTTGGTACCAAGACATATCCACTTATCTTCATGACAACACCTTACCATCCAACCTCACATGCAACCAACAAAAATCATTTATCCAATGCATAGCCTATTACACCATCATAGGTGATACACTTTATCGACATGGGTATGATGGAACCCTCCTCCGATATTTAAATGATACCAAAGCCCACACCGCATTGGTAGAAGTACATAGTGGTATCTCTAGGGCCCATTCTAAAGGCATGGCCCTAGCCAAGAGAATTCTCAAAGTAGGATATTACTGGCCTACTATGGAACATGATTCTTGTGAGTTCATAAAGAGGTGCCTTCCCTATCAGCAACATGCGGACCTAATTCATGCTCCTGCACAAGAGTTGCAACTTGTCACAACACCATGGCCATTTTCATAATGGGGTTACGATTTGGTCGACAAGATTTACCCTCCATCCTTTGGCGGTCATACTTTCATCATCACAACCACTAAATACTTTACTAAGTGGGTGGAAGCCATACCACTCACCCAAATTACTGGTGTTTAGATATCCAAATTCATCATTTACCATATCCTCTACAGGTATGGAATCCCCTCCACCATCATAAATAATAATGGAAATCCATTCAAAAACAAGTGATGAACTTCCTCAGTGAGACTTATCATATCCAACATCATTGGTCTACCCCATATTACCCCTAGGGTAATGGTCAAGCAGAAGCAACCAAAAAAACCTTAATCAAAATCATTAAAAATATGGTTAACAACACTGGTTGAGATTGGTATCTCTAGCTCCATCCCAACCTTTGGGCCTACTGCACTTCCATCTGCACCCCTACCAGTGCCACTCCATACTCACTAATTTATGGTTTTGAATCTATCTTATTGATTGAAGTCAAAGTCCCATTACTTCGCATCTCTCTGAAGAATCTAATCAGTGATGAAGACACTCGGGTTGCATGACTTGCTCAATTAGAACTCCTGGATGAAAAATTGATCAAATCCTACAACCAACTACAAGCATATCAACATCGTCTCAAGAGAAGCTACAATAAGAAGGTCTGCCCTCATCAATTCAATGTTGGTGATTTAGTCCTTATAGAAAATCAGCAAAATCAACAAGACTGGGATAAGAAAGGAAAGTTTGAAGAAAATTGGTTAGACCCTATGTCATCAATGTAAAATATGGTTCTATAGCATACTAGTTGTCTACACTTGAAGGAGAGCCCCTAGAAGAACCCATCAATATCATGCACCTAAAGAAGTTTAATACTTAGGTCAGCTGGCGTATCCTTCCTATCTAAAATCTATAAAATACAAAAAAAGTAGAAAATGATCAAAATACAAAAAAATCCAAAAATTAGGAAAATCCAAAAATAATCAAGAGAAATAATTCATCTTGTGGTGAAAACCACCCTTGGTGGTGCCTTGGATATGTACGATTGTTGAAAACCTAGCAATAGGCACCATTCATATAGGTCTTAATGATTATCTACCTCGCATCCTAGTTACTTTATCATTTATCCATTGAAATCTCATATCCTCACCATCTTATCAGTCATATCCTTCAATCTGCTTGCATCATCTGGTTGTTTGGTATATTTTGGTTGAGCATTGGATGAACTTCATCTACTATTCATCATCCTAAGCTTTTATCCTTATCTGAGTTTATGTCATCTTGTCACTTTGGTCATCTCCATCTAGGTTCTTTCATCATGTTGATATCCATCTAGATCCCATTCTATTTTTGGTGAACTATGTTTCCCCTGCACTTGCACGTAGGCAAGGTCGATCACTTGATCTTCCCTCGGGGTTGTTTCTTTTCCAGATTGTTGTGTCTCTCTTCTTTTTTTCCTATCCTTGGCAAACTGTGTTGCCCCTATGCTTTCACATAGGGAAGGACGATCATTTGATCTTCCCCTGGTGCTTTGTTTCTTGTCATCCCCCCTATCTATTCTTGTCCTTGTTCAACTACATGGCCCCTACGCTTGCACATAGGCAAGGTAGATCATTTGATCCACCCCTAGGACATTTTTTCCTTCATCATTTGTCCTCATTATCCACTTTTTTCCTTTATCCATCGTTGGTATTGCATCCTTCTCGAACTACATTTCTCTTGCACTTGCACGTAGGCAAGGTCGATCATTTGATCCACCCTCGGGACTTTGCTTTCCTTGGTGTTTCTTTGATTTTCATCATTGTCATATTTGTATTGGTATTTTTTTCCTCCATCATATGTCTTCATCATTCTCTTTCCTCTTTATCCATGGTTTTTTCTTGAACTATGAGGGCTCTACACTTTCACATAGGAAGGACTGATCTTTGATCAACCCCCGAGCCCCTAGGTCTTTAGGGTGTGTCTTGTGTCTTGTGTTGTGTTTTCAAGGTATTTCCTTATCTATTTGGTTCCTCATAAATGTAATCCATTTGTGTCATAAGATTTAATCGGTTTTTGAATATCCTGCATCATCATCGATCTTTTAGTTTAGCATCCATCTTTGGTCTCAATAGGATGTATCCTTCCTAATAGACCACATCAACCCCATCCATCATCTTGATCCTATGGCAAAGGATGTTTTAAAATTGATTACAATCTTTTGATGCTTTTGTTTATTTTTTATCATTTGAGCTCGCTATCATCACTCGTCAAGGCCACCATGATCTATCATATTATGGTGCATTTTGATTGGTTTACATAGGGGCATATCTTGATTTTTTCTCTTGTTTGTTATTTTCTTGGTTGTCCCACATAGTACCCACTAGGACCCTTGAGGTCTTGTGTTATGCTGGGAGATCTTGCTATGCTTGTGGTTATCCCAATACCTTGCCTGACCAAAATCATCATGACTTTGGGGTGTTGGGATATGCTTCTTGTTTGTTGTGTTTTTTCATGCATTAGACACAAATTCACCTTGGTCCACATACCACGGTACCTAGTATCTTATGCTATATCAAAATTCAATGCTCTGAAGATGGTAAATTGCATTAGGATTGCATTCCACTTTGTCTCACATTGCATTCATGTATCCTCCACCCCTTTTTCATTTTCCCATGCCTTAGGATTTTGGTTGTGCAAAATTTGATTCCTTCAATCTTCCCCTTTCTCCTTAGGATTCATATGGTTCTTGATAGGTGCAGTTACACACTCATCACCTTCTTCACTTCCATCATTATTCTGGCCCTTATTTACATTTATGATCACACTACATTTCATTACTTATTAGCATTTAGTTGCATTCTCGCCCTATTCTTTAGGTTCACTAAGAATCATTTCATTCCATGTGCATAATCATTTTAAGTTGTGTAGGTTAATTTTAATTAATTATTCTATACATCTTAAAATTCATTTCATTATTAATCCATTGCATTAACATATTCACTTTAGTTCATGTCATGCATTATCACCTGCATCGCACATTGTTAGGTTCATTGTCACATCCATAGAATATAAAATCATAAATCATATATCATATTAGACATCATAATATCATCCAAATAATTTCCACATACATCACATCATAAACATTAGACATCATGCATATCATAATCCATCCATCACATCTTGCATCATCAGTATTAAACATCATGCAAATCATCATAATTCATTCATCACATCTTGCATATCATAATCATACATCCATATAGGTATAAACATAAATCATCATAGGAATATCCATACATCACATCATAATAACCATCCACAATAAAACCATAAAAATATACATATGCCTAAGTCGATCATTCATCACATACACATCACATAATGTCAATAAGGGCTCTTACAAATCATGTCAAAAATCACACAATTAAAATGTCCATCACATCATCAATAATAATGTCTATCATATACATCACAATACATATCTACCATATGTCATCAAAAATAAAGTACGAGTACAGATTTATAGCTCTGCTTTGATCTTTGTTGATTAGTATTGTAATTGTCCTGTACCTATCAATAATCGGGATCTTGTCCCTCTAATCCTCTAAAACATGATTTTCCTGCATTTGATCTCTATGGTGACTGTGGCACTGGCCCTATGTGTGGAACTATCTCTCTCATGCTACTATATCCCTGGGTATCCATCCCTACTGACTAGGATGGTGCTCGCATTTATGGCACCCCTCAAACATAGGGGGATACCCATTGTGTTGAATCTGGCACTACTGAATAATAGGCACACATATAGTAGCTCACCTCTCTCATATACTCCTCTTGATATCCCACCTACTATCTGGTTGCATCTCACTCTTCCCTATTTGTGTTCTTGAAATCTTCAAAATGATCTCCTCTCCTGAGCCCATGCACCCCATGCTAATTGTAGATGATCAATCTCTGATCCCATCCATGATACCTAGTCTAGGGATTTGTCCCTCTCCTCCTACATAGTCTATAACTACTCTTGCAGTATCTAAACCTCCTCCCCTATCACACCACCCTATGTTTGTTGTCCCTGACCCTACAATACATCTCTCTCTAGAGCCTATATTTGTGCCACTTCTGCATCTGTCTCCCCCTATAGGACCTACACCTATGACTGTAAGGTATCCTTCTCTGTCTCTATCACCTGTAACCAAGCCCTCATCATCTCCTTCCTCTCCTGCATCAATCCCATATCCCCCACTGTCTCCTCTGCCACCTCATCTCTAGCACAAAACTCATCTCACTCCTGTCTCAAATCCCTCCTCTCTCTCAACAATCCTTCTACCTACCTCCTCAGATCCTCCATATCCCTCTCTGCCAATATCTACCCTACCACTCCTCCAAACTCTCACTGACCCCATGCCTATAGTATCATCACCATCACCTCTAGTATGTCATTCTCCCATCTCACTGCCTCCCCTTCCTCATGCTCCCTCGCTACCTCTCCCTCCAAATTATTCACATCTTCCCATAACTCACTCACCTCTACTCCCAACCCATCTATCTTGGCTCGTAGCCTCTCTCCCTCCCTTTGCATATTCATCTCATGATGTGACACCACATCAGCCACTGCCTAATACTCTCTCTCAATCTCTGATAGCTGATCTCACAACCTAACCACCTCAACCTCCAATCTACTCCTCACTACCTCTGAGTCTCTTAACCTCTTCTTGGTGATATGTAATCTCACCTTAGCTCCTCTCAATCACACAGTCAGATCCTCTACTATCGGTGGAATCATAGCCAATGGACACACATCATGCACATCCATTTCTATCTCCTCTACCCCTCCCTCATCTCCTATTTCCATCACCTCAACCTCCTCCCTCTCCCCCGCTGCCTTTGCATCATGTCTCTCCTCATCAGGCTCAACCTGTTCCCTATGTCTCCTCCTCCTCTTGCTTGGCCTCCACTGACATCCTACCTCATCCTCCCCCTACCCTCCCTCCTATGGCTCTACTACTCTAGCTACCTTTGGCACTCTCCTCCACCGTCCTCCTACTCTTCTTGCCTCCAGCTCTCTTTTCTGACCCCCTCCTGCTATAGCTCCCCCTGGCTACTCCCCTCTTGCTACGGCTGTCCTTGGTCTTCTCCTTCGCTACCCCCCAATCCTGCCTACCTCCAGCTCTTTCCTTGGCCTCCTCCCTCTCCCTCTCCCTTGTCCTATCAATCTAATCTCATCCTCTAGTCTAAACCCTAATGCCTCCCTGATCGGCTCCTCTGATTTAATTCGTACAGGTCGATGTCATGCGAACCATGCTACATATTTCATAGTAATACCTACATCTATTAGCCCTCTAGTCCTCTTGGGGTGCTCCATTAGCTCCTACTCTAGTGTCTCCCAATGCTCTCATGCAAACTCAGCCAAAATTAGCTCCCCCCATGGTTGCTCCTGTGTAATCTATCTAAACCTATTAGGTACACCTAGAATATCTTGTATGAAAGCAAAATATCTTGTCACCCAATTTGGTCTATGTGACTCCACTATATGAGGATCCTTCCTAACTATATAACACCGATTCATGAAGTATCCTCTATGTCTCACCTCATCCTCCCTCCACTTGGTGAAGCTTCATCTCATATATGGCCTCCACACTATCTCCTCCTCTTCTAGATCATCAAATAATCCCCTCCATCCATCTAAATCTCTTGAGCCCTGATACCGCCATACCTAGTCATACACTATCCCATACCAATAAGTGATTGGTAGTGTCCTATCCTCCTGTCCCACTCTCACCATATCTAGCCTGGACACACTGATGTGCTCCCAGGCCCATAACTAAAGCAATGTCACATGAAACACGATGAGTTCCTCTTGATAGCATACCACTTGCATATCTTTGTATAACTATGCCAAGATGCATGGACCCCATACAAACTCTCCCTCTATCCCCTCAACAATGTGTCAGATCACCTCCATGTAGCCAAGGCTGCAGAACTGACCACTCCTATCTAGTATGAGTATCCTATTGATCAACCCACATATGTATACTAGAAATGGTGGTACTCTCAAACCCAAGCATTTGTCAACATCTAGCCCCTTCTTTTGCATAGGTAGGTCCTCTCTCCCGAATAGGACCCACATGATCTAATCCAACACCTCTCTGTTTGATCTCGTGGCACTCATCATATGCCCTGCTATGAGAATTAAGCCTCAATATCCACCAAACATCATTTAGCATTATTGTCATCTCCCCTTTCAAGAGATTGAAAGTCAAATTCACTGAATCCCAATGCTTCATCAAGGTTTTTAGCATCACTCGATGTGCCCTGATAGACGGATACCCCAACATATGTAGTAGCCCTGCCTGGGCCAAAGCCTAATGATTTTCTCCCTTCATCACTCATCACACTACCTCCATCACCTCAGATCTCCTCTCTTGCATCTGCAAGCTATTAAACTATTGCAGGGACATCACACAACTTGTTATTCATTTCCTTCACTTATTTCCTGACTCCGGATTCTTTTCTCATTAACGCTCCTTCTTTAGATTTTTTTCCTAACTTTTCCTCCTTTAACATATTTTTCTCTTTTATCTTCTTTCTAGTACCCCTTCACACCCTCGATGTCCCCTCTTTCTAGGCACGACTGCCCCCTTTCGGCCATGGCTGCCCCTTTGGTGGGGTCACCCTAGTCGAGGCAAGCCCTCCCTGTTGGGGTGGGGCCGCCCCCAACCTGGGCAAGCCCGCCATAGCCAAGGCAAGACCGCCTCACCGAGGCAGGGCCGCCCCTTGTCGGGGCAGGGCTTCCCTAGCTATGGCATGGTCACCCTGCTAGTGAAGGTCCACCCCTCATGGGGGCCCAACCACCCATAATTTGGGCATATTTTCCCTTCTTAGAGTGCGACCACCCCTGTCTAGGCGACCAAACCTTTTTTTTCATCTTATTTAACATTTTTTTTTCTAAACCCCCTTTTTCCTCCCACACCATTAATTAGCAATTCTTCCTATCTTGTTCTCTAAGGTTCCTAAAATTATTTAATTAAATACTTTATCCTTTATCATTTCCTCTCTAAAATAAATAAATACATCAATTTATTTAATTTAGTCAATTATCCTCTTCAATTGTAAATTCATTCTTTCTCTCTCCTTGTCCTATCCTCCATAACCTTTTCACTAATATGGATTAATCTAATTTATCCTTCATTAGGATGTGCATATCCTTAATCAAGATTAATGTCACATCCTCCATATTTAGCCACTTGTCTCTAATCTTCATTAATTTTCCTAATCATCTATTTGCACAAACTTAATCTTAATCACTTACCTTTTCTAGCATGTCCTTAAGTCAAATTTTCATGGTACTTACCTTATTAGGTTTGACCTCTTCCCCATGTGAATTAAGAATTCACACTTATTCCCCCCATGCATTTTTCTTCCCCATGACCTCTCATAAGTCACATCAAGTACATGCGACAAGGACCTCCTTTAGGAGGACCTTCTCTTATCCATGGATTTCTTCCAAGATTGTGAATTTAAAATTCACTTTTATTTCTCCAATTCCCTTTCAAATCCCCGTGGTGATAAGAGTGTACTTTCTAAAATTCCTCACTTGTCACTTTCAGCCCCACTTGGGGACAAGGAATTCATTTTTAAGGAGATTCTCTCCAATCCCAAGGTACTTGCAAGTACCTTGGGACCACATGGCCTCTTCCATGTCACCTTGTCCTTTATCCATCTCACCCTCCACATGACAAGATGTGAGGAATTTTGAGTCCTCAACTCACCATAGCCCTTCATCTTGTCCATGGTGGATCAATCTTAGCCATCCATTTTTCTTTAAATGAAGGGCCTTGGCTTCAAGTTAGAAGTTAATATTTTTAAGGATTTTGAAGCCATTATTGCATACTAGATATTATTACAACATTCAAGCATTCAAGCCATTTGCATTCAAATCCATTTGCATCCACTCACTATCATCAACTACTACACCCACCTCCATTATTACAAGCTTACCATCAAGGGCCAACCACTTCAATAAGATACACAAGAAAAAAGGTATAATCATTACTGTTGTTTTTGTTATTATTTGTTAGTTTCAAATAGGCCTAATCTTTAACGTGTTGTGTTAATTTTATCTTGCATTCTTTTATTTTACATTCTAGATTAGGGGATTTTCACTGCACACAGTTAAGTTTCTGATTTTTAGGAGAAGGTCAACCCTTCTTGGAGGTTATACCATTCTTCCTAGCTGAAGTTGAATTCATGCCACTCTGTGACTACTGTTTTTGGCATGATTTTTTCTTGGAGGTTGGACACCTAGCTCTTAGCTATAAATTTTTTGTCGTTTGAGAGATTTTCAAGCTGATTTAGAGGAGATACATCCATTTATGTGAGTTTTAATGTTAGTTGTCTGATTTTTTGTTAATGTTGTTTTTGATCAGATTTTCATAATTTCATCATATTATTGGTTCGTGCTTAATTTCTATATCATTTTGATAGTGTAATTTTTAGAGAATTATTACTCTAACTTTCAATGGTTTTTGGAAGCATATCTATATTGTTTGCAGCTGTAATTCATTGTTGTAAAGCTGATTAGTAGTTCTAACAACTATTGTTTATATTGCTGCAATTAGTTTATTTTATACTCCCACAATTGAGTGGCTGAGTTTAATAAATCATATTTCATTATTGTTGTATTCCCCCATGAAAATAAGTGGTTGTGCAGATTGTATACCCCCATTGTTCAAGTGGAAGTGTAGTTGCATGGTTGGCTTGCCGCCTTAATAATTTGTAATAATCTCACCCACTCAATAAGTGGAGTATCCCCACTGCATTGTGGATTCTAGATTTAGTAGATGAATTTACCTTTCAATTTAGATTATTCCTAATGATCCCCAAACCATATGCTATCACCTTGCCCATACTAGGATCTTGGTGAACATTCTTGGTGAGGGTTACTTTACAAGCTGATTTTATTTAGAGCTAATGCTAATTAGTGGTTTGATGATGGTTTGTTGTGTTAAGTTCAAGAAAAAATAAAGGGGGTACATTTTAGGGGTATCAAAGCCTATTTTCCTACCATCCTGTGAGTTTAAATCCTTCATTTATTAGAAGTGTGTCAGTGAAAATTGATACTACATCAAAAGCAAAACAAATTTTAGTTTTAGCTTTATAATATTTTGAAGTTGACACCTTTTCTGAGGTTTTATAAAACATTGTCTTGCCAGTTTGAGCTATGGATTCAGTTGAAGAGAAATATTTTACAAGATCTTTATACATTACAGTTGCAAGGATCATTAATGAACATTAGAAAATGGAAGAAGAAGTGAGAATACTTCTTACATTGGAATAATGTTTAAGCTAGGTGAAGCAGTCACCTTTAGGGATAACTAAAATGGCATTAGCACCTGCATTAATCTTTTTGAAAAATCCTTATTGGTTGGGGCATCAGAATGAAGAGATTGATATGTTGGTTAATTCATGCATTAGTGAAGTGATGAGAATCATTGCACCCGTTGTGCCCTATGATGATAAAACTATGAAGAGAATTCTTCATATTTTCATGGAAATCTTTCAAGACCTTGATGAAACTGATAGCAATCAGTACTCTAGAATATCTACTATACTAACGATATTTTTAGAACTCAAAAAAAGTATGTTGTTGATAGACTTGGGTATGCAAGATTGAATGTACTATTTGATCCATTACCTCTTCATTTCAACTTGGAGTAAACAAGAGCAGGATGTAGTTGCAGCAATGAGAAACATTTTAGTTTTAACCATGAATGAGATGGATGACATTCCAAATTCCATTCTATAATTTGTGTTAAACATTCATGAACAAGAAGGTAAGAATTCCTCTATTGTTGATATGTTTATCAGAGATTTGTTTGATCAATGTGAGGGAAAATTGAAGCCACACTTGAAGAAGACAGAGTAGAAAAATGAAGTGGTCATTAATGTTGAAGACAGGAATAAAATGTTACTTAATGATTCTATGGCGGATTCTTAGGATGAACCAATTGATATTATTTTGTTTGCACATGCTAAGGATGAGTGCAATGAGTCAACATCATTTTTGAATACACATGAAGATTCTATGACAAGTAATTAAAAAGACTTCCTTGATATTCTTGTGACAAATAATGAAGAAATCAATAATATACCTTCACTTGAGGGGCTTATTGAAGGTAAGAAGGATAACATCTTTAAAGTAGCTAATAGTGATGATTCGTTGCTTCATTATAATAATGGAGGTTTAGGTGGTTTTGAATAATATCATCAAAATAAGCTCTTGGGAAAAAATATTTGTGAAGATATCAGTTTGGGTGCATTGGGACGTGTCTTGTTCAAAGAGGCAACACTCCAAGAGTAGCATGAAGAGGACTTTCTTTTTTATCATATTAATCAGCCTTTCAGCATTTGGGATTTGGATGTGAAGGTGCCTAAGGTTGTCAAGGAACCTTTATGGGATAAATTTCCCTTTGATACCAATATAGTACAAAATGTTGATTTCAATGCAAGCTATGTGATAGCCATTGGAGGATAAAATGTCTTTAAAAAAGAAGCTTACATGGAAAATCCCCATTATAACTCAATGATCAAATTGGGGGCTACTAAAACATATGATCAAAGTATCAGTGAGTTGGAAGCAGTTTTAGAAGACCAAAATTCCCTTGCTAATGAAAATATTAAAGAGGATCTCAAACACAAATCTGATTTTTCAAATCATGAACCTGATTGTAAACAAAGGACCCAAGAATTGGTAAAATTTTATCCTTTTCATTTTTAGTTGGTGGGTGGCAAAAGACAATAATTTTGGAGTAGTTATGAGGGCAGAAAAGACAAGAAAAAATTTATTGATTTTGATATGCGTCCTACTAGTAGTTCGCCATCCTTGCATGCTTATGAGTGGGAAGGTCAATTCTTGGTATCCATTAAAGATGAGGTGCAAGCCCTATTCAGAATTGACCGCTCACATACTTTGATTGAAGAGAGTTTGGAAGGAGTTAGGGATGGATCCACTCTCTTCAATCTGAACTTCATCAAAGTATCCTTAGAGGTTAAGAAATCAGATTATCAATGTTGGATTAATGAACGAGATCATGTAATTGAACTTGTAAAGAAGGCAATTGTTGCAATTCAAGGATTTTATGTGTTTAATAATCCATCTTTTAAGTCGAGTGTTAATTCAATTCATTCCAATCTCTTCTTAGGATGGGATATTGTTGATGGGTGTTTTTGCACACTTTCTCAACACAAGTGATGCACAAGTACATCACCTCTCTTGAAAGTAAATATCTAGCAAGTTGCTGAAAATAACCCCAAGGTCTCTCAAGTGTTAGGTCATGACTCTCATAGGATACCTCAGTTGATGTTTGATGTTATCTTGTTGGTAATCATAGGGAAGACTTACATGAGTTAATATGGAAGGGAAATTGGATCTACAAATGGAGTTTCTGAGGTGGGGAATTTTACTTTACATTTGTTGCAGGTTCAAACAACAATTCTAAACTCCATTTCTGACTTGAGATTTGGCTTTACAAGGTGCAATGAATCTTAGCATAGCTCACTTCTCAAAAAAAGGAAAAAGGGGCAAGGAAGAGAGAGATTTCTTGGACCTACAACTACTAATGAATAGTGATCATGGAGATCTCTACTATGGACAACTTCCTTAGAAAAAAATTCTACTTAACTAGAAATATCACAGTCTCATGAAATGTGTGCTATCTTCTAAAGACTACAAATATTTTACCATTCATTCAGCATACATATGCATGAACAAAGATAAAGTTTTAAAAGAAGCTTCAAATCTAGGTCTAGAATAACTTTACACAGCCATCTACCAACAACAAATAGCCAAAAGTATGGACAATGAGGGCATCTACACAACATAAATCTTCATAACCAAGAAACAACATCACTAAATTTACCAAAGCTCACTGAAAGGAAACTCAAAAAGAAAAGTAAAATTAACTAAATCATCCAACTATGAGAGAAGAATCATGAAACATGAGAAGAAATCTAGAAATTCACCAACATCAATGTATTTATATTGCAATTTATGTAGCATGTCTTTACAACAACTCAAATCTCCCTGAAAATGAGAGGATACCCTCTATTTATAGTGTCCCAAAATTAGAATATGTGGCCAAAATTGATTTACATTTTTTTGGCCACAATTCACTGTAACCTAGGGTTCCACCTACCCCCCAATATATTATATTTTAAAATACATTTTACCCACATCCCTATTTTGTCCTTTAGTGGCAACACTATAACATTTTTTTTCATTTTGTGATTGCTCCTTGTTGTAGCTACTCCTTCAGAAATTCTTCATCAAACACGAGATTGCCTTCTTGCTTCTTTGAAGCTACATATTCCATGAATTTAAATATCACTGGTTGGAGCTTTTCAACCTCAATGATGTCGGATCTCAAAACTTGGTAGCTCCACTCTTTGGAATTGTTAACAAGCTTCTCCTAGTCCTCCTCATACTTGGAAAAGTGATCTTTCAATAACTCAGATTGGGCAAAAGCTCGGCCAGCAAAGCTCATAAAATCTATAGTAATTTTGATTGACATCCTATCTTCCATCCTCTTTCGGAATTGAGGCTTTATATTTTTTGGATTGATATGGACGGTAGGCACCTCATATCCTGTCATTAGCTTGAGATATCAGAGGCAATCATCTTTGGCTTCCTTGGCCCACTCAACATCTAGATTTACCCTTTCAAGTACCTGTTCCAGCCTTTCCCTCTGATGATCAAAGTCTCACTTCCACACATCCATCAACCAATGATCCTCATCCTAGAAGGAAAACTCTTTTTCCCAAATTTCACTTGGTAGCTTGAGGATAGCCTCAATTTTTGGGTAAGCATCCCCATAATTCTTTGGGAACTCAATGAATATTTTCCTCATACCATCAAGAGATGTGTGTACCTCCAAGAACTTGTTCGTTGTTCGAACAACAAGAATGATACCTATATTCCCAATATCCAAGACCTGTCAGAACCAATTTTGTGTGGTATTTTCCAAGTTCTTCCTCTTTTCTAGATTGTTAATCTATCATTTTGACAAAAACTATGGTGGGGCCGAGGATGTGGTTGGTTGTTCTTCATAAGATGACCATTGTTGGATATAGGTTGTCAAATCAGCCACCTCTACCTTAAGCCCCTCTTTGAAAACTTTGTCTTGTTGAATGAGATGCACCACTGTGGTGACTGATTTCTAGAGATGATCAAACTTCTGCTCCCTAGTGGCCACTCCCAAGTTGATGTTGGATATGTTATAACTTATTCCTTGTTCTCCCACCATCGACATAGCTCTTTGTACTACTCTAGATCCGGAGGCATCCATTGTTACCTTTGACCTAATTTTCATCTTCCTCTCCTTCTTGGTATCGATTTGAGCTCGAGCCAATATAGCTTTCAACCTCGCCCTTGGTTCCTCTGGAGTGGGAGCATTCTTTTCTAGCTACCTTTCCAACCAATCAGGCATTGAAAACTTTTCTTTAGGTGAATCCTGTTGATCCCTGTTTTCTTCTTCTCGGACTTCAATTTCCTTTTCAATGAGATCCTCTCACCCTGTCCTCGTGTCCTCCTTCTCCTCATCAGAGTCTTGTATAAACACTATGTGATTGATATGGGACTTGGAAGGTAAGTGCTCATCAAGTTTTCCTTCCCCTTCAGCATCCTCTTTCTCGACCATACCCATGCTCCTTGGGTTGCTCAATCTCTAGATTCTTATTATAATTTTTAACCTCTTCTTCAGACTTATCTTCTTCCTTACCTTTCTGCTCTTCATGAGGGAACACCCATTCATCATGCTTGTGTGCATGGTATCATTATTTTATTGGAGACTTACCATCCTCCATCACTATGATGGAAACGTCCTCTTCACTAATAGGCTACTTTTCAGCCTCCTTGTCTTCAATTTCCTTGATTTTCTTAGCCCACTCACCACTGAGCTCGGGATCACCTACCTCTTCAATAATCTTTGTGTCTTCCCTCTCATCACTGGAGGACTCATAGGTGACCTCATTGATTACTCGATGCTTGTATATTGGGTTCTCATGGTAGTCAAATGCCTCTTCCACCAACCCCCTAGCTGATTCCATCTATTGTCAGCAGTCCAACTCCTCAAAAATTTGAAAGGTGGCTTCCATTGTTGGTGGCTCAGTAGGAGGAGGATGGACTAGAGTGATAATTATTGCCTAAGCTATCGTAGCCTATACTCCCAGATTTTCAAGCATTCCTAAGATCTCGGAGGGAACATTTTGCATGTATTTCATGAAGGATTCTGGAAGGGTAAGTATAGGCATTGCAATTGCAACGATGGCAGCTAGAAGAGAAAAGGAAGGAAACATGGAAGATGAAGAAATGGGCAAGGTAGTGGCGGATGATGAATCAACAAATATTACCTATGGGATGGGATAAGTAGAAGCAATATGGATGGAAATGTACACCATAGGAAGAGAGTATGCAAATACTATGTGCTAGATAGGAGTGGTGGTAACAACAGTGGTTGCAGAAATAGATTAAATAAGCAGAGACTTTGGTTCAACAACCTCCATCTCCTCTCCCTCATGGAGCGTATCTTCCTAGATCACTGGAATTTTAGTGATTTTTTTTGCTCGCTTGTGTTTCTTAGGAGGTTCACCCTCTAAGGTCTTCCTAGCACACACCTTTGGATCAAAATACTTCTCATCAGACTCTTTTCCCTTTTTTGAAAGAACCGATTAGGGAGATTTACATGTTTCTCCAATTGATGCAGTAGCTTCCCCACCACTAGAACCACTCGGCTTGCTCTCGATCCCCTTGAATGTCAAGATGACCCCTTGTTGTTTTAATTGAGAAACCCACTCATCAATCCACGCCTTTTTTTGGGCCTTAATTGGCTTAGTAAGTATGTCAAGATCATCAACCTCTAGCCTTTCCCAATCAATCATATCTAGTGGTAGATTGGTGACAACACTATACTTTGGTTTGATTACAATTCTTTCATCTTCCTCAAGTTGATCAGGCACTAGGAACAAATTCATCCTCATCACAAATTATGCGGTCATCCACATATAGTTCCTTAGCCATACTTCAAATTCATCTTTACAGTTCACCTAGAAATCCTCAACATTGTGGAGGTGGGCATACTCATGTCTAGTCGCTTTTCTGACATGAGTATTGGGTCCATTCATGGCCTAGCCATGTGAGATTTGAAGTGATATTCTTCCAATTCCTTCTCTAAATTGCTGGCACATTGAGAAGTATAAAGCTCATACATCTCCTGGCCGAGTGTAAGGGGATAAGGGATCCCCATTAGGTTTTTTCTACTTAGAACAGTGTGAATGTGCCGCAGTTGCCAAGAGAGCTCCAAAAATATAAGTCAGTCACTAGGGTACCAGGGTAGCTTGTTCAGCCTTTCTAAGAAGCCTTGGGCTTGGATGTATGTGAACTTGGGGTACTGAATAAATAGGAAGGCATAATTTTTTAGAAAATCTTGAGCACTATGGGAGACCCTTCTCTCAAAATCTCCCCCGAGAAACCTAATGATGTAAGTGATGAATGCATCATTTACTTTGCAATAATCCTTTTTGAAATTCCTAAACTGTAGTTGAGGGTACTTGTCAAAATCCTTGAGTTCTCTATCAGGAACTTCGCTTGGAATTTAGAATAACCCATTATAATGCCTCTTATCAACCAGTGAGTATACCAAGTAAGAGGTCATGTAGAACTTGGAGGTCTTTTTGACATTCATGAATTGATCATGAAAGTAGTCAGTGATTATTCTTCCCTAGTAGAATGTGGTGTCCTTTCCACAGAGAATATGCTCGATGAAATAAACCATCCATTCTTGAAAATACGCTGCATAAGTGAGGCCCATCACTCTACTCACCATGGTGATCAAATCATGGTAGTCTTCAAAAAATTCACTACAGAAGAGTTCTTGGGGAACCTTTGTAGTGCTACCCTGTCTGTCTTTTAGCCAATACTGATTTATAAGTTTCTTGCATCTTATGGGGTCTTCATCCCACATTTCTTTGCACTCCTCAATAGTAAGAAGATCCATCTTTCTGAAGATAGGAATGTGGAAGGTTTTTTTATTCCTAATGGTGACATGTCGGCTAGGATGTTTCCATCTTTGTCGATAATAATCCTTGTTTTTGGTTGGTATGCCTCTCTGCAGGCCATTACCAACTCGAGGGAAATCAAGGCGAGAGGGAAACCCATAGCCTTAGCTATTCCACTACTCCTGATGAGTCTTACATTATCTTGTTTGGGACTTATTCTAACCCTTTGTATTAACTCATCAATATTTACATGCCCAATATTTCTTTCATTGATGTCCTTCCACTTAGTTGTGGCCTTAGAGTGCAACAACACTCCCTAGAATTGGTACTTCATTTGGTCTTTATCCTCCTTGCCTCAAGGAGCTTTGGCAATTCTCTTTCCTTTGTCTTTGGCTGGCCTCAAGGTCTCTGCACCTAATTCCATATATCCTTCACATAGGGGCTGAATTTAAGTACAATCTTAGCATGGTGACATAAATGGTTAGCCAAATCTCTACAAAACAAGGTTAGATCGAATAATATATCATTCAAATGTATTAACACTTAGCTGAATTTGTCACTGAAGGTCCTCTGGAAGGAAAATGGCTGACCTGCGCCCCAGAGGCTAGACTTCTCCTATCAAAATGTTCTTCTAAAGGGTGAACAAAGTGAGATGACCCAGATGATTTTCTTGGCCTTGGATTTGGATAATGAAGGCTCCATAGGGAAGGTGATCACATTTTGTCACGTGGGTCATCGTTCATTTTCAGATTGGAGGTCACCTAGGTCTCCATTAAGGCATCTAGGATCAAACTGAGGGAAGGCTTTCAAGAGTTAATTGTTTGAAACAACATTGGAGAAATGGCATTCCAAAGAAGGAGTTCTGGAGTCTAGAACCCAGGAGGCTGAAGGCCATGAAACCATGCCTTATGAGTTTTAGTCGTTCGAAGGCCTAGGTCCCAAGGGTCGGGAGGCCATTGCGTGATAGCCATAAGAAATGGAAAAATGGGGATGAAATTTTGGGACCCACCACCTGGCGATCTAGACCTCAGAAGAGATTTTTCGTTACACTTGCATTAGTTAAAACTTGGTATAGATTGGGATGTCAAGGTGTGAAGGTTGGAAGGATGGTTTGAGATTGCCACTCAGGATGGCTGAGATGGAACAAAAGTCTTATGGTGGAAGCCGAGTGGGTGGGGTCCAACGGACGCAAGGACTTAAATATTTTTATTAAAAAATATTTGGCGGGGAAGCACTCGGGACCCGAGAAGCCGGAAGGCTATCACCTAATGGGCATTTGAAATAGAAAAATGACAGTGGCAGCCCACAGATAGAAGTTCGTAGATGTGGGCTAAAGGGTTGCTTGGAGGTGTTCACTCCTATCGAAATTCTTGCATCAAATGACAAGTCAGGGTCTGAGACCCAGATGGGCAAGGCAAGAATGTTGTTTCAAACATTTAAGGTGAAGTAGCCATTCGAAGGCAGATTCATGGATGCCAGAACCCATAGTACATTTCACCATTTGAGGTAAGTTTGTTAAGTCTAAAGTAGCAATGATAGCTGAAGGTCTCAGGCTAAGAGGGCATGGTCACTTAGTTCAAAGAATAGCGATGGGAAGACAAGGTTCTAATTTTGAGTTTCTAAGTTTGGGAGGGATGTTTTGGAAATTTTAGCATGTGGGTTGTGTCGCATGGTCTTCCCTCTATTAGATTCACACAAATGCTTCCCTTCTTGCTCTAATTTTAAACATTAATTCATGAAAATACAAAGTAGGTTGTCGAATGACAAACATACCTTGCAGACCTGATAAACAGTGTTATTGGATCCTCGAAGAACAACAAATGGATGGCTCGAGCATGAAAAGGGTGATGGCACTGTACTTATATTGAATTCCTAACATGTGAAAATGACATGTTGGACCAAATATTTATACCCCTAATCGCAATTAATGTCCCTAATAAATGCAGGTATGATGGTCGATGAGGTTGGTGGATTTGAATTAAGGACGGCGGTGGGAATTCTAGAGCCCAAGGTCTAGAGTGACATGAGGTAAATTTTGTCCAAAACTTCATCAATTCAAAATCCAAATCCCAAGCAGGCATCGAGAACCGAAGGGAAAAAGGACGTTGGCTAATAGCCATCCAAAATGGCAAAGACTAGAAGGAAACCTGAGCAAGGAAACCCGAAGGGCAAGATAGAATGCTAGTTTTCATATAATTCATCGGATAGAAATATTGAAGCTAGGGTCTGGGAGCCAGGGAGGCGTAGCCCGAAAGCCGTCCAAAAAGGAAAAATAGATAGGGAAACCTTAGAAGGGAATCCCAATGGCCCAAGCCCAAGAGGCTCCATGAACACTAGCAAAATATTTTTGTTAAGGAAGCCTCAAGACCCAACAAATTTTGAGGGACACTACATATAGTCAACCTAAGAAAAGACTTGAGTGAAATGTTGACCATTATGGACACAAAAATGGGGGAACACAAAACAAGGCAGCAACAAAACAACCTGTCAGGGAAAAGATAGAGGGTCCCTATTTTGAATGGGGTGTGTGTTATAGGCATAAAAAATGGTGACTCCGCTAGGGAGAATGCTCCTGGTGATCTAAAGATAAACATTCATTTTGAACCCAAAATCTCTAGTTTTGCACACCAGAAGCCAATTTCCAAGGTTGAACTAAGAACAAGTTAAGGAGACGAACCGAGGTTAAATCACACCACGACGTCATCATGGATGTGTGTGCATGGTGAATTAATTTCCTTTCCTCAAAAATCATGCTAACAACTACTGATCGAGAGGGACAAGCTACGTAATTTGTCTAACCCCAAAATTAACTTGGACATTGCTCCACTCCCAGTCAGGCGTCCATAGCCCTGATAGAGTTGTCACTATGACCCCATGAACATAACTCTACTACCAGCCAGGTGTCCATAGCCTCGATAGAGATATTCGTACACCCATACATTGCATGATTTTATATTTTCTTTCCTTTTCTGATATTGCTTTGTAGTTATTTTCTTTTCTTTTTCTCAATCATGCAACCATTGAAGCTCACTATGGGTTTGGGAATCACAGTGGTCACTAGAGCAGACTTTAGATTTTTCACTTGTCTAGCCCTCCTAGAAATCACCACATAATTCTTCAGAAACCTTTAAGGTGTGTTTCATCTATGATCCATGACAAACGCAGGAGATTAAAACAAGGGTACAATCTTGGATTAGTCTAGAGTTCAAAAGAGGAAACCAATGCTTAGGGCCTTTTAGAGATCGGCAGTGGGGAATGAAGGCTTATCTAGAGAACCAAAAAAAGAGCGGGTCATAGAGTGAACCATTTGTCAAACCAAGAATAGCCACCGCAGCGAACCAAGGGATCACTCTTCAAGGTCAAAACAAAATTGCCAGGAAATGAGCAAAATAAAAAGAAAGCAGGAAAGAAAAGCAAGGGAACCTACCCTAACATATATACAAGTATTTACATGAATAGCTCTAGGAGATCTCAGCCTTGGAAGTAATGATTAAGATGCTTCCCATTGACGGGCAAACAGACATCCTCACTAGTTAAGGTCTTTAAGCGAAAAGAATTATCTCCAAGAATTTTGGCAATCTGAAAGGTGCCAAACCAAAGCTTTTCGAATTTTTTATGTTCCCCTTTCTTTTCGTTGGCCTTGTCTCAATATAGGACTAGATCAAAAATTTGGAAGGCCTTGATTTTAGCTCGTCGATCAAACCATCTTTTAATTATGCCCTAATTTTTGGCAAATTTTTTTATTGCACAGTCTCGTACCTCTTCTAATTGTAACAGCTCAGCTAGGCGAGCTTTTGTGTGATCCCCTCCTTCATAAAAAAGCATTGATGAACTGGAGGGTAGGGATTTTCAAGTGTATTGGAAAAATACGCTACAAGCCATAAACGAGGTGGTAATGGGAATCTCTAAGGGAAGCCTAATGGTGGGTGTGATCTGCCCAAAGGGAAAAATGGATTTGGGTATGCCAGCCCTTAGGGTTTCTATCAAGAAACTTTTTGATCATGATAATCAGGTTCTTGTTGGTAGATTCTGCAAGGCCATTGCCTTGGGGATAATAGTTGGAGGAAAATTTGAGGGTGATGCCATAATCAAAGGCCCAACCAGCAAATTTTAATTATGCAAATGCAAGACCATTATCACATACTAATTCATAAGGATAACCAAAATGATTCAAAATAAAACTTTCCAAAAAATTAGTTACTACTTCATTGTCCATTGCCTAAATTCAATCGCTTTTGTCCATCTAGTGCAATAATCAGAAGAAGTTAGAATTTACTTGTATCCTATAGATGATGGGGGGCTTATTAGACCATTGAAGTCAAGACCTCATTGTGTGAATGGTCTTACATCCAGGACTAGTTGCAACAGGACAGCTGAATTCTTCTCTCTGGTTGTCACGGTTTGGCATACATGGAAGGTGCAAACATGGTTGTGGGAATTCTTGAAGATCGTAGGCCAATAATACCTTGCTCTCAGTATTTGGTGTGCTCTAGACAAGCAGGAACCATGGCCCATACCAAATTTTTCATGAAATTATTTCAAGACATGATATACCTCTTCCTTACCAAGGCATCTCGGATATGTACCTTCATGATTCCTCTTGTACAATATGGTCCCTTGCAACATATAACTGTTGCTTTTCAATATAACTGCATGCTTTTGGACTCCCTACAAGTAGGGCGGACATTTATGATTCAGCAGATAATACACTATGTCATCGTACCATTATCCTAGAGAGACATCCTCTAGCTAGTATTGTTGCACTGTGAACTCAGGTCCCACATCCGCTATAACTTCAGAAATCGTTCGGGTGAGTACTTGTCCTCTCACCAACCTCATTGGTTGGATTTCAATATCGTATTCTTGTAGCAATGTAATCCACTTTTCCCTTCGCTCTCCCAACTCATTCTGTATAAGCAATGCCTTTACTGTTGGGTTAGGAACTATGGCAAACACCTTGTTGGGAAAGATATAATTCCTAAACTTCTTTACTCCTCTAGCAAGGGCATAGGCTTGTTTTTCTATGTTGTGGTAATGCAGCTCGACATCCTTCAAAGGGGTACTCATGAAGGCGATTTGATGCTCGTTCCCCTCATCATCCTTCTAGGTCAGGATGTTGGCACACGAATGATCTAAAGTGAATGAATAGATGTAGAAAGGCTTTAGATAGTTTGATCTGACTAACACCGGTGCTTCAGAAATTGCTTGTTTAATTTCTCCAAAGGATTTCTTTTCCCCAAGAGTCCACTCAATCTTGCAATCTTTATTTAACATAGCATTGAGTAGTTTGACAATTTCAGCAAAGCTTGTTATAAACTTATGAAGAAATTTGATCTTTCCAAAGAAATATTTTAACTCCTTCTTGTTGTCTAGTAGTTGAATCCTCATGATGGTTTGAATACATTTGGGATCAATGAAGATCCCCTTTTCTGATAAGACATGCCCCAGTAGCTTTCCCTCAATCACCTCAAATATGTATTTCTTATGATTGAGACAAACCCCAAATTCACGACACCTTCAAAAATATTAAGATAAATTAGCAACATGATCACCTCATTATTTTGAGAACACTATTAAATCATCCATGTAGATGATTATGCACTTTTCGATTAGGTCCTTGAATGCAATACCTATTGCACATTTAAAGGTGGTGTCGTCGTTGATGAGTGCAAAGGGTATCTGTCTATAGGAAAATGTGCCCCACTTGGTGGTGAATGCCATTTTGTGTCAGTCTTCATATTGCACCATTACTTGATTATACCTTGAATACCCATCCAATAAGGACATCATCTAAGAACCATTTACTATTTGTAGTACCTCATCCAATGACGGCACTGGATAGTTGTCCTTTTTTGAAGCTCTATTTAGATTGTGGAAGTCAACAAACAATTTTATCTCTCCATTCTCTTATCTGACTAGAACCAAATTGGTGACCCATGTAGAGTATCCAACTGGAAAGATAATCATGGAAGATATCAACTTTTTCACCTCATGTATATGATTGGTTCCAATAAAGCATTGATAGGGCATTTTCATTGTCGAAATGGTCTTCCATCTTACCTAAGAGGGATGGTATGGGTGATAACTAATGTATCATATGTTTTGAGATCCTCATAGCTCCAAGAAATGACATCTTGGTACTTTCGTAAAGCATCCACTATGCCCTTTCTTCCCTCGGATTCGGACACCTTGCCAATAAATACATTATTTGCATCCCCAGTCATTCTGAGGTTGGAGGTGTCACACTAGCCACCAATGGCATCTTTCTTGGCCTATTGATCTTGATCTCTAATTTGATCTAGATCAGATATGCATTCGAGTTGGACCATCCCTCTTGGGATAGTGTTGGTCTTGAGATTGATGACCCCTTCTATATCAAGTTCGGCCTCCTCAGGTTCAACCTCATCAATTATCTAGGCAACAAACACATCAAAGTTGGTAATGAAGTCCAGGATGTGTTTATCATCATTAAACACCTGAAAATTGGCTACTTTGTCTGGTACAGATGGAATGGAGGTGAGCACGACTGTAAACCTTTTAAGGCCAGACAGTGACAACAATTGCAAGGTGCTAGCCACCTAGGCTAAGGCATTGGTGGTGTGATTTTGAGAGTGCGGGATCAGCTGGATATTACAAGCATCTAACCCTTCTATTAGATCCCATACCCTATGCCTATAATTAGTGATTATTCGATCATAAAAATAATTAAGTTTCCTTACTTGATTTATGACCAACTCCAAATCCCTGAAGACTTGCAACATTTTAACAACTTTTCTTAATTCCATAAGGAGCCCCAATACCAATGCCTCGTATTCCGCTACATTATTAGTGCAATAAAATTGAAGCCTATTAATAGCCAAATATGACTTACCTCTCGAACTGATTAGTTCAAAGCCAGCTTTGGCCCCATGCTTAGATTTGGACCCATCAAAGCACAGCATCTAGAACCCAGGAGAGTCCTTGACCCTAGAATCAGTAGGCCTAATTTTTGACTTTGATGGTGGCCTCATTTCAGCAACCATCTGAGGAGGCATAGGTTCTAAACATCTCTATTCTATAGGTTTTGTTTGAGCTCCCTCTGAATTGATTTGTATTTTGATATGCTTGATTTTTGTTTGACACAAACAACATTCAAATTCCAAATGGGTGGCATTATGTACCCTACACCAACAAGGCAGCAAGAGTTCTTGAAAATTCATTGTGGCTCCCAAACTCAGCTAGTCTTGTACATATTTTTCCATAAAATCCTAGAAACCATGAAAAAATCTAAAATTATCATCCTCGCATGATTCTTCTTCAACCAACTCTATCAAAATTTTCATGCTCTGAGGGATATGGGCTAGGTCAGCAAGTAGACTGCACAACACAAGAATCCCATCTCTTCCTCTCCAAATAATTCTTGTTCATCTAAATATGGCACCAGAGAATAATTCCCCAATTTAGTTTCAGCAAACAATACCTCATTTGTATTGTTGTATTCCATAATCATGAGCCTCATGCATGGCTCTCGATCAATTTTGAATCTGATTTGGCATCCCTTTCCATGGCAACCACAAATGGGAGTAGTCGGTTGCAGTGTATCCATTCAATTCATTTGTGAAATCCCTTCCTAAAATTATGCCATATGTGTCTGGGATATCAGCAACTTAGATGTCAATGGTTTGTTGAATTCTAGGATCAGCAGCAATCGACATCGGTATTCTATTAATCACACCAACTATTTTGATCTCTATCTTATCAAGTTGTGTTACTTTATGTTGGGATGGAGTTGGAACTATCCCCAAGTCCTTGCACACGCTTAGGGGCATGACATTAGTGGAAACTCCCAAGTCCAACAAGCAGTTATGGAGGTTCTTCCCAAACACACAAATGGTGGTTAGGAAGGGAGGAGTTTCAAATTTCCCTTGAAACAATCATCCAGAAACATCCACTTGAGCGACTTGGCCTTTATCCTTCTCATTACCCTTGTTTTGGGTTAGTGTTTGATCAGTTTCTTTGTTGGACTACCTATCTGGCTGCTGATTTGCAAGCAGATCATCCCATTTATTGGAATCACACAACTAGTTCATTTTGTTGATCAGCAAAGGAAACCTTCTTTGAAGGAACTTCTTGAGTTGACCCAGCCAATGGAGTCCCATTCATCATTCTAAAGATGGAATTTCTCATAGCTGGGACCTTGAGGAGCTCCAAGGTGGACACACTTAGGTTAACCTTCTTAAATTCCTCCACAATATATTCTCCCATTCGTTCAACTTCTTCATCATAATCAATATTTTGGGAGGAGCTAGTAGGGTGATTTTGGTTTTGGCTCTGCTTTATGTTTTTGTTAAAGTACCATGTGGGGACTTGAGAATATCTCAGATTATTGCTAGCATTTCGGTCAGGATGGGTACTAAAATTATTAGGTGGAGTGGAGGTCGTAAAAGAACCACCAGCTTGTTTATTCCTGAGGTTGTAATGGGTAGTATGTTAGTGAAACATTTGGACTTCATCTTCCCTAGTCTCTTCCTCATTCTTAGGACCATTGTCTACTAAATCAAAAAGTTGTGCCAAAGGGCTTTCGGAACTTACCTCTTCTTTTTTATCATTGTTGCTCATGTTACCACCCTCCTGCTCTAGTGTTGCACTTAGCCTTCAAGAAAGGAGCCTAGTTGACCACTAGCACAAGGGAATCGTATGGTTCAAAGGGAACAATGTCACTGCATCCCGAGTTTTCCACAACATTTTGAACTTCAACTTGAGAAATTTCAGCAGCTTTCTATAATTTTGGACAATCCAATTCAGAATGCGGCTTGTTTTTTGTATGTGGCACCAACTAGATAGAGCAGCCGCCACCAAGTAGACTCCATTTGTAGTCTTTTCATTGCTGTTGGGCTGATTGAGGGGAGTGGGAACACTACTGTTGTTGGGCTTCATGTTCCATGTCTAAATCTACCTTGGGAAAGACCTTTTGTTGAAGTTAAGCCCCGAATTTTGATTTCAATCATAGTTTTGCCCAGACGATCTATTGGCATCATGGGTATCTCGATTCTCGCAACTGTTATGATTGTCACGATTGAGGTTGCCTTGGATACTATTTTCTGATGCTTACATCTAATTTTTTTTGTTTCTCAAATGCGTCATCAGAAATTTTCTTGATCATTTTCGTGAGTTCATCGATCGGATCCTTTTTTGTGTTGTTTGGTTGTGGAGTGACATTCTAGAGGAACACCAGTTGAGCCACTACCTAATTCTAGTGAGTGGGTGGAAATTTGAATGCTTGGAGATATGTCAGTACTTGGGGTGGCTAATAATGGACTTTTTGTTGTTGGGGTAGCAAGTAGTGAGGAACTAGGGGAACTTGATTCATTGGTTGTCTAAGGTGTGGCACTATGGGCTATTGTGATACCAGATTCATGAGGGGTGTGTGATGCTACAAAGCTTGAGTGAGCCCTTGAATCTGTAAAGGATGAGCAACCTACCCCAAAGAGGGCAGTGGACTGGAATTTTTTTTCCTAATTATGTGCTAGAAAGGACAACCTCCGAGTATGCATCTACCAATCTAGTGGACGGTGGTTGCATCCTCTTCACTAATGTTGCAATAAAATTATCCAATGTTGTGTAATGGATAGGTAAAATAGCAGCATAATTGAACACGTATTAGTCTTGCAGTCGAGTATATCCTCTATGTGATCGATCATTAAAGGATTTGAGTAGTTTGTCGACCTCCCTTTGAACAAACATAAAATTTTGATATGACTCTGGACGGCTGATTGGAGTTTTGAACTTCTCTAGAAAAGCATTCTTCAGAAGGTCACATGTGTTGATAGTTCATTTTGGCAAGTTGATGTACCTATAAAAGGCCTCTTCCCCCAAGGATTAGGAAAGAGTCGGCAAGCCACATCCTCATGTATAATCTACATAGTCTTCAAAATGATCTCAAAAATATTGACATGCTTCTCTGCTATCTTCTACGGATCCCTAGGGTTGAATTTCGAGCAAAAGCTCTCAAGGTTCTTTTTGGCATGTCATGATAGAGGTTGAAGGCCAAAGGAGATGGATTATTTTTCAACCATGCCATCAGAGGGGGTGGTGGGGGCGGTTGTGCTAGATTGACTTGTGGTTGTAAAGGGGCAGCAACGGTTATTGAAACAACTTCCAGAAATGGGATTACATTAGGTTGGAAGGCAGCATCTAGCCCTTGGGGAGTGGCAGCTTGGAAGGTTGTTTCAAGTAGGTGAGCAAGAGAATATGATGCTAAGAGTGAAAGAGAAGACAGTGGTGAATGGATAGAAGAGGAGGATGATGGTGAAAAAGAAATGGGTTGGTTGGATGTGTTGGAGACAGACACTTCCCCTTTCTTAGGTCTCTTAACTTAGGTAGGGGTGGTAGCTCTTGGAACTTCCCTTTCTTTGGTGTAGACCTTAGTATTCTGTAAAATCTCTTAGGGGAGAAAGACCTAATTCGATCCAGCTTAGATTGTGAAAGGCCCTCCTTCTAGCACCAGTTCTATTGATGGGTGTTTTGTAGACTTTCTCAACATAGGCTATGCATAGGTGCATCACCTCTCTTTAAAGGAAATATCCAGGAAGTTGCTGAAAATAATATCAAGTTCATGACTTGCATAGGATGCCTTAGTTGATGTTTGATGTGATCTTGCTGGTAAGCACAGGGAAGACTTATGTGAATTAAGCTAGAAGGGGAATCAGATCTGAAAATGGAGTTTCTATGGTGGGGAAGTTACTGTACATTTATTGCAAGTTCAAATAGCAATTCTAAACTCCATTTCTGACTTGAGATTTGGCTTTACAACATGCAATGAACCTTAGCATAGGTCAATTCTCAAAAAAATGGAAAAAAGGGTAGGGAAGAGAGAAGGTTCTTGGACCTACAACTACCAATGAATAGTGATCATGGAGGTCTCTACTATGGACAAATTTCTTAGAAAAAAACTCTACTTAACCAGAAATCTCATAGTCTCATAAAATATGTGCTATCTTCTAAGGACTGTAGATATTTTACCATTCATTTAGCATACATATGCATGAACAAAGATAAACATTTAAAAGAAGCTTCAAATATACATCCAAACTAACTTTCCATAGCCATCTACCAACAGAAAATAACCAAAAGTATGGACAAGGAGGGAATCTACAAAACAAAAATCTTCATAACCAAGAAACAACATCACTAAATTTACCAGAGATCATTGAAAGAAAACTAAAATGGAAAAGTAAATTTAACTAAATCATCCAACTATAAGAGAATAATCATGAAACATGAGAAGAAATCCATAAAGGCACCAACATCAATGTATTTCTATTGCAATTTATGTAGCATGTCTTTACAACAACTCAACTCTCCTTGAAAATGAGAGGAGACCCCCTATTTATAGTGTCCCAAAAGTATATGTGGCCAAGATTGATTTACATTTGTCTATCCACAATTCACTATAACCTAGGGTTCCACCTACCCCCCAATATATTACATTTTAAAATACATTTTTCCCACATCCTTGTTTTGTCCTTTTGCTGATTGCTCTTTGTTACAACTACTCCTTTAGAAATTATTTATCAATAACAGGGTTGCCTTCTTGCTTCTTCGAAGATGCATATTCCATGAATTTCAAGATCACCGGTTGGAGCTTTTCGACCTCAATGATGTAGGATCTCAACACTTGGTAGCTCCACTCATTGGAATTGTTAACAAGATTCTCCCAATCCTCCTCATAATTGGTAATGTGATCTTTGAATAGCTCGGATTGAGTGGAAGATCAGGAAATAAAGCTCATAAAATCTATAGTAATTTTGGTTGACATCTCGTCTTCCATCCTCTTTCGGAAGTGAGCCTTTATATTTTCGGATTGATTTGGATGATAGGAACCTCATATCCTATCATTAGCTTCAAATATTCGAGGAAATCTTCTCTAGCTTCCTTGGCCCAGTCAACATCTGAATTTACCCTTTCAAGTACGTGTTCCAGCCTTTCCCTTCAATGATCGAAGTCTCGCTTCCACACATCCATCAACCAATGATCCTCATCCTAGAAGGAAAATTCCTTTTCCTGACTTTCACTCGACAGCTTGAGGACAGCCTTGATTTTTGGGTAAGAAGCCCCATACTTCTTTGGGAACTCAATGCATATTTTCTTCATACCTTCAAGAGATGTTTGTACCTCCAATAACTTGTTCATTTCTCGAACAACGAGATTGATACCTATATTCCCAACATCCAAGACCTGTTGGAATTTTTTTTGCATGGTCTTGTCCAATTTATTCATCTTCTCTATCTTGTTAATCTACTCTTTTGATAGCAACTATGTCGAGGACAAGGAAGTGGTTCGTTGTTCTTCAATGGATGACTATCATTGGATATAGGTTGTCAAATCAGCCACTTGTGTCTTAAGCCCCTCATTGGAAACTTTTTCCTACTGAATGAGATGAACCACTGTGGTGATTGATCCCCTAAGATGATCAACCTTCTACTCACTTTTGGCCACTCCCAAGTCGATGGTGGATGTTTTATAACTTATTTCATGTTCTCCCACCATTGGCGTAGCTATTTGTACTGCTCTAGATCCGAAGGCATCCATCATTACCTTTGACTTGATCTTTAGCTTCCTCTCCTTCCTAGTGTTGATCCGAACTCAAGCCAATATATCTTCCAGCCTCTCCCTTGGGTCCTTTGGAGTGGGAGCCTTCTTTTCTAGCTACCTTTCCAACCAATCAGGCATTGAAGACTTTTCTTTAAATGAATCTTGTTGATCCCCCTTTTATTCTTCTCGGACTTCAATTGCCTTTTCAATGAGGGCATCTCGCCCTATCCTCATTTCCTCCATCTCCTCATCAAAGTATTGTATGAACACTATACACTCTATAGGGGACTTGGTAAGAAATCTCTCATCAAGGTTTCCTTCCGCGTTGACATCTCCTTTCTCCATCATACCCATGCTCCTCGGGTTGATCAATCTCTAGGTTCTTATAATTTTCAGCCTCTCCTTCAGACTTATCTTCTTCCTTACCTTCTTAATCTTCATGAGGGAATACCCCTTCATCATGCTCGGGTGCATGGTCTCATTCTTTCACTAGACACTTACCATCCTTCATCCCTGTGATAGAAACCTCCAATTCACTAATAGACTGCTTTTCAACCTCCTTGTCTTCAATTTCCTTTAGTTGCTTAGCCCACTTAGCATCGAGATCAAGATCGACTATCTCTTTAATTATCTTTGCATCTTCACTCTCATCAATGGAGGACTCATAGGTGACCTCATCGATTACTTGGTGCTCGTATATAGGGTGCTCATGGTATTCAAACACCTCTTCTTCCAACCCCCTAGCTGATTCCATCTATTATAAGTGGTCCAAATCCTCAGAAATTTGCATGGTGGCTTCAATTATTGGTGGCTCAATAGGAGGAGGAGGGACTAGAGTGTTAATTATTTCCTAAGCTATTGCAACCTATACTTTCAAATTTGGAAACATTCTTGAGAGCTCGGAGGGCACATTTTGCATGTATTTCATGAAGGATATGAAAAGGAATTACGGTTGCAGGGGTGGAAGCTAGAAGTGAAAAGGAAGGATACATGGAAGATGAATAAATGGGCAAGGTAGTGGTGGAGGACAAATCAAATGATATTACCTATAGGATGGGAGAAGTAGAAGCAAGATGGATAGAACTGTCCATGACAGGTAGAGAGGATGCAACTACTACGTGTTGGATAGGAATGGTGGTAACTGTAGACATCTAAATTTGCTCACTTCCATATGATCAAAATCGTCTACTCTATCCATCTGTGTCATTAATAGTGATTAAATAATTTATTTAATCATTATTTCATTTTCTACCTAAGTTTCCTAGAGTATTTAATTGAATAATTAAATAGTTTACCTTATCCCTTTTCTTCTCTAAATTAAATAAATATGACATTTTTTTTTAATTTAGTCTTTAACCCATTTGGATTAAAATCAATTTTTAATTCCCCTTTTTCTCTCTCCTTGTCACATCCTCCATAACCCTCTTTTAATACAAATTAAATTAATTAATCTATGATTAGGATGTGCATCACTTAATCTTGATTAAGTTTCACATCCTCCATAATCTCCCACTTGCCTCTAATCTCTCATTAATTATCCTAATCCTTTGTTTGCACAACCTTAATCAAAATCATTAGCCACATTTAGCTTACCTTTTCTGGCCAACCTTCCCACTTACCATTTTTAGCCTGGACTCTCTTTCCCATGTGAATTTTTAATTCACATTTCTTTATCCAAGGCTCCTCTCTTCCCCATGTGAATTTTTAATTCACTTTTTGTCTTTCCAAGGTCTTCCCCATCCCCATGCAAGATTCTAGAAGGCTTGACTTGTCACTTTACATATGCCAAGGACTTCTAGAACCTTGGACTTGTCACATCACCCACATGTGACAAATCTCTAGTTGTTTGGAGACCTTCTTTTACCCAATAAAATCTCCAATGAATGTAATTTTTTAATTTTCATTTATTCTTCCAACCACTTCCCCTTTTCCCATGGAGATTTTTGAGGAATTATAAAATTCCTCAAATGTCTCTTTCATCCTCATTTGGGGACAAGAAGTTCCTTTTTGAGGAAATCTTCTCATCCCCCAAGGTACCTCAAAGGTACTTGTCCTTCATCCACCTCATGTACTTTTTTTCCACCTCATTTCCACCTCATTTCACCCTAGGAAATTTCAAATTCCACATGTCAAGATGTGAGAGCTTGTGAGTCCTCAACTCACCATAGCCCTTCATCTTGATCTTGTTGGATCAATCTCAACCATTGAATTCTCTAGAGAATTCCAATTATCCTATAAATACCCCCTCATTTCTCTCATTTTGGGGATCAAGTATTTTTCTACGAAACTCTTTTCAATTTGCCATTTGAGCTCTCATTTCATAATCATCATACCATCATCCACCTTGCATATCATTTTGCACATTCAACATAGCTTATCATTCAAAGAGCACACAACTCTTCAAGAATCAAAGGCCCAACCAAGGAAGGAGCAGCATAAAGGTATAACCAATTTCAATTAATTTCCATCTTATTTTTATGATTATTTTGCCTTAGGCTAATCATTGAGGTGCCCTTTTATTATGTTATCTCCTCTTATTGCATCATTTAGCATCTCATCTTAGGACTTGACATTTTAATAGGATCACATTTCTAGCACACCCGGTGGGACCCACAAAAGGGTTTTCTTTCTTTTACATTTGTTGTTGTTTAGCTTGTTTGCAGGTTCAGGTCATAGAGGGGTGGATTTTCCCTCTCGGGCATTGTAGAGGGGCGGATATTCCCTCACGATCTGACGTTTCTGACTATTTTTCTGTAGAAGTGCAGATACGCCCCCACAGTCCAACATTTTTGCTAACTATTTTTTCTGCAGAAGGGCGGATATGCCTCCGCAGTCCAACATTTTTGCTAACTATTTTTCTGCAGAAATGTGGATACGCCCCCCTATTTCAACACTTTTTACTGCAGAAGTGTGGATACACCCCCTATTTCGACGTTTTTGACAGTTTTTTACTGCAGAAGTGCAGATACGCCCCCTGAATGGACAATTTCATCCATTTGACCATTCTAAACCCCCGTTTGAACTCCCAAAGTCTCTATTTGACCATTTGATCATCCTAAAGACTCATCTAACCAATCCAAACATCCATTTGACCATTCCAAACCTCCATTTAACCTTTCTAAACATCCATTTATCACATTCTCATTGATCATTCCACCATTTGGGATACCCATCTTACCGTGTGACCTAAACATTTGCACTTTCCAAAAGATCACTTCAGCAACACATCTTCCATTTACATTCATCATCATCTCTAAACACAAACTCCCTTAAACCTTGTTTTAGGATTTATCTCCCGAATTGACCAAGGCGTTAAGTTTGATCATTATCCTACATATCAATCCTTGTCTTCAACCTAATTAATTCACTTCTATCTTGAGGTGGATTTGTGTTGTAAGTCAACGTAATTGGCCCAAATCAATCCCCTTCCATCTCAAGGCGGATTCGCTGCCATGATCATTGATTTAGCTAGCTCAAATCAATCAACCAACGTTATAAGTCACTTAGGGTGATTTTCAAATCAGGTTTTAGGATCTTCTCCATCAACCAATCCTTATCCAATCATCAAATTAATTGATACATCATCAATTGATCCATCATCCAATCCCAATCTCAGCTTCCATCCAATCCCCATATGAGCTTCCAATCCATCCTAATTCTCTATCCATCATCTATTCTTTCCTTCTAATCTATATCCATCATGAATCTTTATCCCCCTCTCACATGACCAATAATAGTAGTCAAAGGGAATCCTAACTTCGTTGATGACAATAATGAAAATCTTGTTGATCATGAAGATTTTTATATAGATCCCCTTGGCACTATCATTGCTAGGAAGCTCTCTCCAATTGCCTCCCAAAATCCCACTACTTCTTCGAACTATCCTACCATGCCTTCATTCACATCTAATAACAGTCTTTATGCTACCCTTGACAATGGATATCCAACATCCTCCCCGTCGACATATTCATCATATCCTCCCTTTCAACCTCTATCCTATCCAACATCCACATCCTCTTATCCTTATCATCATGAACAATCCCAATACCTCTACCTTAATCCCACATCCCAATATTCCCATTCTAATCCAACACCCACACCCTCCTATCACAATCCCCCATCCCAATATTCCTCCTATCCTCATCCACCATATCAATCCACTTATCCTAATCCATCATCCCTATCCTTCTATGCCCACTCACCATACATTTCTTCCTATGGTGGTTCACCACCTCAATCTTCTTGTTCTAATCCAACATCCACACCTTCCTATCACAATCTCCAATCCCAACACCCTTACATTAATTCCACATCTTCCCAATCTAATCCAACATCCACATCCTCCTACGTCACTCTCTATTTTCCCACATTATATCTTAATCCTCCATCTAATCATAATCCTTCATCTCCTCCTAGTCCCACATCCAATCCCATCCTTTCATCTAATCCTAATCCTCCATCTCCTCCTCGTCCTACATCCAATCCCATACCCACATCTAATCCTAATCCTCCATCTCCTCCTAGTCCTACATCCAATCACATCCCTTCATCTAATCCTAATCCTCCATCTCCTCCTAGTCCTCCATATGTTCCCATCCCCACATCTAATCCTTATCCACCAATCCTCAATCCTCCATCCATTCCAATCCCCTCATCTAATCCTAATCCACCAATCCCTAATCCTCCATTCGTTCCCCTCCCCTCATCTAACTCTAATCCACCAATCCCTAATCCTAATCCTCCATCCATCCTTGATCCCCCATCCAATCCCATCAACTCATCTAATCATAATCCTCCATCTCCTCCTAGTCCTCCATCCATTCCCATCCCTTCATCTAATCCCAATCCTCCATATCCTCCTAGTACTCCATCCAATCACATCCCCACATCTAATCCTAATCCACCAATCCCTAATCCTAATCCTCCATCCATTCCCATCACTCTACCTAATCCTACATCCCTTCCAAATGTCGCCCAAGGACTCATGCAACAAGAGACATCATGCCCTCCCACTCTATCATGTACTATCACCAGTGATGAGGCCCTCCTACATCCTATACCTATCCCTCCCATCACCATTCCTCACACTATCCAAATGATTGAGCTGGTCAAACCCATCGAATCCTATGAATCCCCATCTTCTACTACTAGATCCACCCAATCCATTGAAGACATCCAATCCCCTCCTCCCAATCCTAATATTCACAAACTTCAATCCCATAACCTTCATGAATCCTCCATTCTCATATCTCCCCCAATTGAGGTGTCCCTCCAACACTCTTCCATCAACATAAATCCCACACAAGATGATTCATTCCAAGAGCTTGATCCAAAGCATACAATAATATCCCCTTCTCCAAATTAAGATCCTCCCATCCCATCCACTACATCCCAAGATCATAATCCCCCATCCATCCCATCTCATGATTCCTATCCTCAACCAAGTCATGATCCTATCCTCCCATCCACCCCATCTCAAGATCACACTAGCACGTCCACTTTATCCCATGATTCCCTTTGCATTCAAGATCCAATCACTCTATCTCATGAGCCCTCATCATCCACTACCAAAAATCCAGATCCTATCATCTTCCCTAATCCCTCTCCTAATCCCTTATCACTCATTCCTCCTGATGGTGCTATCCCCTCATCTCCATCGCATGATCCTTCATCACCCATCCCAACACCACTTTTTTATCACCTTGGTCACATTACACTTATCCGTGGTGGAATTATTATAGAAGAAAAATAACATGTATGCACCACCCTACCTCTTCCACCTACTAATATGATCACATCATGATTACAAGAGAATAAGCATCCTACCATAAATCACATGCTAAAAAACATGAACTATCAAGGAAAAGGTTTAGGCCTTCATGAGCAAGGTACTTTAGAGCCCATCCAAGTCAAAAGAACATCCAGGCACACATGGTCTTGGATATATCTCCCAAAACCCACACTCTAAATATGTTTGTATAGCCTTCATACATCCTAAACGATCCTCTTCTAAAGGAACAAGAGGTATTTCCCATCATTCTACCAAGTCATTTTCTGCCATCCTCCCTCCTCCATCATACTACCTAAAAGCAACTGTCCATCTTCCTCCCTCATCCTCTAAATCCATTTTGGGTCCTTATGTCCCTCCATCGACCATCACTCATCCTCCATATACACCGTCCATTTTGGGTCCCTATATCCCAAAATTATCCCCTCCATCTTATCCTATTCATCCTTTCATTCATCCACCCCCTCTCCCTCGTACACAACATAAAAATCCTACCTTCATTACTCCTAATCAAGATCAAAATAGGCACATACCTACACATTCTCCATCTACACATAATCCATATAACCCTACCTCCTTGCTCCACATCATCCATCTCCTTGCATCTATCCCCTTGCTACTAAAATCACTTTGGATGCCAAAGAAAAAATTTATAAATCCAAATGTCCACATGAATCTAAAGCTCCTCATGTCCCCTTTAAAAGACATGTTGAAGAAAATAAAAAATCATGTCAAAATTCCAAATTAATCCAAAAGTCCACAAAGGCCAACCAAAGAAAAAATAAAAACCATGTGGATCCCAAAGAAAAAAGGTGCCATACCTTCAAATGAAAAATCCATGACGACATCCAAAGTTGCTATTCCCCTACAAAATAATTCACCTCCTCCATCTCCTAAATCTATTTTAGTTCCCTACATCCCAAAAATCACTATCCCAACTCCTCCATTATCACCACCCTCTCCATCCATTCCTCCATCTATATTTTCACATCCACCACATGTGCCAATGTTGGTCCTGAACACCTTCCCCTATCACACATCCACTCCATCATTCCATCCATACACTTTTCAACACCCCATCCATTATCCCCCCTATCTCCCCCTGTCTAACCCCTTTGATACATCCTCTTGCATAATCCATCCTTGCTAATAAGGTTGTACCAACATCCACTAGTCACTTTACACATGGGCTCTTATTACCTCATATGGAACTTGATGCTTGATTCCATCCATCTCCTTATCAAATATCCTCTAAAAACTGCATATCCATCTCCCTATCTTTATCCATCTTCATCCACATCCTAGTCCAAAAAAATACAAAAAAATCAAAAAATCAAAATAAAAAAGAGACAAAAAAAGAGAAAATCATTCGTCCAATGGTGAAAACTTGGCAAACAAGCGCCTTGGATAAGTACCATAATGAAAACCTGGAAAATAGGAATCATGCATAAACTCCCCATCTAGTCTCCTCCCACAATTGGGGGCAACATCCACTTATGCATTCCTTTCCTCTATCTCCTACATTTGCCTATCTTCTGCATCCTATCCATCCTATCCCATTTATTCCACTCCCTCCATCTTCCTTGTGATCTTGATAAATTTAGGGGAAAACCTATATACATAATTTGGACACCTCTTGCAATATATTCCCCTCATCCATACATTATCATATTCCTTATCCACCTCTCTCTATCTTCCATTGTCCATTCATCCTATCCACCTCTATCTATCTTCCATTGCCCATCTCACTCCCTTATCCACCCATCTTGCTATCCATCTTGCCTCATCATGCATGATACATCTAAAGTGAGGGAATCTCCTTATTTGTAGTTGGTTCCTTGGAGACATCATTCATCCATTCTTCCAAGTAATCCTCTCCATCTCCCCATCCTTCCCATCCTTACCTCCCCATCCATTTATCCATCTAGTCATCACTGCCATTTATCCATACAGTCATCCCTACCATCACCCAATCCTTATCTTCCTATACTCTCATCCACTAGTCATTTTCCATATTTTCATCCTTATCTTCCCATCCATTTATCCATCCACTAATCCATTCCATCCTTCCAATTCCTTATCCCTTTATCCACCTATCCTAGCATCTTCTTATCCATCCATCCATTTCCCTTTATTTTCCTCCTATCTCATCATCCCTTGTCATTGGTATCTAGCTCTAGGCTACCCGCATGCAACCCAATGCCATTCACATCCTAATTTATCCCTCCTATCTATTTCCCACATCTTTCTCATAATTGTTCATCTATACATCCTCTCATCCTCCCCATTCATCTTCTAATAATCTAGATCACTATCCCATCCCTGAGCTTCGCATAACCCACATCCAGCAGTGCCTTGTGTCTTGTCATATTGTCATCTTGTCCTCTTGTCATATTGTTATCTTGTCATGTCATCAAGTATGTCCCTACCCTAGCTGGTGCTTACAAACAATGGTCATCTCTATCACAAACTCCAATCGGTTTCTGGTATCCTATGTCATATCGATCTTTTAGTTTACTATCCATCATCGGTCTTAATAGGATGTATCCTTCCTAACAGACCTTATCAATCCCATCCATCATCTTGATCCTATGGCAAATGACATTTGAAATTGATTGTGATCTTTTGATGTTTTTGGATTTTTTTTATCATTTGAGCTCCCTATCATCACTTGTCCTGGTCGCCTTGATCCATAATATCATGGTGTTCTTTGACTAGTCAACATAGGGGCATATCTTGCTCATTTCTTTATTTTTGTCTTCTTGGTTGTCCCACATAGTACCCACCAAGATCTCTGAGGTCTTGTGTTACTCTGGGGAATCCTTTTGTGCTTGTGGTTATTCCAATACCTGGCCTGACCAAATTCATCATGACTTTGGGGTGTTGGGATAGCCTTCTTGTTTGTTTTGTTTGTTTTATGAATTAGACACTAATTCATCTTGGTTTACATACCCTGACGTTCAGTGTCTTATGCTATAGAAAAAATTAGTGCTTTGAAGATGGCAACTTGTATTAGAATTTCATTTTCCATTCCATCATCTTGCATGTATCCCTCATCCTCACATCCAACACAATCCCCCACCAATCCATAATCCTTCATCAATTTCTCTCCCCTATCCATCCAATCTCTTATCATCATCTCTTCAATACTATTAATTGGTTCTTCTAAGCATCTTGTCCCCCATCATTTTATTTAACCATCTTGCCTCCCCATCTAATCCTCATCCATTTAGTCTAGCACAAATCATCTAATCACACTCTTGGTCTTGTTCCCAACCTTGCATGTCCAAAAAAGTATGTAAACTAGGGTGTATCTGCCCTTATGCAGTAAATTGGAGGGCGTATCCGCACTTCTACACCAATCAGGAGGGGGTATTCGCACTTTTACAGCAATCTAGAGGGCGTATCCACACTTCTGCAGCAATCAAGAAGGTGTATCTGCACTTCTACAGCAATCAAGAGAGCGTATCCACACTTTTGCAGCAATCCAGAGGGCATATCCACACTTTTGCAGTAATCAAAAGGGAATATCCGCACTTCTACAACAATCAAGAGGGTGTATCCACACTTCTGCAGCAATCCAGAGGGCATATCCACACTTTTGTAGCTTGACTGGGGGCAACATCATCTATGTCATTGACTCCGTTTGTGCTCACCTTTATCTCCTATCGCTTATCATCATTTTTTGTTCATCACTTTACATCGTCATTTTCATATCCCCTTTCATCATCTCACCTCTCATCCTTTCCCCCATCTCTTCCTCCTTCATCACTCTCCCCCCCTTTTTCTTTTTAGGTTGGGGTAGACCTACCCTTGACCAAGGTGGACCCACCCCTACAATGGGCTGGACCCACCCTTGTGGTGAGGGGGACCCACCCCCGCAGCGGGGTGAACCTGCCCTCGGTTGGGGTGCACCCGCCCCCACCCCCGCAGTGAGGCGGACCCACCCCCATGGCGGGGTGGACCCGCCCTCAATCGGGATGGACCCACCCTCATAGTGAGGTGGACCTGCCCCTACAGTGGGGAAAATCCTCCCTTTTTCCAAGGTGGACCCACCCTTCTATAGTGGGGCAAATCCGCCCCTCTACAGACAATTTTTTCCCTTTTCTTCCCGGGGCCACCATTTGCAAACCGTGCGTCGGATTGACTTCGTTCAAAAGGAAAACTTGCTTATTTTTTCGACCTCTTTCTAACCATACCTTTCATTTCTTCCTATTGAGAAATTTTTTGGGACCCCTCTCTTTTCCCTCCCCTTTTAAGGGTTATTTTTTTACTTCTTATTCACCATTTCTTCCTCAAACTAATCCCTTCCCTTACCGGGGCCGCCATTTGCAAACCATTTGTCCATTTGAATTCATTCAAAAGACATAGTTGCCTAATTTCTCATGCTCTTTCCAACCATACCATCTATTTCTTCCTATCGAGAGGTCACCCGGGACCCCTCTATTTTCCCCCGTCGCCCTCTCGAGGGGGCATACCCTTCCCATTCATCCATTTTCCCTATTATAGTCATTCATTTGCAGAATTGGGGCATCTTCATCCATTCCCTACTGATTGGGCCGCTCAATTCCTCCTCCCCATGTTGGGGCATCATCTTCCGGTTACTTCCTCTATAGAGTCATCTGCATTTTATTTTTCTTCGAAGCACGGTTATTCTAATGGTACTTCAAAGAGGGGAAAAATTTAGACATATAAACTTTCTCACTTCCATATGATCAAAATCATCTACTCTATCCATCTATGTCATTAATACTAATTAAATAATTTATTTAATCATTATTTCATTTTCTGCCTAAGGCTCCTAAAGTATGTAATTGAATAATTAAATACTTTACCATATCCCTTTTCTTCTCTAAATTAAATAAATATGAAAAAAAAATTATTTTAGTCTTTTAACCCATTTGGATTAAAATCAATTTTTAATTCCCCTTTTTCTCTCTCCTTGTCACATCCTCCATAACCCTCTTTTAATCCAGATTAAATTAATTAATTTATGATTAGGATGTGCATCACTTAATCTTGATTAAGTTTCAAATCCTCCATAATCTCCCACTTGCCTCTAATCTCTCATTAATTATCCTAATCATGTGTTTTCCTAACCTTAATTAGAATCATTAGCCACATTTAGCTTACCTTTTCTGGTAAACCTTCCCACTTACCATTTTTAGCTTGGACTCTCTTTCCCATGTGAATTTTTAATTCACATTTATTTGTCCAAGGCTCCTCTCTTCCCCATATGAATTTTTAATTCACTTTTGTCTTTCCAAGGTCTTCCCCATCCCCATGCAAGATTCTAGAAGGCTTGACTTGTCACTTTACATGTGTCAAGGACTTCTAGAACCTTGGACTTGTCATATCACCCACATCTAACAAATCTCTAGCTTTTTGGAGGCCTTCTTTTACCCAATAAACTCTCCAATGAATGTAAATTTTTAATTTGCATTTATTCTTCCAACCACTTCCCCTTTTCCCATGGATATTTTTGAGGAATTCTAAAATTTCTCAAATGTCTCTTTCATCCTCATTTGGGGACAAGAAGTTCCTTTTTGAGGAAATCTTCTCATCCCCCAAGGTACCTCAAAGGTACTTATCCTTCATCCACCTCATGTACTTCTCTTCCACCTCATTTCCACCTCATTCCACCCTAGGACATCTCACATTCCACATGTCAAGATGTGAGGGCTTGTGAGTCCTCAACTCACCATAGCTTTTCATCTTGATCTTGTTGGATCAATCTCAACCGTTGAATTCTCTAGAGAATTCCAATTATCCTATAAATACCCCCTCATTTCTCTCATTTTGGGGATCAAGTCTTTTGCTACCAAACTCTTGTCAATTTTCCATTTGAGCTCTCATCTCATAATCATCATACCCTCATCCATCTTGCATATCATTTTGCACATTCAACATAGCTTGTCGTCCAAAGAGCACACAACTCTTCAAGAATCAAAGGGCCAACCAAGGAAGGAGCAGCATAAAGGTATAACCAATTTCAATCAATTTCCATCTTGTTTTTATGCTTATCTTGCCTTAGGCTAATCATTGAGGTGCCATTTTATTATGTTATCTCCTCTTATTGCATCATTTAGCATCTCATCTTAGGACTTGACATTTTAATAGGATCACAATAACATCAGTGGTTGTGGCAGTAGATAAAATAAGCGAAGACTTTGGTTGAATAGCCTCCATCTCCTCTCCCTCATGGAGCAGATCTTCTTGGATCACTGGAATTTTGGTGATGTTGCCCACTTCTTGGTGTTTCTTCAGAGGTTCACCCTCCAACGTCTTCCTACCGTACACCTTTCAGTCAGACTGCTGCTTGTCAGTCTCCTTTCTCTTTTTTGAACGAACCGATTGGGGGGATTTAGATGTTTCTCCAATTGATGTAGTAGCTACCCCACCACCAAAACCACTTGGCTCACTCTCAAGCCCCTTGAATGTCAAGATGACCCCCTGTTGTTTTTATTGAAGAACCCACTCATCAATCCATGCCTTTGTTCAGGCGTCAATAGGCTTAGTAAGTATTTCGAGGTCATCAACCTTCGGCTCATCCCAATCAATCATAGCCAATGGTAGATTAGCGATGGTGTTGTACCTGGGGTTGATTATAGTGCTTTCATCTTCCTCAAGTTGATCGAGCACCGGGAACAAATTCACCCTCATCACAAAGTATGTGGTCATCTGCAAATAGTTCCTTAGCCATACTTCAAAGTCATCTTTACAGTCTACCCAAAAATCCTCAACATTGTGGAGGTGGGCATACTCTTGGCCTATTGCTTTTCTGACATGACCATCAGTCCATTTGTGGCTTGGCTATGTGATATTTGAAGTGATATTTTTCTAGTTCCTTCTCTGAATTGTTGGCACATTGAGAAGTATAAAGCTAATAAATCCCTTGGCCGAGTGTAAGGGGATAAGGCATCCCCATTAGGTGTTTGTTACTTAGAGCAATGTGAATGTGTTGCAACTGCCAAGAGAGATCCAATAATATAATCTGGTCATTAGGGTACTGGGGCTCCTTGTTCAGCCTTAGAAATTTGTCAAAAAATTTGTCCAAATTGGGCATGGCTAGTTACTTTTACAAGACTAGAGGTCTGATAGTTTGGGTTTAGGTTTTTTGATCTCTCATGAAATATGATTGATACTCTTTAGAAACCCTATTGTTATATTTCAATGTTGACTTTCTATAGAGGGTTACCGATCACTTAACTTGTTTGATTTAGCTTTCCTTTGTGCTATTACCGGCCCCTTTTACCCAAACTATCGGTCTCTTTTTGCCACTTAAGCTTAAATATTTATACCGCTGAAGGTTTTATTGGCCACTCCCACCTAAATATTCTACATGTCTTATGTGTAGTTTGGCTAACCGTCTCATCATGGGTTTCGCTCTAAATCATTCCTCACCAACCTCACAGGTTTTCTTGCTGATGTCACTAAAGTAGTGAGGTCTACGAGATTCCGCCATCTAGAATATATAGAGGAGTGAGGTCTTCTCCCAAGGCGCCAGTAGTGACAAATGGATTTCATTTCACCAATGGAATTTTAATGACAGGGATTAATAATGACCATCCCTTGCAGGCCTCGCACGAGCAAAGTAAATGTTCCTAAAGTACTGCAAGGTTTGCAAAAAAGCAGCCTGTGGCCTAGATCTTGAAGCAACAGGGCTAGGTGGGGCCTATTGTCCAATTGTAACCTCCTATTTTGTGGGCTATGATTGGTTGCATTCTTTCCCATGTGGTGATGTGGATTTTCAACAATCGTTGACTCAATCTGAGTCGTCCGACTTGCCAAGTTTTTTCTACATCAACGGTACAATTTCAAAGAAGTTACTGATCATCCATGTGAGGATATTTTATGCTCTAAAACTTATTTTATTAATGGTGTGATTTTTTTAGAGGATTTTCTCCTAATATCCTTGTGTGCGAGTGGTAATCTCTAGTTAGAAACAGTGATGCACTATACTCCTGAAATAAATTTGTGGTGGAAATATCAGCCACTAATCATTTGCATACCTGTGCGAACATTTGGGAAACTAATACTCTTTGCACCTGATTATTCTATAAGTAACGGTTGAATTTCTCTATACTATCATTGCAATTTTTGAGTTGGCAGGTAGTGGATTTGTTTGCAATCTCTAAGTTACATTTCTTCAATAGATAAGTCCAAGCCACGCCGAAGTGCAAGATTAGGTGCAGGGAGTTCATGGAATTTAAAGGAACAATGTCCTTCAGACGTTCCTGAGGCAAGTACCCAAGGTATGGGTAGGAGGTTAGGGCATTGTAATTTCCTTGTTGTTCTTTCTTCAAGTTTTGGAAATGATGGTTCTGAGACTAACTTAGATTATTGTTGTTATCTTGTGACCTTAACTGAGCTCATGGGTGTAAACGAAGAGGTCCTTGCAATTGCACCAAAAATTGCAATGGCACCATGCCAAGTTGCTAGAGTTTGTGTTGATGTGGATGAAAAGAAGAAGGTGGTTCCACCTCTAACTTAGGCAAGAACTAGAAGTGGTCCCCTGTACCGAGGTCGTGTGTCAACCAAATGATTACTAGTATTGGGTGTATTGTTTGTGGGCTGTGATTTCCTGGTGTTTCGTCTTGTATATGTAGATGTGCGCGTGTTTGGAACATTCTTTTTTGTTTCTCCCACAACTGGTTACTGTATAAAAAAGATTTGATTCCTTAGATCATACATAATGTTCTCTAATGATGAGGAATATGAGTTCAAATTTCATGTTGAATGAAATTCATTTGAAATGAACAATGTAGCCTGATGCTTTGTTGCTCTCCTATCCTATAAAGGATATTTCACGACTCATAGTTAGGGGTTAGATTTTGATTCCAAGAGGTTTTTAATATATGTACAGTCAGTTCATTTACTGTAGTTTTCTTGAAGGTTTTAGTTAATATCTTTTCTAGTTAAGATTTTTATGAAGCAAGCAAGCCATGGTAATGTAGTTACAGATATTAAAGAAATAAATGATAATCATTTTAGAATAATTTCTCTCCTAATTGTATGTCATAAGTTGTGAATGAGCCTATTAATGATATATTCATTTGCCTTCAATGGTATATTTGAATGTGTTCTTCATTTTCTTGCCTTAACTCAATGAGTTAATCAAATTTCTTGAAAATGAGTTACAGATTTATGATTATATATTCAGGATTTGCTAAGGAGTGTTGTTTTAAAAAACTAGAATTCGCACGATGTAAATTATTATGGTGATATGTCCATAATATCTAGATTATGTTTTGTATGACTCCTGCCCAATGGATGGGGCACTGGCTATTTTCTTCAGGATTATTATGGGGTTGTAGTTATGAGCATGGTGGTCTAAGATCTGAACAAAACCAAAATATTAAACCCTTTCTCTTTACGAGATGCAAATCCTATATTGCAATCTTCAGTCCTGTTGCTTTAAGATAATTGTTATTATTCTTTGGTCTGCCAATACCAGAATAATTACTATCTCATTGCATGTGTAGGGATTGAAATCTATAAGAATAAGTGTTCTTACCAATCATAAAACATTCTTTTGAACAAACTTAGGTTTACCTACCTTGGTTTCACAGAGCCAAAAGTGTAGGAGATGTCAATTTTGACTGAATCTTGCTAGTTGGCCACTAGCCTTAGTGGTTCTTTATTATAGAGGTTTGCTATTTGGGCTGATGCAAGAAGTTGGGTCCACAAAAAGCTCAAAAAGTGGAAGTGTTTTTGCTTTTTTTCAGAATTTGTCACACTTGGACTGAAAATTGAGGCACTTACACAATGAATTTTTAAAAAAGTCAGTAATATGAAATTTATAAATTTGAATCTAGTTTATAAATATGTAAATTATTCAAATACCCAGATTGTAGAAATTAAATTTTGATAAGGATCTATAAAAACCACTTTTTAAAAGTCCCTTTTTTTTACCATACCATGCACGTGTACGGACAACACTTTTTGACTCAAATAAAAGTATTTTGCTAATTCCTTTTGGGGAAAAAGAGCTAACAACATGAAGATTGATGAGGATTTTTTTTTTGTAATTTTTTGTTGAATATTTTTTTTTTTTATTAAATTTTTATTGGCCTTAATTGTTGTTTTTAAAAATCAACGTGTACGAACAGCATAATTTGACCTAAACTAAACATTTTTTGAAACTTTTTTTTTTCACTGTGTAAAGAATTGTCTGAAGATTGATGTCATATAATTTTTTTTCACAAAAAACTTAACCAAAAAAAAGTTATTAAAAAACAAAAAAAGTCTGATATTTCAAGTTTAAGGACTAGTTTGCTTTGAAATTAATTCCCTCACATAATTCCCCATAAGCCATCCTCTTAGGACCCATTAAGCCATACCCTAGGGTTCATGACATGCATCCCCTTCATCTATCCTATGGAAAACATCATTTGAATTTGTATGGAATTTATAAGATTCATTTTTGTAACTTTTACTATATATTTACTTAAATGACTCAAAAAAATTATAGTACTTACTTACATTAATTATTTTTTTAGGTTCTCATCAAGTCGATCTACCATGCGATTGTCACTGAAAAATTATTTTATCAAGAGACTATGTAAATATCAATTTTTGGTCTTCACGTAAAAGTTGATAAGCTAAATAATTGGATATACATGTGCACACATGTATGTTTCATCATGTTGTATAGTTGTATGATTTTCAATGAACTTATTTTCATCATGTTGTATACTTATAATTAATATAATCTAAACTATTTAAGGAATATTTTAATTTGTCACCTTTAACCATGCGATAAATTATATATTTATGAAATTTGATTGTAGAGATAAGAATTTATACAGTGCATGTATTACTTGAAAATTAGATAAAATATCTAGATCTACATATGTATGAGTGCATATAATCATCAAAATGAACATAACATGATCATAATCGACTACATATATATAATCATCACATTAAAGTCATCTAATATAAATAAACAAAAATATGCATATGTCAAGTCCAACACATAAAAGTTTAAATAAAACTAGAGATGTTTGGTCTATTTAAACTTTAAAACCATTTAACTATCAAGTTGATCAGTCAAATCAAGTCTCCTCTTTGTTCCAGGTTGATTAGATGTACCTGCATCATGTTGTAAAAGAGTACAAGAAACCTGAAATTAGATTTAAATTTATTTATAAATTTTGATATAATTAAACATATTTAAACCTGAAAATATAAACTTTTGGATAAAAAATAAAAATTTAATTAAATATCTAGTAAATACAATAAAAATAATTTTTAGTACATGCATAATTTACCATATGATCATGTGAATCTACTGGAACATTTTGTTCAATGGGTAGCATAACTGTCACTTGAGAAGATCCAAATGCCTGATCTACTATATCCTGCATATTCATATAAAGCAATCAATATGTTAAAACCTCGAATATATATTTAAAAGATTCATAAAAATTGTTTAGGATATTTAGTAAAGTTTACAACCTCAAATGATATGACCTCAAGATCACGCATCTGAGATTACCCATGCATAAATGTTGACGATGTCTCAGGTGTACCTACAATGGGTGTCTCATGAAATACCTGCATATAGATGTACACAACAATTTGTATAGATCATTTACGCATGTGTATGTAAATGTAAAAATTGTTTAGGATATTTAGTAAAGTTTACAACCTCGAATGATATGACCTCAAGATCACGCACCTGAGCTTGCCCATGCATAAATGTTGACAATGTCTCAAGTGCACCTGCAATGGGTATCTCATGAAATCCCTACATATAGATGTACAACAATTTGTATAGATCATTCACGCATGTTTATGTAAATGTAAAAATTAAATTAGATCTATGATGTGTATTTAATTCAAACTTAACAAAAATTTTGAAAGAACGCACCTGAGCTGATGATGACTTAGGAGCGCTCACCACAATGGGTCGTTGGTCAGCACTAGGCATGCTCATCTGACCTCCCTGCATCTAGATATAATATATATCAATCACACATCATGTGTAAACATTCAAAATAAATTAGATATATATCCACACAAACTAAATTTAATATATATTGGTTTAAGTACCTGACCAAAAGGTGAGCCCATATCTACAACACTCAACATATAGACATAATCATTTTGAGTTTTAGGCATTGTCTGATCATGTGTCTACACCAAACACTTATTGAATTAATATTGTAATATATATAATTTGATGTTATTATTTAAACATGAATTTTGTACATTCCAAAAAAAAAAAATTAAATTCAAAAGATGAACATACCTGTGTAAGATGATGCTCAGAATATAGTAAATCCATATATGACTCTATCTCAGACGCATGTGGGTCACTTTAAGTGGATGCGTGATTATTCATATTGCTCGAGTCTCCATGCTCTCTATTGACCACTTCAGTCATCCTGTGTGAAGTCTGATGAGTGAGATGTCCTAAAAGTGAACTCAATGCTCCTAATGTCAATAGCATGGTTTGCTGCTGAAATGCAGCAGGAACACCAAGAGAAGTAGGAGGAACAATAGGAGCAATTGGAGCACATCATTGAGGATCAACACATGCTCCTAATCTATGTTGGGGCATGCCAAGCCCAACTCCCTAAAATGACCTCATATCAAAATAGTTGGGTTTTAAACCCAACTCAAACACTACCCATAACTTTCTCAAAAAGTATAGGGGCACCTCAGAATTTCCATGTGGTGGAGTATCAAACACCATCCACCATCTATCCCAAAAATGTGCAGCTATCTGGGGGTGCCTACACCATAAAATTGAAATTCATTTTTTGGTGGGTGGAATTGGTTGGCTAGTTTGGGGGTTAAAAAAATACTGGCACATGGCTTCATTGGTAGTTTTAAGGTCATTAATTTCTTTATATGACAATCCATCTGCATAGAATTGTCTCCTCTCGTCTCTATATTGATGGAACCTATCTAGGTCTGCATCAATAGATCGAACAAAATCAACAATAGTTTGCATTGATGCAAACCGTGAGAGATGGGGGGGAATTCTAGGCTCCTTTTTTATCAGATCTATATTTTCTTGAATGACCATAAGATTTGCCCTAATGCTCTCTCTCAAATGATCCTGGTCTACTATAGGGGGTGGGGGGTTAGGAGGTGGAGGGTTTGGAGGCATGGGGTTTTCTTGTGGTGGTGTGTTTGGATCTATGGGATCTACAGGAATATGTGGTTCAGGCATAAAATCATCTATGCTAAATAGTGGATCCATGTGAATGTAGAACCAAATGGCAACTACACATGTTAAACAATTAAAAAATATATATCAACAAAATAATTAAATAATGCACACAATTTTAAAGAACTATTTAAAAATCATCACATTGAACGTGCACACAAATTCAAAATACAATTCATGTGAAGACCATTCGATTTATAACATTAAAAAATCCATAATGTTCATTAAAAACCCATAGCATGTACACATTAAAGTTTATAATTTAAGTTTGTACAAATTTTGAAAATTTCAAGTTTGTGGTTTACAATTTGAGTTTTGGGTAAGAGTTTGTGTTCATATTTTAGAATGTAGGGTTTATTGTCTAAGGTTTTCCTAATTAATGATATGTGATTATGTATGGTTTGAAGTTTACATATAATCTGAAAGATATCTAGGTTTTATGGTTTAGGATTGATAGATAGAATTATATGGCTCATGATGTACATACATATAAGGTTGTAGACATCTATTTCAAGATTTGGGGATTTTGAAATTTATATATGTATATTAGAATAACAATAACCATTAAGATCTCGAAATTAAAAAAATTAGTTATAAGGATACATTCAAACATATTAAGGATACATTTAAACATATAATAATAGAAATAGAGGAATCATGGTATTTGAAAAGGGGAAATGATACTAGGAGTTACCATAGAACATAAAATATTGTTCATATGAGGGACATAAAAGGTATGAGAATTAAATATTATTTTAATAATAAATTATTAAATAATAGTATAGTATGAAACTTAAAGGATGCAAATAAATTAAAATTATAGTGATTAAAATTAATAATTATGCAAGAAATAAGGAAGCCAAACTACCAATTCGGTAGGGTCAAATCCAAGAAAGTTTGCAACCCAATCCTTCACCAATTATAGAATTTAGATTTATACATTTTAATTTCTTGATTTTTTTTTAATTTTGAGTAATAATAATGAATGAAAATCTATAAGTTGATGTTCAAGGACCCCCTTTGACAAAATGGTAACAATCGACCTAGATTATGTTGAATCAAGAGTGAATGAAATGAAAATTCAATATGTTATGACTAAAAGTCTATGGTTGTTATAACAATTTGAGGGAAATGCATTGTCTTGTGATACCTCACAATTATCACTACTAAAAATATACTTTGTTGATCACACCTAAAGACCCCATTGTTATATAAGTTTGTAAATAAACTCTTTGAAAACTAAGATTGTGAGAAACATAAATTGAAGAAATAAGAATAAAACCCTATGTGTTTTGAAAATTTCCACTAGTATTCATGATTTTAAAATCCTTATGAAACCATCAAAAACCTTAGGTACCTAAGTACGGGGATATTAGCTCAAATACATAGTTTTAAAACTAAAAAACTACTAGAGTGTGGATTTTAATGACAACAAAACCCTAGAATAGAACAACCTTTACAAACATCATAAAAGAACAAATAGAAGAAAAAGTTGAACAAGAACATGTTAAATAATAGATTAGAAAAACAATTGTTAGAGATGCAAAATTGGAGAATTCAGTTCAAGAAGACATTGCTAATAGATTTATTTTTCAAGTTTAAGATAAAAAATTTAATCGATATAGATGAGGAATTTTTTAAAATATGATTTCATCTAGGGATATGTTGCCTTATATTAGAATTTTTATCACACTAATTCTAACTTGAACCATAGACGAGCTAATTATAACTTGAACCATAGACCCTAATTATAACTTGAACCCTAATGTATTCTAACTTGAACTCTAACCCTAATTGTAATTAAATCGGGTATCATAACCTTAGTTGAACACTAACCCTAAATGCATATAAACCTTTTAATCATAAACCTAATTAAATATTGATTGAATGTTTAACTCTCGCCAAAATTACAACCATTTAACCCTAGACTCTTAATTAAATTTTTACCCCAACCCTAGAACCCTACACCAATTGATGGGGCTCATTCTAGCTCCAACCCTAACCTTCATCTTAAATTTTAATTCATAATTTAATAATCCTAACCTTAACCCTAATAAAAAAATAACCCTAACTCTAAACTTATTTGAATACAAACCCTAACCTCAACCCTTACCCGAATATTTATCTTAGAACGCTAACCCTAGAATGAATTTTAACTCTAATTGAACTCCAACTTTAATTGAACCCTAGAAGCAAGTAATTGAATTCTTTAATATTAAACAAGTAAACCTAATCATAACCCTAAATGTAATTTTGAAAACTAACTATAATACATATTAAAGTTTAAGTCAAACCCTAATTGTACCCTATCTTTAACCTAATTTTAACCTACAAATAGGGTTTTGGTTTACGTTTTCTAGGGTTTTGGTTTACGTTTTCTAGGGTTTTAGTTTACGTTTTCTAGGGTTTAGGTCCAAGGATTAATGGTCTAAGTAAATTATTTTTTTAGAAACTACAGTTTAGGGTTTTCAAATTTCAAAATTAAATGTGTCGAATTTAGGTTTGTTTTTGGGTTTTTGATTTAGAATTTTATGTTGTTTGTTTCGTTGATGTTTTCCGTTAATTAAATGCAGTTTAAAAACTATTAAATATTAAATTAAAACAAACTAAACAAAAATAACTAAATAGGAATTTATAATGCAAAAATATTGTAGAATCCAACCAACCTGGAAGTTGTTGAGGTCAGGTGTGTTGACGGGTGAAGGTGAGAGTGAAAATTTTGCAAATTTCGACCGTCGAAAATGCGTACGTGATTTGCTTCTCTTTCTGGCCCACAAAACTCGACTGTGAAAATGACTTTCACAGACGCTTATTTAAAAAATTAAATAGTTTTTAGAAATGCGTATGCGTTCCAAAATGTGTACGTGTTCATAACGCTTATGTGTTTCATAACGCGTATGCATTACAAAATTTATACACGTATGTGTTTCATAACGCGTACGCATTTTAGGTTCGTGTCCCCGAATCGTAACACGTACACGTTATGGATTTAGGATCGGGTATGTGATCCATAACACGTATGCATTTTTTTAAAATGTGTATGCGTTTCGTGCGAGAAAAAAAATTTCGGCCGAAACTTCCCCTCTTCATGGACCCAACTTCTTGCACTTACCCACCTCTTATAGAATTTAAAAGCCTAGTCGGGAAAAAACACCAACAGAATGGTGACTCTACTGGGGAACAGATTCAAACATTTGGTTGCAGACAGTGTTCTTAAGAGTCATTGCATAGAGTCAAATGATTTTCCATTCTGAATTTACATAGTGAACATTTTCAACCCTAGAAGGAAGAAGCTATTGAAATGAACCTGACAATCCTATGATCTATGGTGTCTTGTTGGCAAAGGATTCAGAATTTCTTGGTTCATTAGTTGAATGGTGGTTTTATTGGCGAGAACTTCTGAGAGATTTAAAAGAAAAAGAGAAAAGAGAAACCACAACAGTTGGAGGTGGCTATCCTGAATCATTTGCTTAAGTGGAGCTGAATGTTAAATTTGGATGGTGATGGATTGTGGTTTTGAAAGAGATTAGTAATGGCATGGTGTGACTCTGATGTGGGTAAAAAACTGAGAACCTATCAATCTTTGAAAAAGAATTTCATATTTCTTGTGAAATTCAGTCCTCTATTACAGAGATGATGACTCTATCTGAAGAACCAGTTCATATACAAAGGATAAATTAACAAGTGTTGCCAAAATTGCCAAGTATTTCATCAAATCTAAACAGTTCATTATTTCTAATTGTAAAGGATTTTTGTAATTAAGGACGAAAAATGGTTCCAAACTAGATGTTTAGCATCAAGCAAGGGGAACAATGATTATATTTTCCATACTTCTAATGATGCAATATATAAAATAACTTATGAAACATGTTTATGTTGCACCATATTTCTGAAAGAAAGGAATAATAACTTCAATCATAATGGAATCATGGTTGAGATGGTAAATGATATGTTTGATAAACATGTATTGTTTTGAAAAATTCTAAATGGGTATAAGTGATTTCCCATATGTAAGGTCAGACATAAGTATGCTAAGAGAACAAGTTGCATTAAGCCCTTAAGGGTGTTTTGTAACTCAAAGGTATATGCCTTTTATTTTAAGTGATGTCAATGGTTACCCTAATCTAATTCCTAAGAAGATTAGGAAGTATTTGTCTAAATATACAGGGTAGAGTGCAGAATCAGCCTCTAGGAATTTGCAACATTTTGTAGATGTAATGGGAGATTATGAAATCAGTCATGAGGATGTTTCTATGAAGTTGTTTGTACAATCCTTGGGGGGTGATGCCAGGGATTGGTTTTCATATTTACCTACCTATTCTATTAACTCATGGAATCAGTTGGTGATAGTTTTTATGGAACAATTTGGTGAAAGACTCAATCCCAACATATTAAGAAAAGGTTTTATGGGAATCCACATAAAAGAAGAGGAACTAATCCCATATTTTAATCTCAGATTTTCAAGAGCTTTAAGGGAAATCCCTAAAGAAATTAGACCAAGTGAGGCTGAATGCTTGGTTGTATATATTGGTGCTTTTGACAAGAGGATGGGCTACCTAATAAGAGATAAAGAACCTACAAACCTGCACCAAGCATATCAAATGGCTATAGAAATTGAAAACAATATGAAATACTCAATGATGAAGGGGTATCTGGCTACAAGTATTGATTACCCTAGCCTAGCTCATACTAGTAAAATGTCTAAATTGGCTGCTCAAAACACTGATTGTGATAAGGCTGCTTTGAAAACTATAATACCTTCACCACTATAGTGTGATGATAATGAAATCCAATTTGAGAGCCAGTCCAGTTTGAATGATGATGATCAAACTTCTCTTGTTCCATAATTATATGAAATGAAGAGGTAGGAGAAGGAATCACCATATGAGTTTTTCTTAATATTTTAGAAGCCTTAATACAAATCCCTAGAGATCATAGAACTAATGAATATGAATGCATTGATTTATTTTGTGAAATTTATGAACCGAGGCTAAGTGCTTTGCCAGAAGAATTGAAACCTACTAATTTGGGCCAAGTCATTAAATGGATAGAAATTTCAAAATCAACTAAGAATGTATCCACACAAAATGAAGATAATGCTTTCCCTTTTGAAAAAATTTGGGTAATTGCAAAGAAGTTTGAAAGAAAAAATGATGTAGGATTATGTTAGACACCCATTGTGTTTCCTAATCTTGATTATAATGCTCATGTCATTGATATTTTGTTACAAGCCAGTGATTGTGATTTCAGAAGTAATGATTGCAGTACTAAGGATGGAACTAAGTTTTTATTTTTACCAGAGTTGTATGGAAATAAGGAGCCTCATGATTTTACTTGTTTCCAAGTGAAGGAACAAATTTTAGATAATAAATATTTAGGGTATACTCCAGGTATACTTGCAATGGAACACGTTTATTGTATAAATATTAAGGAATTTGAGAACAATGAGGTGTGAGATCAAAATAATAGTACTAGAGACAACCAATATATTGATGAAAATATTGGTACTATTGATTTTCTTGACCATTTGTATGAAGTTGAGACTGATTTGATGTTACCAGGTGACATTGATATTGTTGGTGAAAGGATTCCAGCTTATAATGAAGGTGACATTGATATTGCTGGTGAAAAATTTTCAGCTTGTGCTGAGATTTTCACTTATAAATTAACACATACAGTAGGGGGTACTGAGAATAGGGAGGCCAATGCATATTGTTGTTCCTCTATTACCCATGATGAGATTGATATATTTGACCCTGTTTTTGAGGGTTTTCATTTGAGAATAAAAGAAGAAGTGCATGGGAAGATCTATATTGAGAGGCCTGAGATGAATGTGTTTACACATTTCCTGGAGAATGATGTAGCTAATATTTATGACATTTTTAATACCAGGATGTATTCCAAATCGACAGAGTTCAAGTGTTGGAGACCAATATTATGTGGGAAATTCAAGGATGAGGATTCCTTGAGATATATATCATCTTCGTTGGGCAATGGAAGTATGGATAACATGCACATAGTTTTGTATGAGAATTTTCAGTTTGATGTACAAACTGATGATGATGCCAGAATGTGTGATGTTGTAGACTTGATAAGTTATGAATTTTTTCACTTTTAGCTCAATCAAGCCAGCATTCTATGAAATATGACCAAGGGTAGAGTAAGGTGAAATATTATCATGGTCATATGTTGCTTTTAAAGTTTGGGTGCAGGACATTGACTGAATTGGCACAGGGGAGTATTAGTAAACATTATGATACTTCCAGGCATATTGATTACCCGATTAGTTTTGAAGCATCAAGAAGTAAAGACTGTAGACATTGTTTGCTCTAGGTACCTGAGAATTTTGTTTTTGATAGAGGCAAGTCTTAATTTTCTTGTTTGGTGGCCTGGGGCCACCAAGTTTGTATTCACGAGTCCAATTGACAAAACATGGTGAAATATTTGTCAAGGCACTTGTGTAACTTAGTGATCTGGTCTATAAAGCCAAAGATTTTGGATTCTTGCTATGTCGGCAAGGGGAATACATCCCTAATCAGAGCCACTAATGGGATTCTTAAAAAAATTTCAAAAAATTTGTCCAAATTGGGCATGGTTGGTTACTTTTACAAAACTAGAGGTATGATAGTTTGGGTTTAGGGTTTTTGATCTCTCGTGAAATATGATTGGTATTCTTTAGAAACCCTATAGTTATCTTTCAATTTTGACTTGCTATCGAGGGTTACCAATTGTGAACCCCTAAACCTGCAAATGCACAAGAACAACAAACAAGTTAAATTGTTAGATCAAATGAAAACAAGCATGAGGGATCCATCTATTAAAACTCAAATTAGGAAAATGAAGAACACAATGTCAAAAAGAATGTAAATCCCAATTAAGCCAATAAACTTAAGATCCCATGGGGGAATTGGTGCCAATTGAATGTTGAAATTGGCCCTTTCCCAACTCCTAAGTTGCAAAGTAAATGGTTGTGAAATGGTCAAATATCCAAATGAGATTTGAGCATAACCTAGCTATGAAAAAGTTGAAGTATGGAGTGATGTGCACAAAATTGGCTCTCAATGTTAAGAGACTAACTTTGCATGTAATTGTGGATAAGAAATGAGGAGAGAAGCATCCAATTTATAGATCTGAATTTGGAAGAATGAGCAAGCTTTGAGCAATGTGGGACTAACTTTCAATCCAATGGTTGAATGCCACTTTTCACCATGTGAATGGTTGATGGAATGAGCACATTTTGGTCAATGTGCCAAAGAGGGGGAGATTTGAAATTCGAATTTGAAAGCTGGGGGGAGAGAAGAGTGGAGTTAATGTCACTTGGCTCAATGCACAAGGACATGTAAGAGGATTGAATGCCTTGTTGGAAGTACCCATCCACTTGCATTTTTTGAATTCAAACTTGAGGGAATATTCCCTTTTGATGCCATGTGAGGGAAAATAGAGAATTAAATAAATCAAAGTAATTGATTTATTGTGCAAGTTGCATTCTCTAGAGGATTTTAGTGAGAGGGATTAACTTAATCAAGATTTTGATTAATTTAATGAAGGATTAGGAGATGTGACAATTTAGACTTAAATTTATGAATTGATTTAAGTCAAGAATTGAGAGGAAAGGTTTAATTAAATAAATGTTTTGATTTATTGAACTAAAGGGGATAATTCTATATTAAAGTAAATAATGTTTAATTTATTCAATTTATTAAGAGGACTTTAGAGATTAAATTTAAATAAAATAAATTATTTAAATGACCAAAGACAAAGGATCAATTAAATTAAATTGATTAATTTAATCAATAGGGGAGAAAGACCTAATTAAATAAATAATGATTTATCTGATTAAGAGATGATAAGTGATGATAAGTTGAGAGTATGATTCAAGAAGAAATGATGTTAGTAATTCAAGATCTACTGTGTCAGATCGAATTATATATTTTTCATGTCTACATCGGTCACTTAAGTTGTCTAATTAAGCCTTTGCTTCATGTTATTACTGGCCTCTTTTACCCAGCCTATTGGTCTCTTTTTTCCACTAAAGCTTAAATAATTATACCGCCGAAGGTTTTATTGGTCAGTCCCACCTGAATATTCTACATGTCCTATGTGTAGTTTGGCTAACCTTCCAATCACAGGTTTCGAACTGGACCATACCTCGCAAACCTCACAGGTTTTCCTGCCGATGTCACTAAAGTAGTGTGAGGTTTGCGAGATTCTGCCATCTGCCATATACAGAGGAGTGAGGTCTTTTCCTAAGCCACTAGCAGTGACAGATGGATGTCATTTCACCAGTGGAAATTTAATGACAGGGATTAATAATGACCATCCCTCATAGGCCTCGCACGAGCAAAGTAAATGTTCCTAAAGTACTATGAGGTTTACGAAAAAGTGACATGTGGCCTAGCTCTTGAAGCAATAGGGCTAGGTGGGGCCTACTGTCTGATTGCGACCTCCTATTTTCATGGGCTATGATTGAATGCGTTCTTTCCCAGGTGGTGATGTAGATTTTCAATGATCGTTGACTCCATCTGAGTCATCCGACTTGCCAAGTCCATTCTACATCAATGGTGCAATTTCAAAGAAGTTATTGATCATCCATGTGAGGAGCTTTTACGCTCTGAAACTTATTTCATTAATGGCACAAGTTTTTTAGAGAATTTTCTCTTGATCTCCTTGTGTGTGAGTGGTAACCTCCTAATAGAAACAATGATGCACTATACGCCTTAAATAAATTTGTGGTGGAAATATCAGCCACTAATTGTTTGCATACCCGTGTGAACATTTGGGAAATTAATACTCCCTACACCTGATTATTCTATAAGTAACAGTTGAATTTCTCTATATTATCATTGCAATTTTTTAGTTTGCAGGTAGTGGATTTATTTGCAATCTCTAAGTTACATTTCTTCAATGGATAATTTTGAGCCATGTCAAAGTGCAAGGATAGGTGCAGGGAGTTTGCTGAATTTAAAGGAACAGTGTCCTCTGGACGTTCCTGAGCCAAGTGCCCAAGGTATGGGTGGGAGGTCGAGGCATTTTAATTCCCCTATTGTTCTTTCTTCAAGTTCTGGAAATGATGGTTCTAAGACTTAATCGGATTATTGTTGCTATCTTACGACCTTGATTGAGCTCATGGGTGTAAACGAAGAGGTCCTTGCAGTTGCACCAATAACTGCAATGGAACCATCCTAGGTTGTTGGAGTTCATGTTGACATGGATAAAAAGAAGAAGGTGGTTCCACCTCTAATTGAGGTGAGAACCAAAAGTGGTCACCTATATCGGGGTCGTGTGTCAACTAAATGATTTCTGGTGTTGGGTGTGTTTCTCATGGGTGGTAATTTTCCTAGTGTTTTGTCTTGTAGATGTGGACGTGCATGTGTGTGGCATGTTATTTTTTGTTTCTTCTCTGATTGGTTACTATGTAACCATTTTTTGATTCCTCGGATCATACACAATGTTTTCTAATGATGAGGAATGTGAATTTGAATTTCATGTTGAATGAAATTCATTTGAAATGAACAATGTACCTCAATGCTTTGTTGCTCTCCTATCCTATAAAGGATATTTCACGGCTCATTGTTAGGGGTCAAATTTTGGATCCAAGAGGTTTTGAATATATGTGCATTCAGCTCATTCACTATAGTTTTCTTGAAGGTTTTAGTTAATATCTTTTCTCGTCAGGATTTTTATGAAGCAAGCAAGCTATAATGATGTAATCACAGATATTAAAGAAATAAATTATAATCATTTTGGAACAATTTATCTCCTAATTTTATATCATAAGTTGTGAATGGGCCTATTAACGATATATTCATTTGCCTTCAAAGGTTTATTTGAATTGTTCTTCATTTTCCTATCTTAACTCAATGAGAAAATTAAATTGCTTGAAAATGAATTACAGATTTATGATTATATATTCAAGATTTGCTGAGTATTATTTTAAAAAACTAGAATTCGCATGATGCAAATCATTATGGTGATATGTCCATAATATCTGGATTATTTTTTGTATTACTCTTGCCCAATGGATGGGGCACTGGCTCTTTTCTTCAGGATTACTATGGGGTTGTAGTTCTGAGCATGGTGGTCTAAGATCTGAACAAAACCAAAATATTAAACCCTTTCTCTTTATGAGATGCAAATCTTATATTGAAATCTTGAGTCTCGCTGCTTTAAGATAATTGCTATTATTCTTTGGTCTTCCAATACCAAAATAATTACTATCTCATTGCATGTGTAGGGACTAAAATCTGTAAGAAGAAGTGTTCTTACCAGTTATAAAACATTCTTATCAACACACTTAGGTTTACCGACCTTGGTTTGACAGAGCCAAAAGTGTAGGAGATGTCAATATTTGACTGAATCTTGTCAGTTGGCCACTAGCCTTAGTGGTTATTTATTGTAGCGGTTGGCTACCTCTTAGAGAATTTCAAATCCTAGTTGGGAAAAAACACCAACATGTACCAGGGCTGCTTGTTCAACCTTTCTGAGAAGCCCTAGGCGTGGATGTATGTGAACTTGGGGTACTGGATAAATAGGAAGGAATATTTTTTTAGAAAAGCCCGAGCACTGTGGGAGACCCTTCTCTCCAAATCTCCCCTGAGCAACCTGATGATGTAAGCGATGAATGCATCGTTTACTTTGCAATAATCCTTTTTGAAATTCCTGAACTGTAGCTGAGGGTACTTGTCAGAATACTTAAGTTCTCTAATAGGCACTTCGTTTGGAATTCGGAATAACCCGTTATAATGCCTCTTATCGGCCAGTGAGTATACCAAGTAAGAGGTCATGTAGAACTTGGAGGTCTTTTTGACATTCATGAATTGATCATGAAAGTAGTCACTAATTATTCTTCCCTAGTAGAATGTGGTGTCCTTTCCACAGAGAATATGCTCGATGAAATAAACCATCCATTCTTGAAAATATGCCACATGAGGGAGGCCCATCACTTTACTCAGCATGGTGATCAAATCATGGTAGTCTTCAAAAAGGTTGCTATGAAAGAGTTCTTGGGGAACCTTTGCAGCACTACCCCATTTTTCTTTCAGCCAATACTGATTTATAAGTTTATTTCATCTTATGGGGTCTTCATCCCACATTTCTTTACACTCCTGAATAGTAGGCAGCTCCATCTTTTTGGAAATAGGAATCTGGAAGGTTTTTGTTATTCCTAATGGTGTCATGTCAACCATGATGTTTCCATCTCTGCCAACAATAGTCCATGTTTGTGGTTGATATGCCTCTTTGCAAGCCATTACCAGCTCAAGGGAAATCAAGGCGGGATGGAAACCAGCAGCCTTGGCTATTCCACTACTCTTGATGAGTCTTGCATTATTTATTTTGGGGCTTATTCTAACCCTTTGTATGAACTCATCAATATTGACATGCCCAATATTTTTTTCAATGATGTCCTTCCACTTGGTTGTGACCTTGGAGTGCAATGACACTGCCTAGAATTGGTACTTCATTTGGTTGTTATCCTCCTTCCCTCAACGAGCTTTGGCAGTTCTCTTTCCTTTGTCTTCGGCTGCCCTCGAGGTCTTTGCACCTAATTCCATATATCCTACACAAAGAGGCCAAATTTAAGTACAATATTAGCATGGTGACATAAACGGTTAGCTAAATCCCTGTAAAACAAGGTTAGATAGAATAATATATCATTCAAATGTCTTAACACTTAGCTGAATTTTTCACTGAAGGTTCTCTGGAAGGAAAATGGCTGACCCGGGCCCCAGAGGTCGGACTTCCCCTATCAGAATGTTGTTCTAAAGGGTGAACGGAGTGGGAAGATGCGAATGATTTCTCCTGACATTGGATTTGGATAATGAAGGGTCCATGGATCATCATTCATTTTTAGATTGAAGGTCACCTAGGTCTCCATTAAGGCATCGGGGATCAAACCGAGGGAAGGTTGTCAAGTGTTAGTTGTTTGAAACAGCATTGCAAAAATGGCATTCTAGAGGAAGAGTTCCGAAGTCCAGAATCTGGGAGGCCGAATGTTGTGAAACCATGCCTTAGGAATTTTATCTGTTCGAGGGTTTGGGTCGCGAGGGCCGGGAGGCCACTGCGTGACAGCTATAGGAAATGAATAAATGGGGACACAAGTCTAAGATCCACCACCCGGTAGTCCGAACTCGAGAAGAGATTTTTCCTTACACTTGCATCAGTTAAAACTTGGTGGAGATTGGAATGTCGGGGTCTAGAGGTCGAAAGGATGGTTTGAGATTGCGCTCGGGACAACCGAGATAGAATGGTAGTCTGATGGTGGAAGCCCATTGGGCAAGGTCCAACAAAGGCAAGGACTTAAATATTTTCATTAAAAAATCTTTGGTGGGGAAGCACTTGAGACCCGGGAGTCCGAAAGGTTGTAAGGCAACGGGCATTTGAAACAACAAAATGGTAGCGGCACCCTACAGACGGAAGTCCATAGAACGGGGCTTGAGGCTTGCTTGGAGGTGTTCACTCCTTTTGAAATTCTTGCACCAAATGATAGGTTGGGGTATGAGACCAGGATGGGCAAGGCGAGAACATCATTTCAAACAACGAAGGCCAAGCAGCCATCGGAAGGTGGAGTCCCAGATGCCGAAACACGTAAGATGTTTCACAATTTGAGGTAAGTTTTTTAATTCTAAAGTTGCAATGGTAGCCAAAGGTCTTAAGCCTAGAGAATGTGGTCGCTCAGTTTGAACAATAGCGATGGGAAGACTAGGTTCTGATTTTGATTTTCTATGTTTGGGAAGGATGTTTTAGAAATTTTAGCATGTGGGTTTTGTGTCATGGTCTTCCCTCTATGAGGTTCACGCAAATCCTTCCCTTCTTTCCTTTCATTTAAACATTAAATCATGAAAAGATGAATTAGTTTTCCATTCAACATACCTCACAAACCCGATGAATGACATTATTGGATCATTGAAGAATGGTGAAGGGATGGAATGAGCATGAAAGGGGCGATGGCACTACACTTCTCTGTAATTCTTGACATGTGAAAATGACATGTCAGACCCAATATTTATACCCCTAATCACAATTAATGTCCCTAATAAATGCAGGTATGGCGATTGATGAGGTTGGTGGATTCAAATTAGGGACGACGGTGGGAAGTCCGAAGCCCAAGCTCTAGAGTGATGTGAGGGAAGTTTCATCCAAAAACTTACCAATCAAGAATCCAATGGCCAAGCAGGTGCTGGGGTCTAGAGGGTGGAAGGACCGTGGCCAACAAGCATCCAAAACAACAAAGACTAGAAGGAAACCTGGGCAGGGAAACCCGGAGGTTCAGGCCTAAATGGCGCAACGGAATTCTAGTTTTCATACAAGTCACTAGATAGAAATCATGAAGCCAAGGTTTGGGATTCAGGGAGCAGTAGATCGAAAGCCGTCCAAAAAGGAAAAACAAACAAGGAAACCCGAGAGGGTAAACCCGATGGCTCGAGCCCAGGAGGCTCCATGGACGCCCGTAAAAGGTTTATGTTAAGGAAGCCTCAAGACCCAACAAATTTTGAGGGGCACTACATATGGTCAACCTAAGAAGAGACTTGAGAGAAATTCTGACCATTATGGACACTAAAACAGGTGTGCACAAAATGAGGCGGCAACAAAAGGACCTGGCAGGGAAAAAGATAGAGGGTCCTCGTTCCAAACGAGGCATGTGTGATATAGGCACAACATATTTGAAGATATTATTTATTCCATGTACTCTTGGTTATGAATCCTTCACGATGTGGCTTCCATGGAACACTAAATAGGACACTGGATTCTAGAGATCATGTTTGGCTCTATCTAACATTTAGAATCATGAAGAGAATTTTTTCCGGTGTATTAGAAAATTTCTATGGTTGATTATCCAGGTATGGGATTTTCAACATATTCTAATGAAGATTATCATGTGTGAAAAGAAGTTATGTTGGAATAATAAGCATCAAAACTTGTGCTCTATGGGTGTTGCTACCTTCTTTATCGGCCATGTGATGAATATTTTTGATCATCAACTGGTTGTTTGGAGAGTAAATTGGAGCAAAGAATGGCTCTTTGCTATGATAGAACTGTTTGAATGGGTGTTTCCAGCTTCGAATCTAAGTAGATTGGTAAGATTGAATGATAATTTTCAGTATAGTAGCAATTTTTCTTTCCTTGGCACATTGATTTCTCTTAAATCAGATGTTGAGTCATTCAATTTTGATTTGGTGGGCAGCTAGTACACTCATATTTTCATTTCACAATCTCTTTCCAGAGATGTTTTTTGGCCTCAAATGGGAAGAATGGTGGTTCAAACTGACCAGAATAAGTCTTTGGATAGAGTTGGAGTTCTTTCCAGTAGTCACCTACGCACATTTTTGTGTACTCATGTTTGGGGCAGTGAACCTTGGGTTGTTTTGGTTCTTTTTGAGATTTTGGAGAGAGAGCTATGAAATATTTCAAGTGTCTTCTTGAATATGTATGTAATATTTTGAGAAGGCATTGTATATCCTTGAATATTTTTTAGGATAAGGTTGTTATGTATATGCAAAGAGTTGCTTTCTTCTTTGCAAATAGCCTTGTGGGAGTCACTTGTGTAGTTGTGACTCAGTTTGCTGCTTTGAGGAGTTTTGTTGATAAGATTATTGTTGATTTACATAGATCATTCTTCTTTGTGCCTAGAATGCTGATAGTCTTTGGCATTGATGATATTGACTCCTCAAAGACTTTGGGGTATGTGATGTTGCAGTGTTTTGAATTATGTTCCTTTAGGTCTTCTAGTTCAAGTTATAGGTTTTGTAATCTTGCAGGGTTACAGAGGAGGATAGTGTTATTTTGGTATGATGGCTTTGATTGTGTGATCAGTGTAGCACAGCATTAGCAAGGTGGGTCTTTACAGAGATGGATTTTGAATGTTGGGATCCTACTTGGCATAGTAAGGATCAAAAAAAAATTCAGTGTGGTGGCATTGCTTGAGGACAAGAAATTTTAGGAAGGGTGGATTGTAATGTCCCTGATTTAGCCCTACACTCTTTAGTTGGATTTATCCTATTTCCAAAAACTCGTAGGCTAAGCAAAATTGAAAATTAGGGTTTCCTATTTTATAGGAGGTTTTAGATAAAGTTTGAGGTCTTCCATGTGATATTTTTTGATGCATGTCTTGTGGAGCTTTATGGGTTTTTGGAAAGCTTCAAGATGAGGTAACATGCATGTTAAGAATATGACATGCAATTCTGGCAAGTACTTTGAATGTAAGAAAGGTTTATGGGTTTTTTTGGGTTCTTAGAGAGCTTCAAAATGGTGTAACATGCATCTCCATTTGACAAGCTCTCCAGGCACTTACTATTTATAGTAAGTCTTGTTGGCTTCCCATTTTGTGCTCAAAAGGCATTTGGAAACACTTACTATTTATAGTAAGTTATGTTTACTACTCATTTGATGTTCAGATGAAGCTTTGCAAACTTACTATCTATAGAAGTTTTCTATTTTTGGTAAGTCTAATTGTAGAAGTATCATTCTAGCAGCAGTTCAATCATTTGTAGCCCACATTTTTGTTTTGGGTAGTGAGGCTATTTAGTTTGGCTTTTTGATGGTTTTGAAGTATACTTACTATTTTGAGCATTTGTTATTTTTATTAAGTCCTTTTGTGGAAATGGCATCATTATCAGCTTGGTTCAGCTTGCCAGTTATTAGTTTGCTTTTTTTAGCAGTTCATCAGTTGCAGTTTGGGCATTGCACTTGGCTACCTCCTTAGACTAAGTTTCATACTTAGTCAATTTTATGTTTTGCAGTTTTACCCCTTGCCTAGTCAATGAACTTTAAGTTGTTTTTAAAATGGGGTCATGAAGGGGGATGCCTCATTAATGCACTTTAAAATTTAATTAGTTTTTATTATTCCTCTAAATGGGACGACTTGGGAGAAATATGAAGAATTTTAATATTTCAAGATTATTTTTGAAGTGGACGCCTCTTGGAGAAGTTGGAGAGTTTCTTGTTTGGAGGTTACGCTTGATTCATCTCCTCTATTGAATCTTATTTATTAATGCCTTGATCATTCATTCTTATGCTTGAATTTTGAAAGTAAAGTTATTTTGTTGGACTAAATCCAAAACCTGGCTAAGGGGAAGCTTAGCAAATTCAATCCATCCTTCGGGCCTAAAACTATGGCTTCCTAGGTAGTTCTTTGAGACTTTACTTCACACTGGAGTTCATATGGGGCTTCAATACTAATGATTTCAAATAGGTTCCTGACGTATAGCCTATTTTTGAGTTGTTGGTTCGCCATCGCTAAAGCAAGTTTTTGTTCATAGCTTCGATAGTGAATTTAATTTTATTCTATGTGTTTTCTCATGTTTTTCTACTATGGAGGGTGCCCCTTTCTGGAAGTTTCAAATTTTATTGTTAATTTTTTTATTCCTGGGAGAATTTCAACCCTTCTTGGAGGTCATACCGTTCTTCCTAGTTGCATTGGGATTTGTGCCACTTTGTGACTTTTTTTTTTGGCATAAGTTCTTGTTGGAGGCTCGACACCTAGCTCTTAGTTGTAAATTGGTTGTGGTTTGAGAGCTTTTTGAGCTGATTCAGGGGAGATATGTCCATTTATGTGAGTTTCAATGTTGCTAGTCTGATTTTCTCTTATTATTGTTTCTGATCAGATTTGCATAATTTCATCATATTGTTGGTCCATGCTTAATTTCTATATCATTTTGAAAGTGTAATTGTTATAGAATTTTAGTGGTTTTAGGAAGCATGTATGTATTGTTTGCAGTTGTAATTCATTGTTGTAAATTTGATTAGTAGTTCTAACATCTATTGTTCATATTGTTGCAATTAGTTTATTTTATACTCCCACAATTGAATGGTTGAGTTTAATAAATCATCTTTCATTATTGTTGTATTCCCCCCATGAAAATAAGTGGTTGTGAGGACTGTATACCCCCCATTGTTCAAGTGGAAGCATGGTTACATGGTTGGCTTTTCGCCTTGATAATTTGTAATAATCTCACCCACTAAATAAGTGGAGTATCCCCACTACATTGTGGATTCTTGCTTTAGCAGATGAATGTAACTTTCAGTTTATATTATTCCTAACGATCCCCAAACCATATGCTATCACCTCACCCATACTGGGATCTTGGTGAACATTCTTGTTGAGGGTTACTTTCCAAGATAATTTGTATTTGGAGCTAACACTAATTAGTGGTTTGATGTTGGTTTTTTGTGTTAAATTCAAGAAAATATTAAGGGGGTACATTTCACCTAACTAGGATAGTGCTTTGGCAATCTCATTCATGGGTAGTGGAATAGTAAGAGTTGTAAAATAAATCTAAGAATTTATAACGAGTTAATTACTCATTGGCATCCTATATACACCTCTAATCTAATTTAAATTCATCTGCATTAATTCAATTAAAGTTTAGTTGTATAGTTTTAAGACTTGAAAAAATCAATGTTAGCCTCAATTTAATTGAAAGGAATGGGTACTTCATCATATAGAATAATTATAAATAGAGTAACCAATTTTGGTGAAGAAGGAATGAGATTTTGAAGAGTAGATGATGTAGAAGGAATATTTTTCTTTATCCAATTTGGTTTTTTGTCAAGATGAAAAGGGGTCGAGATCACCTTTTATTGTTTATTGTCTATTATTATGAATGAATTTAATAGAATGGTGTAGGATAGATGTTAATACACCTATAGTGTGCATCTATAGCTTACCTAAGAGAATATTATAAGTTACCTCAACATTACATGCATTATTATAGGAAATGTAATGAGACCCAACTCAATAGGTAACATCATAGTGCCTAGAATTTTACAATCTATTTTATCAAAATCTTTAATGAAAAGGTTTATTAGGGTGATGCAAGAGGAATCAATATTGATATAGTTCATGTTAAATCTCATATTTATCCATTAATCTCTAAAAATAATAATCTTTTTTAATTGAAACTTTTATGAAGGATAGTCTTACCAAAGTGTGCATTATATAGGTTTGCAAATGATAAAGATATTTTTTTAAACAAACATAACACTTTTAATGGGAGAGGGGACCAAAGTAGGGTGGGAGCCTATACTAGGGATGGAATTATTCCCACATGGGCCCCATAGTAGACCGCCTCGATATGCAATTGTAAACCAGTTTTCACTCACAAAGTCAACAAGGCTACTCGAATCATTGTACTGCCAAAATTGTATTATAATCGATTTATATTTGTCCTGAACACAAATAATGAATTGCAGTCATGTCAGATAATATTCAAAGCACATCTGACACCACAAACATACAAGCCATATTGATTTTGTCTAGCCCATAGCTTTACAACTTGCACCCAAAATATAAAATTAGTATAACCCACGCTCCCCAATAATCTCACCACTTGCATTATCTCACAGATATTATTTTAATACAAGTGTCACAAGGATAACAATTACAATCCAAGAATTTCCCATCATATAATCCAATCAAACCCACCCATATCCCATTATGCCATCAATACAAAATTGAAAGGAAAAGGAAATCATTCATAATTGTCCCCTCTGTAAAATCCATTCACACAGCTGGTTCAAAATCCTCTTTTTCCATTTGCAACCACCGAAAAAATGGTAGTAAGGCCACCAAAATTGCCTAACCAGCAAACAAAAACTACATGCCATAAATACAATTGAAGGCACCCAAAAATAATATTGAATTTGAAAAAGGATGACCAAAATTAAAGACTTTATACCAAACAACATTGTACATATAAAGATATTTTCATATTCAAAATTGAATTTCCATTTACCACGTCTCACTTTCATAGAAAGATATTTTCATATTCAAAATTGAATTTCCATTTTCCACGACTCACTTTCATATTCATTGCTATATTTTCTTGGAGGAAAACAAAATAAGAGGAGAAGAATAAGCAGGACACTATCAACATTCAGGTACTCTACACAAACAGACTGTTTATGCCTATGAATGTCAATCTCAAAATTCATGTTTATGCGTATGAATGTCAATATGTTCAATGCTATGAAAATTATTTTCACCATACATTACATACCTTATCTTTTTCAAATAAACTATTCATGTCCCTCCAGCAATATGTTGTATGTGATGTTAATGTTTCTCAAAAATTCTTGTAACTCAATATCTAGGGTTTCAACTTACACTATTTGTAAATGTCCAAGAAGTTATTTTCATTTTTTGAGTTCTTTTTACATTCTCTATGCCTCCCAATATAGATCTATTATATTCACTGTAAAAGATATGTGACCCACAAACCTGTAACTCAATATCTGGGGTTTCAACTTACACTATTTATGTATGTCAAGTCATTTAAGTTTGTTTGCTACACTTTTCTGATGCTCAATATGGCTACCAATATAGATCATTTTTATGCATTGTAACTATTTTTCGAGCACCACTCTATAACAATTACATCTACGGTTTCAAATTTCTCTTTTATGAATGTCAAGTAATTTCAGTTAAGTTCCCATGTATTTGTTATGTTCTATATGCTTGGGTGTATAAGTCAGTTATTTGCACTGTAAATGCTTCTCACCTACTACCCTCTGACTCAATATCTGGGGTTTCAACTTAACACTTTTTATGGAAGTAAATGTATTTTATTTCCTTACAAAGTGATTGTTAAACCCTATGGCATTGTTGTAACGTCATTTATTATATTCCTTACCATTTCATTTTTTTGAATGGCAATGTCATTGTTGCAACATATTCTTTCTAACTCACTATCTGGGGCTTTGACTTATACTATTTATGATTGTTATGAATGTTCAATTTCAACACTTCCATATATCATTTATATGTCTGGACTCAATATCATGAGGTTTCATACTTAATATCTCTTGATGAATGAAAATGAATTTCAGTTATCTACATTGTTAATTCCAATCGACTTTATTGCATAAGACAAACTCCTTTCATTTCAATAAAAAATGTTTTAACTATGTGCAATTCAATCAAAGTAGTATTATCACATAAAACTTCAACAATTACTGAATTTAGCATTATAATCTATCAGCTAACACAATAAAGAAAAAAAAAAAGCATCACTTTATCGTTTACGGTGTTCAATGGTGGTTCTTATCATTGTTTCAAACATGTCTAAATAATGTGTGTAGATTCAATATAAATTTGATATGAGGTCCAAGCCAATGAAGAAGAGAGCCACAACAAGGTGGTATGCATGTAAAAGAGGGGTTACATTCCCCCTTGAAGAACAAAATGTAGAGGCAGAGACAGTTATGGTAGTTACTGCTCCATTAGGCAAGCAGAAAATAATATCACGACATTGGGAATTGACAATGAATGAAATAGTTAATCATCAAACAAATGACATGGTAGATAGCCAACATAAGGAACATAATGATGACCTAACTCTTTCTTCAGCCCCCACCCCACTATTTTGGTTGGTAGATGGATCTATGAATATGGGTAATGATAGTCTAAGTCTTCCATTACCCCCTTCCCAACCATCTTGGTTGGTAGAGGGAGCTACTAATGAGGGTTATGATAGTTTAAGCCTTCCCTCGGCCCATACCCAACCATCTTAGTTGGTAGATGGAGCCAAAAACTTGTGTATTGTCTTGCAATGCAAAGAAGAGCAAGGAACTTATTCATTGCCTTCTCCACCTACCACATTTTCCATAACACAATTGGTAGATTACTATGAAAATTTCAGCAATGTAATAGAGCAAAAGGAGGAGGAAGATAGAGCTAACAAGCAACAAGATATGAAGGAGAGAGAGTAGAAGAAGGAGAACGAGATAGTTGAAAGGATACAAGATAGGAACGAAAGAGATAAAAAGAGGGATCGAGACTAAGTTCAAAAGAAACAAGATAAGAAGGAAAGCTAGGAGAAGATGTAGCAACAGAGGGTTCAAAAGAAACAAGATAGGAAGGAAAGAGAAATCAACTGGGCCCATAGGTCATTGCAGTGAGAAAGACATAAAAGAAGTCCTACAAACCCATTAGCACACAACCATGCCTTGTTTCATGATATATTGAACATATACATCCCTTTGTTTGGGGAGTTGAATGTCAATTCGAGTGTCAACCAAAATGTAGGCTGCACTCCACTCTCTGTTGCAAATAGTTGTTTTGCATCATTGCATGCAATTAGCACTCTATTTACAAATGCAAATGTAAATCATGTAAGGATACATTAGAACGCACAAACAAGAGATGAGAACACATCTCTAGATGTTTATCTTGGTATGCTTGATTGATGTTGGGAGGGACCATCACTACAACTATATGAATTATTGGCTACTTTTTTGCTGTGTATTTCAAGCTACAATATATAGTTGAACTATTGGCTACTTAATTTTGTTGTTGGGGGTTGTAATACCCTGATATTAAGCACATAAATATTTCCCACCATGTCACCCTACCACTTGTGCATTGGGCTCAATATTTTATTTTGAAAAATTCGAGCACCCTGCCACCTATCAAGCACCATTTACTCTAACATGTCCAAAACGGACCCAATTTTCCCTCCACCCCAAAGTGGAGCCCATCTGCCTCCTTAATCGGTGAGCACATCTATGTACAGTGGATCACATGGACATGTCTCCATGATAGCCTTTCCACCCTAAACAAACAATTTAGAGCTTTAATCGCTCATCGCCTCCTTGATTACCTACACTAACCAACTTTCCTTCCATGTCCCTTCACATTTACTCAGACTTTCGAGCAAGTAAATCAGAGATCAAGGTTCATTCAATGCTCCAAATTCTCGCATATACTTCTAAATCTCATTCCTTTTGTTTGTAAACATTCTCGATTATTCTTTTGGTTTGGCACTAAAACTTATTTGGCTATGCATTGGAGAAGCTTCTTTTCACCAAAGCATTTTTAGTATTAAACCATGTTGCATACACTAATAATTTGTAAAGTATAATGATACATAGTTTAATACTTAAATGCTCTTCTGAAAAAGAAGTCTCTTCAATGCTATAACCTCCAATGTCACTACAAATTTATTTCATATAATATGTAAAAATATTTGCCTACATTATGCACATTCCTATATTTAAGATTTGATATCAAATGGATTTGTTTATTGGTTTATTAAATGGATATGTTTATGGGCCTACTTAAAAATATGATGTCCATGTTGGCAGTGTAGTGCAAATTATTTTTAATGTAAGTCTACTTAATTATATTGAAACTTTGTTTATGGCAATTTCTTGATTGGGCTGAAATGTATAGCACACTTGGCATAACTATTACATGTATTCAACATTATGCATTAACAACCACTAACAATATCACTTGAATCTTCATATAGTCATGTACATATCACTGACATCATTTACATGATATATAATGTATAAAGTGCAACAACCTCTTCTATATAATACAATGGATTTGGTGATGGGACAGTCTTGGCTCTTTTTTTTAATCCTACCATTCGATGTATGAAAATATTGGTAGTGATGTAACGCAAGTGGTGGTATATTAGGGGAGTGTTGGTTATACTAATTTTATATTTTGGTTGCATGTTTTAATGTTACGAGTCATTAACAAGCAATGTGGCTTGTATATTAGTGGTATCATATGTGCTTTGAGTATTATATGACATGTAAGACTATTATTAACTATTTATGTATGGGACAAATATAAACCAATTATAATACATTTTTGGCAGTATAGTTATTCACGTAAACTTGTTGGATTGAGAGTAGGGGTTATTGAATACTTCATTGTTACTACAAAATATGGAAAGGGTTTGATTGGTTCTCTTTTGGAGGGTTTTCTACCAGGCACTTCCATATATCAATCATTGTGCAAATACATATATATGTATGTGCATAGATTACGGCATGTACAGACATAGTGGATGTCCATATGTATGTACATGCACTAATTTATGAACATACATACCTATGTTCATATATATGTATGTGCACAATAACTTTGTAGTTTAATTTTTAAATATTTATGCCATGCACTTGTATTATCATATTATTCAGTGCACTTGTTTATTAACTTGTATTCCATAAAAATGTATGTGCGTATATTAATATATATATGTACAATTATGCATAAACATAAAATTACATATATGTATGTATGTACATATATGCATCTACAAATATATGTGCATATACATATTAAAATCATAGGTGGCATGGTCACGTGGTGGGCAATTCAATGAGGAAAAGTTTTGGCTAACCATGAGAGGAAAGAAACATAAGTAATTAAACCCATTAAAGTTAGAGTGATGCTACAAAGAAGGATTATTTTCCTTGAAAAAGAAAGCATGTTTAAGAACACAAAATTTGGAAGTGTTAATTAACACCCTAGATGCCATACACTTCATCAAGCACATTCTAGATGCACCAAGGAAGCCGCGAAATTCCTTCAATATAAGAAAAACCAGAAATTATGATCAAAATCAGCAAGACAACAAAAAACCATTTACTGACAGGAGACATTGGTAGAGCCTTAGTGAGGTTAGAAACCTCAACTGTATAGTATGGATTTTCCTGATGTTATGTCTTGTTGCACTCACCTTTATCCTTCTTGTTGCAAGAACAAATGAAAGGAGGGATCAATCAATACATAAAAGATTATTACATAAAGAATATTACATAAATGTAGGCAGTGCTTAGCTTAATACATAAAGAATATTAGAAAACTATACACATTTCAATTGCAACTCACCATCAGCGAAGATTGGAAGGAACAATGGGTTGAGTTGAACATGTATTTCTTTGCACATCGATGAAGTGGAGTGAACAAGACACAAAATGACAAGGTGTCAGCCGAATATATATTAATCTCTTTGATATATAGACATACATATATACATACATACATATACATATGTATATATATAGGCATACATATATACATACATATATACATACATACATATATATGTATATATACATACATACATATATATATATTTTTTACTTCATCAATTCTAGCAATTATATATTCATAGCAAGCAAAATAATGCATGTAAGCAATTGTATAGAGTCGTGGCTATTGTTACATTCAGTAATGAATTAGGGAGACTTAATTTTATGAACGCTCCTCTGATGGAAACCTATGTTGCAATGGTCTACAATTCCATTTGAATTGTGAATTGTTGCATAGGGAGTCATTGGAAGCCTTTACAAAACCAAGTCCCCTAAGTGATTCAAATACATATAGAGATAGACAATGTGAAAGGGATGTGCAATAAATAGTAGTGTGCATAAGAATAGCAAGAACTATTTGGTGAACACATGATTATACAAGAGTTTAAAGAATAAAATGAAGAGCAATTGCTACGCATTAAGAATTGAACATTTGCCTCACATACGACAGATTGCAATTCCCTGCCATAAAGAATAAAAATGGAAAACCCAATGTAAACAGTATCATGTAGAAACATGTGGACCTCCAAACATAGGGTGTATAGGACCCCCATATTATGCAATTGTAAAATAGTTTTCTCCCACAAAGTCAACAAGGGTACTCAAATCAGTGTACCACAAAAATTGAATTATAATCATTTTTTATTTGTCCCAAACACAAATAGTTATTCATATTCTTACATGTCATAGAATATTCAAATAACATATGATACCGTAGACATACAAGCCATATGGATTATTCATAGCCCATAGCATTAAAACATGTAGTCATAATATAAAATTTGTATAACCCACACTCCCCTTAAATATATGTGTTTCTTATGCTCTTGTCTCCACTACCTCCATGTAGAAATGAATATGGAAGTGAGACATGGTAAATGGAAAATGGAAAATATTGATAAATGCATTTTGGATGGAGACTATAACAAATGGAAGGTATGATGCATTAAAATTTGGTTATCCATTGTTCCTTCCATTCGTTACATTCCATCTAAAAGAACACCTTAATTTTTTTGTATAACCCACACTCCCCTATAATATCACCACTTGCATTACATCACCACCAATATTTTCATACATCCAATGGCATGATAAAAACAAAGAGGAAAGACTATCCCACCACAAAATCCAATCGAACCCACCCCATATCCCACTTTTTAAAGCATACAACATATTGGCATTCAAAGGCTTCAAGAATTAATAAAAAAAAAGTGAAGTTGTTATGTTGTGATGGAAAGTGTAACGGTGTTGCTGCTTATGGTCTTGCATGTGGAAAAAGAAGAGAAGGAAACCACAGATGTGTGATATAATCTGACTAGTGGAACACATGTGAACAATTGATTTTCCATGAGTGTTGTGTTGTTGGGTAAGTGGGACATATACATATATGTACACATATGTATATTCATATATATCCACATATATAAGTAATTTTCCACTACATCTAATATTTTATTGTTATACAGAAGCTTTAACTTTGTAATTTATGTTTAATATTTTTTTGTTATACCTAAATATGATAATGGTTTAAGTTGTTTTCATTTCCATTTTTGGTAGTAACAATGAAATAAATAAATTATTTCATAGATAGAACTATTATGCATGGAAGAACAGAATTATACAATTGCATGGAAGATTATCTTACAAATGAAAACCAATGATACCATATTCATATTTTGTAGTAACAATCACATATATATACATAAAAAAATTACATATTCATATGTCTGCAGCTCCATGTAGATATGAATATGGGAGCGAGTCGTGGTAAATGGAAATTGGAAAATGTTGAGATATGAATTTTTTAATTTGTAAATATATTTATATGTTCAATGTTGGTTTGGAATGGAGTATTTAATTGCATGGTAGATTATCTTCAAAATGAATACAAGTTAACTCATTTTCATATTTGGGAATATCAAAAAAACATCAAAGGAAAATTGCAGAGTGAAAGTTTGTGCAGGGTGATCCCACAATGTTGGTTTACAATTTCTAGGAGATTTTGATTTTTGCTGAAATCGCATATATTTAGAAAATATAATGATTTAAGCCTTTAAAAGTTACATTTGAAGGATTTAAATTGAATAGGGTTTGATCAAACCACCTTAGATCAAACCCCCTTGGATATAACCCCACTATTTTTAAACCATACCTATAACAAAGTCTCCTTTACCTATCAAAATTCTGATAAAAAACCACTTTTGATTTACCTTTTGGAGAATCTGTTGGTGTAATTAAATGTTTTGTACCTTGTCCTAAGTAGGGACCACATAGGAGTTGTTGAAGAATTTCCACCTTTGGTGGACTTATCTTCTTATTACTTTATCACCTCCACCTTTCATGGACATATCATGTGATTAGGTTTCCACCTTTTGTGGTAGATCCACTATTTGTGGTGGTTATCACATTATCACCTTTCCACTTTAGGTGGAGTGATAGATTTTCATTGTTGTCTCATGTCATAAGATTATGACACTTTTCATAATCTTATGCACTCCTATGTTCTCACCTTAGCTATATAACCAAGGGGTCTCTCATTGTAAAATCATGCAATTCCATTATCATTGACATTGAATATAGTTTATTCTTGTCAAATTATTTTCTCTCTTCTTTGTGCTTTTCATTTGGTCCATAGATCTTGGCATCCATAGCCAATTCTAACATGGTATCAAAGCATGTTTGATTCTAACATGGTATCAGAGCGGGTTGGGTGCCATTGGAGAGTCTATTTTTGAAGAGAGGTACCAGATTTGGGGAGGTTCCATTTTTTGCTATTTATTGCAGGTTTATATCAAAGCTTGCTGGTGCAAATTTGACCTCACCATTACATTCGAAACATTTGAGAAAGTTGATTTTTCCTTTTGTTTCATCCAAATCGGACATATGAGGCCAAATCTATGAGGGTTTCAAGTTGCATTATGGTTGCCAGATCTAGAAGGTAGCTACATTTTTGGAGCATTTTGGGTCAAATCCAACCCTGCCATCGCGTCCATAAGGGCCAAAAACCCTAAGATCGACTGTCTAATTGTCCAAATCGAAGCAAGTCATCTGGTGAAGCAAAACAAATTTGCCCGAAGAGTCGTATGGCCCCCAGGCGTCATAATGACAGACGATATGATTTTTTGAGAAAAAAAGAATTTATTTTAATTATTTAAGGAAAGTTTTTTTTTTCTTTTAAAAATCATTTCAAAATTGTATTGATTTGAAAAATTAAAAATTAAAAAACAAAAATCAGGGTTGATAGTCCACAGACTATCAAACCTGTGGAGTGTACTCTTGCAGGTACAGAGTACCGCCAAAGGCCACATGGCCTACAGTCGTGGCCCCAGCAGCCCCCACCATCGGCGTTCAAAACAACCGGCGGACAATCATTTCCAGTCACAAATTTGACCAATCAATCAATAATTCTGGAGGGTGAAGAATCCAAAATATACCGTCACGCAACCCAGGGAATATTCTGTTAACCGCAGGCACATCCCGACAACAGCCAAGAATATTATGTGAATGGGAAATTTTTTCGACAAGCAGGGGTGACGGTGACCGTGACGGCCAGAAGGCTGTCAAATTTAACATATCATTTTTCTAACATCAGCAATAGCAATGCATCAACACATATTTGAAATTTTCTCCCCCCTCATGAATGGGCTTTTGATTTTTGCAGTTCAACTTCAAAGGCTCATATCTTGCTCAATTTGTTTCCTTTTTTTGAGCAATTTTTTTTTATTTGGGCTAATTTTTCATTCTCTTCATAGTGTTGCAATCATTTTTTGGTTTTGGTTTTTGGTTTTTCCAAAAATTGTAGATTCTCACAGGTGTTGCTGCTTCGTCCTCATTTTGGGAACTTTGAGAGCTCATAACTTGCTCCTACGGTAACATTTTTTGGGTGAATTTTTTTTTGAAAGTGCATGATTTTTCTTGTACTTTCCAGTGGTGTGATCATATTTATCTCATCTATTGTAATTTTTTCACTATTAGTTTGTGGCCTATTTTGGCAATTTGCATGTACCAAAATCAAAGTCCACTTTGTTGTTTTTGGCAGTGGCAATTGTAAACGCACTAAGTATAAAGTGCCAAATCAAATATTGCTTGGGGGATTTCTTGATTGAGTGATTTGGGGGGGTAATCTTTTTCCTTTGTTGGTTTATGTCTCTTGATTGGTCTATTGTGTGACTAAGTTGAGGAGTTTAATATGGTCATCAAAAAACATCCTGCTGTAATAATGATAAATCCATGGAACTTTAAGTCTTGGCGAGATGGAATCCTAACAAATTTTAGGTGGCTCAATCTTTTGCCATATCTCTATGGACTAGTTCCTAAACCTTCATTAAAATGGAAGAGAGTTGTGCGGGAAATAAAAACATAACATATTGTGGGATTAATTGGTTGTAGTATTGATATTGATATACTAATGGCCATTGATGATATTGAGATCTCTCGTGATCTTATGACCAAACTTTGGAAGATGTATGGAGACTCGAATGAACCTCCATTTCTAGAGGATCGTGTTTGTTATCTCTCAAAAACGCAGGCTATATGCCTCAAGACGATGCCAACTTCTTGATACGCTTTAGGGTAACAGACAAGGTTAAGAAAACTCAACCTTCTACTCTTTAGGTAATGCTGAACCTAGGTGGGTATACCCAATTAACTCAGGAAAGCTCAATCTTATTCAATTAATCAACAATGGCAATTCTGAAATGAATTAACACTGGATTTAATGATTAGTACATATCAATATTTGAAAAGGATAGACTAAAAACTTAACAAGCATGGAGAATGTGAATGAAACTTAAACTGAGAAGTAAGACTAGTGCCTTATGGGATTTACGGAGTCAAGAAAATTTCAAAGACGGGTTTATTTTACTGGCAAACATTCAAGCTGTTTAGTATTTTATTTGGTTTACAACTTGTATAAACATACCATTTATGATCACTGAGTTTCTTCTTAATAATCCCAATTTATATTCCCTGTTTATTATGATCAACGCAAAGAATTTTAATCTTTGCTGGAAAGAATCAATGAATTGATCATACGAATACAGCAAATGTGCATTGATGAATGATGTAAAAACTTGTTTACATAAATCCAAACAACCAGGAAACACAAAATAAGGAGACAACCTCAATAATACTAATCAATCATTACCATAAACAACTGATGCCAGAAAATGTCACGCCATTATATTAAAATTTTGTTCTTTTGATATCTCCATCATTTACATATGCTACCAGTCTTATCCCCCTTTACTTACAAAAAAGCCTCTCACTTTTGTCTCTTGAAAGCGGCCTTTATACATGCAGAATATGAAAGGACGCGTCCCTTCAGAAAATAAGATTAAACAGAATACGAAAAGCTATGAAGACAATTAAGCCCTTGTTAACCATAAGTGAGTTGTAGCAAGGTAATCCAAGTAATCTTGACGATTAAAAGTATCCGCATCTTCAACGGCATTCCGAATTGCGGTTTCCATTTTAATCATATCTTCCACCCGCTCACTCACGTCTTCTAGAGATGTATCTTCCGCAGAGGATGTCTTCATAACCTCTTTCAGCATCGCACCACACTCGTTCCTCCACATAGCAGCATCCTTGACTTCTCCTTTAGCATCAAAAAGTGTAACCATAACTGTATTAGCAGCTTCAGTCAATCCATTTTTGTCCCCGAGCAACTCATCATAAAACTTCTGATGACGACTGATAATATTGTTTGCTCCTTCAGTTGCAGTACTACCAACCTCGTTACGCATGGTCAATTCTTGAAATTTATCCATTACCCGTTCCTTCATCCTCTCATGCTCTTTTATTGCATTCATAGTAGAGGAAAACCTTCCCCACAACTGATTCAGCCAAGATGTCAAATTGACCTGCCGCTTCTTTACAATTGTTGTAATAGCATCGTACCTTCCTTGATTATAAGCACTCGATCCAACCCAATGTTCTTTTGTCTGGGAACTTTCTCCTTGAGTAAGCATTTTGGTTGGCATTGCAGGAACACCTACCAAATCTTTCAACCTATCATTCTCTCTGAGCAGTCTCTCATTACTTGCTTTATACATCTCTCGTTCCCTTATCAACGCCTGAATCTGTGCTTTATTCAATTTGGCAATATCAATACCAATTTCTGCAGTAACCACAGGGTCTACCTCTCCAACCTTTAAGGTCATGACATGACCAAATGCCTTTTCAGTATCAATCACCACTGATTTCCTATGAGATGGGTACAAAGCCCATATCATTAATGAACCTTCATCAGTGTTAAATTTTGATCCTGCATATACCTCCATTACCTTATCCTTATCCAATTTATGCACAGTGTTAGTATCCTTCAGAAAACTATCAAATACTAATGCAGAATTTAAATCAAGACCAGGGAAAATCATTACTCCAGCATTCTCCAACATTTTCCTCCCCTTTTCAGGAGTCATATTTGCCATTTCCTCATCTACACATCTTCGTAATTGGTCCAGAAGCTGCTCCTCATTCCCAGAAGTGATTGAACCAACTCCTTCCCTTATTTCTTTTCCTTTCTGTTTGTACAAAAATGATTTAAATTCTGGAGAGTTTATAAATTCATTATCTGAAACAAATGAGCTATACTCCATATGCCTCACATCAATATCTCTTGTCTCCGGACTCTGTTCCCTAATCGGGCAAACATATTTCTGAGTCCTCTGTCTAGACATCTTCTCTGTCATACCCTGTGGTACTTTACACGCTGAAATATCTTCACCTCCAGAAGACAAATATCCTGTATCCTGTAGCCCCTGATTATAACTCTCAACCACAGCTTCAGCTTCTTCCTCATCCAGATTTCTGATCATATCATCAAAAAGATAAGGCACATGATGATACTTCCCAAAATTAATCCTCTCCTTAGCTGAGTTGATATACCCCTCAGGATCAAAATCCTTCCTAGGTGGTCCCCTTTTCATATTGTATTGCAACAATTTATCAAGAATTGAATTATATCCTTCCTTTGCTAACACAGTGAAATCACCAAAACATAATGTGCTAGGCATGAAAGCCTGTTTCCCATATGAACTAAAAAGCATCACATTACTAAAGTCCAATTGCCTAACAATCTCCAAATAAGCAATTCTATTTGGAACTGTCCTTGGTAAAATAAAAGGAGTATCCTCAAACCCATACACCCTAATCATTGTGGCTCCCTCCAAACAGTACCAATCACCCCAATTATGATCAATTGGCCCATTGAAATCCTTTGGCCGAAGAAACCTCTTAATCTCAGGGGTTAATGAGTAATTACAAGGATGTCTATACAATTTGTATAAAGTTTTCACAAAATACTCTTCAAAATGAATGAAACTAGAGTTAACAAACCTGCTATCCCAAATAGCAGTCCACAATTGAATAGGCAATGCTTCACCCTCTTTTCCAACCTGAGAAATCTTCATCTCTGATGGCCATACTCCCAACTCTTGTCCATAATACAACACTAAGTGCATCAGTAGTGAATAATGCCTTAAATGAACAATAGAAGCTCCACTCTTTATGGCTATCAACCCTGAATCAAGCTCTTTGGCAATATATGAAGCATAATCAAATGGCCTGGAGTTGTGATACTGGATGTCTGCTGTGATAACCATTGGCACAATTGACATGAGCTCTGGGGCATCCATTCCCAATACTTGACATACTGAAAAATATGTATACTTCATATAAGATTCAAACAAATCTACATGATAAGGAGGCCCCTCAGAATCTTGTAACGGTTCTGAACTATTACCCCTTTTTAATCCTATGAATAGGCAACCTCCAGCCCTTATATGTTGTATCCATTCATGAAAATTCTTTCTCCAACTCTTCACAATTGATTTCCTCATTACAAAACCCTTCTAGCTTGAAAACTTCACCTATGGCTTCTCGGGATACATGTATCTGTGGCTTTCCGGATGGGTCACATATAGCCTTATGCTTTGGATCATAGTTATCAGCAAGAAGTTTTACCAATTCCGTATTCACAAAGACATTAGGGCATACCAGTTTCCCCACATTCAATTTCCATGGGTTGCAAACTGGTTCAAAACGGTGCCTTCTATGATAATGGAAATTGAAAAGCTCGTAACCCCTAATTGCAGTCCAGACATCACCTATGAACTTACATTTGTCATCCAATTTATCTACCTCAGCCCTAAGCTGTGCAGATCTCCTTGCTTTTGGGCCCGAGCCAGGCAGTTGGTCAATAAGATCCTGATTTAATCTTCTCTCAACGCCCTCCTGTTCTGTATCAACCTTTTGCTTTTTTCCTTTTGATGAGCTGGTCACAGCCAGCTTTCTACCTTTACCCTTTCCAGAACCAGAGGACTCCATTTTTAAAATTTATATAATCGAAAACACAAGAGCCAAGAAATAATCACTTACAGTCTTATACTTTGAGCTTTTCAAATTGAGAATAGCCCTGGTTCTCTGCTTCTCACACCAACTCTTCTGCAATCATTTCGGATAAAACAAATGATTCAATTCCTACTGTATTATTCCGTCGCGCCATTAATGAAACACGAACGAACATCAATTTGAAACTGGCACTGTCGCATCAGACGTCCCTTCGATAAGAGATTTTCAAATCTGGGGCGAAATCATATTCAACGTCTATCACACCCTTTCGTCAAGACAAAAGTATAGTCTTATCGAAATTCAGACTCCAAATATGACAACTACTACTCCATTTTACATGTCGTCATAACATTCTGAGTCGGGGAGACATCACATAGATTCCACCATCTCACACCGATATACATCCCCTTCACACTGTGGTTACCAAGAAACTTTACCGTTCTGGCCGAAAACTTAACACTTCGGCATATCCTCTGAACTGTCTCACCGAAAAACTATAACTGAAATTATATTTTCGGCAAGACAATAAAGCTTCGGGAAGACTCATACCGATATCAAATGTCTTACCGAAAACATCTCCATAGACTTCTTTCATTCGGTGAGACTTACCTCGAACCACTTTGTCGATGTAACATTTGAACCTCGATGAAGCTTACGCCGAAGGATCCTTTTCTTAGCGATACATATCTCCATCGGTATATATTTCGAGTCAGCAAGACACCAATACCTTTTCCAGCAGTCCCAAGATTTCCTTACATCAAGTTCGGCAAAACAAATGTGACCTCGCCAAGACTCTCCCCGAAGATTTTAAGTCACATCGAAATATTTTGCATATAAGTCAATCGGCAAGACATAAGGATGTCGCTATGACTTCATGCCGATACTTATTAGTTAGGCCGAAACGACCCCTCCATATTCCAGTCGGCAAGACTTACTAAGTTCGCTGTGATGTTATGACGATGCTCCAACATATGCCGGTATGAGTCTTTTAGTTGCCGAAACATTCTGCAAAGTCCCGCCGACTATCTGCAACCAATACATGTTAATGATAACACATCTCGGGAAGACTTCTACCATGTCTTGCCGATAGGGATCTTTTAATGAAACAAAAGGGAGCAAGTGAATTCAAGAAGGGTCAAACAACATAGAATAGGCCAATTAATGACATGAGGAGACTTTATGCTTAATGTAAGGGCTTTAATGATGGAACCTCACAAATGCAATAGGCTGTAAAATTTAAAATTTCTACAGTTCCAACAGTGTTATAGATTGTCTTGTTCCACTTGCAGAGTTTCAACCTATTGATGATAAAACAGCTGAAACACTTGCTGATTGGGAAAGGTATGGTAGTTTTGATGACACAGAACCTTCTCCTTCTCCTCCTACAGAGACATCTATTGAGACTTCAGTTTCTATGGCTCCTAATCTAGATTTAGAGGGTTCATCTTCTTCATCTATGAGTCAACATCTTGAGGCAAAGGACTCTTGTGATCTAGCATTGGCAGAATCATCTACTATTGTAGTTGATGATACTTGTGATTCCACAGTTTGGGTTCCTTGTGATTCAGTGCAGTAGGATATACATTGTCTTCCAGATATGGCTACTTTGGATGGATTCCTGATAGGTATTTCAGACTTGTTTGTGGAATCTCATCTTGCAGATTTGGGGGACATCATTGATGACATCCATCTTCTCTTTGATGAAGATGCTCCTTCTTCAAATGTTGCGAGGGAACACTCTGACCCTCTTGTTCATTCTCTACATGATCATTCTTTGCAGTTTGACATGAGTGTGGATACTTTTGGACAATATTTCGAGGAGACTTCTTTGTCTTTAGAGGGGATATCATTCTCTTTGGATCATGTTCTACTTTCTTCTCTACTAGATGTTGGATTGTACTCTTCAGCAGTGTGGCCTAGAACGCCTGTTTGGAGTGTGTCATCTTTTGGCATCGACATGGAGACACTTGAGCATGCTTCAGAGACACCATACATCCTGCATACATCCTTGGTTTTGTTTCTTCCTAAGGGGAGAAACATTGTTCGATGAAATTGGATCATCTTCAGCATTCAATTTTGAGCTTCTACCATCATTGTAGAAGACTCAACATTGAGAGGGGGCTGCCTTGTCTCTCTTCTACTTCTCTCTTATGGGGGGGTATTTTTCCTCACATGGGGTTTTTACCTTCTCATTTATCATTGAGAGCATTTCTATCTTGTATTTCATCTCTCTTTTGGGGAGGAGTTTTGTCCCACTGGGTTTTCTCTTTTTCTCCATTTGTGAGAGATTACATTGCATTTGTACATGGGTACCTAACATGGCCTAGTTGTTGGGACCCATCTTGAATTGTTTGCATTTGTCTACATTCTCCCTAAGTTACACTTAAGGGGGGGTGTTGGTGTAATTAAATATTTTGTACCTTGTCCTAGGCCATAATTACACCTTAGTTAAGTTTACTTAGGGACCACATAGGAGTTGTTGGAGAATTTCCACTTTTGGTGGACTTATCTTCTTATTACTTTATCACCTCCACCTTTCATGGAAATATCATGTGATTAGGTTTCCACATTTTGTGGTAGATCCACTATTTGTGGTGGTTATCACATTATCACCTTTCCACTTTAGGTGGAGTGATAGCTTTTCATTGTTGTCTCATGTCATAAGATTATGATACTTGTCATAAGATTACGACACTTGTCATAATCTTATGCACTCCTATGTTCTCACCTTGGCAATATAACCAAGGGGTCTCTCATTGTAAAATCATGCAATTCCATTATCATTGATATTGAATACAATTTATTTTTGTCAAATTATTTTCTCTCTTCTTTGTGCTTTCCATTTGGTCCATAAATCTTGGCATCCATAGCCAATTCTAACATGGTATCAGAGCATGTTTGATTCTAACATAATCAAATTAATTCATTTAAAATTTTATTTTTGTAAGTATGTAGTCCTTATTATAAGCTTCCCAAAAAGTATAATTTTAAAGAAATTTAATTTCATTATTATATTTATTTTTTATTTCTTGTGAATGTAGGTTTTTAACAAAAAATAAAGCTCTTTGTTCTGCACATGTGGAAAAATAGCAGATTATCAAAAAAAAATGAAAAATATCAATGCACTAGATATTGAAATCCTTTATCCAACAAAAAGAAAAATTGAATTTTGATACATACAAAAAATGTTATGTTGTATACAGTCTGCCTATGTCTGAATTGTAATTGGTTTGACTTCAAAACTTGACTAAGGAAAAAATATTCAATAAAACACTATGAAACCAAATGAAAGCACTAAATATCATAATTAAAAATCTAAATTAAAAAACTATAATTTTATCCTTCATGGAAAAAAATTTATGTTGTATACGATGAGCGTCACTCCTTAAAAATGGTGTTTACTAAAAAAAAACTAATTTTCAAAAGAGACAAAAAAAGTACAGTTTGATTCCAAAAAATTTGATAAAGATATATTTAAAGTCTACAAACAAATTGTCACAAATCACTAGTTTGCATCATCTTCAAATTCCTCATGGTTTAACTGTTATAGGTGCCTAAAAGTGAAGATTTAGTTAGAAAAAATCAGTTCAGTGTCTAGTTTGACCAAAAATTGTAAACTAGTATTGTGGGATCACCCTAAATTGTCAAAAAAATAAATACAAGTGCATGGCAGGTAGCCCTCTAATTGTGAACCAATCAAACACTTTCCATGTTTGGTAGTATGAATGAAATTTAAAAAAAATATATCACAGACAAAATAATTATGCATGGAAACACTTAATAATACAATTGCATGGCAGAATATCTTTGAATTGAAAACCAGTGATACATACTCATATTTCGTACTAACAATTATATATGTATATTTATATATTTATACATATATTTATAAATTTATATATAATTACATATACATACATATATATATTTATATATATATGGGTGATCCCACAATACTGATTTACAATTTTTGGCCAAACTCAACACTAAACTATTTTTTCTAACTAAATCTTCACTTTTGGGCACTTATAGCGGCTAAACCATGAGGAATTTGAAGATGATGCAAACTAGTGATTTGTGATATTTTTTCTATAGATTATAAAAAAAAAAAAAATCAAAAAATTTGGAATCAGATTGCACTTATTTTTTAATCTCATTTGAAAACTAATTTTTTTTAGTAAACACCATTTTTAAGGAGTGATGCTCACTGTATACAACATAAATTTTTTGCATGAAGGATAAAATTCTATTTTTTTCAAATTTAGATATGTAACATCAATATCTAGTGCTTTCATTTGGTTTCATAGTGTTTTATTGAATATTTTTCTTAATCAAGTTTTGAAGTCAAACCAATTACAATTGAGACATAGATGGACCATATACAACATAAAAAAAAAATTGTATGTATCAAAATTCAATTTATTTATTTTTGTTGGATCAAGGACTTCAATATCTAGTGCATTGATATTTTTCAAAAAAAAATGATAATCTGCTATTTTTCCACATGAGCAGAACAAAGAGCTTGATTTTCAATGAAAAACTTACATTCACAAAAAATAAAAAATAAATATAATAACCAATTTAAATTTATTTAAAATTATACTTTTTGGGAATCTTATAATAAAGACTACATACTTACAAAAAAAAAAATTAGATGAATTCATTTGATCCTCCAAAAGGTAAATCAGAAGTGGTTTTTTATCAGCATTTTGATAGGTGTAAAGGAGACTATATTATAGGTATGGTTTAAAACTAGTGAGGTTTTATTGAAGGAAGTTTGATCTAAGGTGGTTTGATCAAACCCTCTTCAATTGGAATCCTTTAGATGAAAATTTTCAAGAGTTAAATAATTATATATATTTGTTTATATATATATGTTATATATATAAGAATAGATATATTTATTTATTTATTTATATAGATATACATATATATCTTTGAATGATAGAAAATCTTCGAGATGATCAAACAAGCCAACCCATTTTCATATTTGGGAATGACAAATAAATATCAAAGGTAATTTGCAAAGTTAAAGTTCGTGCAATGTTGAACACACAAATACAAGTGCACACTAGAAAACCTTGTAATTGTGAATGAGTCAAAAACTTTCCATGTTTGGTATTAACAATTAAATTAAAAAAAGAATGGTAGAATATGTTTGAAATGACAACCGGTGCTACCATTTCCATATTTCAAAATGACATGAGAGGGTTTTTAAGAAAATTGTAGAGTAAAATTTTGTGGAATGGCAAACACATGAATACAAAACTAGTCAAGTTGTTTCCATATTTCACCGAAGAAGATATATAGTAATGAAAAACCATTTCAAGTAGTCAATCCCACTTCATATTTTGTATAAGGAAGCGAAAATGAAAAGCACAATGCAAATTAAACGTCGTGCAATTAAAAAATGCATGGCAGAATATGTTAGAAATCACAACCAGTGCTACCATTTTCATATTTTGGAATGACATGAGATTATTATAAGAAAATGGCAAAGTTAAATTCTATGTAATGAGGAACACATGAATGCAAGTGCATGGTAGAAACCTTTGAAATGATGAACATTATAACCCTATGAATAATAAAAATAGCGTAACCATTTCCGTATTTTGGAACAACAAAGAAATATAAAAAAAAAATTGTAGAGTTAGAGTTTATAGAATGAGAAACACATGTGAATTCAAAACCAATGAAGCTCTTTCCATATTACATCGAAGAATTCAAATAGTAATGAAAATACATTTAAACCAGTAAAACCCATTTCATATTTTGTATAAGGAAGCAAATATGAAAAGCACAATGCAGAGTAAATGTCGTGCAATGAACAATGGAATATTAGGAGTGCATGGATGAGTACAGAGGAAAATAAAACCACTGAAACACTCCCCACATTTCATTTATGCATATAGTTGAAAGAAAAAAAATTGCAAAGAAATATTTTGAGAAAACTAAGTGCATGGAATAATACCATTGTATTCATAGAGACTGGTAGAGGTTGGATGAGGTTATAAACCTCACCTGAAAGAGAAAAGGATCTCTTGAGAATGTAGATCCAAACGAAGAATTGTGAAGAGTCAAACAATGAAGCATGGAGAGCCAAACAAGTTTCGATGCCAAACCAAATGAACAGTCGAGAATGTTTGCAAACAAAAGGAATGAGAGTGAGCGAGATATGCGAGATTGTGGAGAATTGAATGAACCTTGATCTTCAATTAATGCACCAAAAATCCTAAGTAAATGTGAAGGGACACGTAAGGAAAGTTGGTCAATGGAGGAGATGAAGGAGGCGGTGAGTGATTAATGTTGTAAATTGTTGGTCTAGGGTGGAGAGGTTATCTTGGACACGCAGTCATTCGATCGAGTGTACATGGTTTGTTCACCAATTAAGGATGCAGATGTGCTCCACTTTCGGGCGGAGGGAAAAATTAGCCCATTTTGGACACATCAACATAAATGGTGCTTGACAGGTGGCAGGATGATTTTTTTTTTTTAAAGTATAGGCCAATGCACAAGTTGCATGGTGACGTGTCAGGAAAAAAAAAAAAAAAATTGGTCCATGTGGACTACCACATGGACTTGCAAAGTTGGTTATCCCTACTTTAGTATGTTCAAAATAATCACTCTGAAGATCGGATCATAGTAGATAAAGACAATGGAGTCTAGACCCAAAGAAGAATTGAGAAAGAAATTTTAAATAGGTACACTTTGCATTATTATCAAATATTTGAACCAGGATCCTATGCATAAACAAGTAAAGAGAAAGGTTGGTTAGATGATATGGAGGAAGAATTAACTCATATTAAGAAAAATGAAACTTGGTAACTAATTCCAAGACTAAAATACAAGAATGTCATTGGTACCAAGTGGGTCTTTAGAAATAAGTTAAATGAAGATGGAAAACTAATCTAGAACAAGGCCAGACTTGTAGGTAAAGGATATGCTTAGATCGAAGGAATTGATTTTGAAGAGACATTTGCTTTGGTAGCAAGGTTGGAAGCAATCAGAATGTTTTTTCCTTATCAACATTCAAGAATTTCAAAGTATATCAGATCTATGTGAATTTTGCATTTTTGAATGGAAAATTAGAAGATGTCTACATTGAGCAACTAGAAGGATTCTAATATTTAGATAATTTGGATTTTGTATGCAGATTGAAGGAAGCACTTTATGGACTCAAACAAGCTCCTAGAGCATGGTATTCTAGATTGGATAGATATTTGCAACATCAAAACTTCAGGAGAGGTAGTGTAGATAACCATTTATACATAAAAGCTAAAGGTTGTTGGGATATGGTGTTGTACACCATTGCATAAAATGTTATATTATACATTTTTTGTAATTAAATAATTATTTAGTTGTGATGCACCTAGGAGGTGTGGTTAATCACACTAGGTGATTATTTGGGGACCACTTGTATGTTGTATTGTAACATTAGTTTATTATTTAATGTCTAAGAGACATGAGGTAATAATTTAATAAATTGGGAAAAGTATTTAATAAAGTGAAAATTTAGTACCCAATATTAAATGAGGGAAGAGTGGTTTTGTGCTACATAGTTTTATCTTACCACCTGGTTGGATTTGTGTGAGCTTGAGTCCATAAAAGCAATCACATTTTTAGTGGTTATGCTTGTTTGGGTGAGTGGGTTTTCATTATTGAGTCTTTCTAAGGAGTTCGTATGTGAAGCATTTCATGGGATATGTGGATTCATGCAAGTAGACACATGGAGGATGCATTGGAGAGGCTTGATGATTTATAAGTATTCATGATAACTCTTGTAAGTGCATGTATTATCTATTTGTTGAATAATACATGGAGTATGGATGCTTTTTGGAGGTGGATTTTTTCCTTCTTGAGGGTTTTCCCATGGTATATCTTGTGTTATCTTGTGGCTTTTCTATTTGATCTATGCACTATGGTTACTTGCATGCATGTTTTTCTCTCACGGGATTATGTAGGAAAAGGATTAAAAATGTGGGTATTATAGATTATATCCTTAAAAAGGTGATCAATTGTTGATTGTTGTGGTTTATGTCCATGGCATTATATTTGGTGGCAGTAATGATAGTATGTGAAAAACTTTTTGAGATGCAATGCAAAGTGACTTTGAAATGTGAATGCTTGGTGAATTGTCTTTATTTTTTGGCTTACAAATTTCTCAATCAGACAAATGCATATTTATCTCTCAAAACAAGTAAATAAAAGAAAGTTTAAGAAATTTTAAAATAGAAGAATGCAAATTGGTGAGTACACATGTGGTTACTAGATGTAAACTAAGTAATGATGATGAATCTACTCCGAAAGAACATGCTTCGTATAGATCCATGATTGGTAATTTGTTGTGTGTGACTACATCTAGACTAGATATGATGCAAGTAGTTGGGATGGTAGCTATATTTTAGGTAACACCTAAAGAAACTCATGTTAAAGCAATAAAAAAGATATTTAGATATTTGAAGGCTAAAACGGATTTTGGTTTGTGGTATCCTAAGAGTGAAAAATTCACTATAACTACATACATAGATGTAGATAAAAATGTGTTTGCCTCAAGATTCTCTACTTGGTTTTCAAATTATGAAATTGCTTGGAACACAAAACTAGGATAGTGCTTTGGAAATCTCATTCATGGGTAGTGGAATAGTAAGAGTTGTAAAATCAATCTAGTGGTTTATAATGAGGGAATTACTCATTGGCATCCTATATACACCTCTAATCTAATTTAAATTTATGTGCATGAATTAAATTAAATTTTAGTTGTATAGTTTTTAGACTTGACAAAATCAATGTTAGCCTCAATTTAATTGAAAGGAATGGATAATTCATTATCTAGAGTAAGTATAAATGGAGTAAACAATTTTGGTGAAGAAGGAATGAGAGTTTGAAGAGTAGATTATGTAGAAGGAATTTTTTTCTTTATCCAATTTGGTTTGTTGAGAGGATGAAAAGGGATCGAGATCATATTTTATTGTATACAATTTATTATTATGAATGAATTTAATAGAATGGTGTAGGGTAGATTTTAATACACCCATAATGTGTATATATAGCTCACCTAAGAGAATATTATAAGTACCATCAGCATTACATGCACTATTGTAGCCAATGTAATGAGACCCAACTCAATAGGTAACATCATAGTGCCTAGAGTTTGATAATCTATTTTATCAAAATATTTAATGAAATGGTTTATTAGGGTGATGCAAGAGGAATCAATATTCATATAGTTCATGTTGCATCTCATATTTATCCATTAATCTCTAAAAATAGTAATCTTGTTTAAATGAAAATTTTATGAAGGATAGTCTTACCAAAGTGTATGTTATATAGGTTTACAAATGATAAAAATAGTTTTTTGAAACAGACATAACACTTTTATTAGCCGATAGGCTATTATAGGTGGGAAATCCTACTGGAATCATCTGACGTCAGTGACCTATTGTGGTGGGAAATCGGCATACCTTGTTTCAAAGCTCGGTTGGTGGGAAGGAAACCAACATACAATGTACAATCCACTACGTAACATGCTCGGTTGGTGGTTCATTACTGCATAGGTATGGGTTAAGCATTAATGAGGATGGAGTCGAAGTGGTGGCTGGAAGAGATGTACTTGGCTTCGAAAGCACCAACAACCAATAATGAATGCTATAATTTAATTCTTCAAACCGATATTAACTTGGCAATTGCATCAGTCTACCTAAATAAAACATTGCAATGAAAAATAGGAGAGAATAGATCCATAGATCAACAAAAATAAGGGCCAATTTTAGCGAAGAAATGGCTTGGAGGGCACAACTGTCTCAAAATTTGAAGGAGCTTCGCATTAATCTCTATCAAACCTCGCCATTGAGCAATGCGACCAGGTTTTAGTACTATTTTTTAAAACCCTAATCTCAAGAATCTCGATCTCAAAATCTCAATTTTTAATAACCATGGTATTTCCAATCAGACTATTCGAGATTACTCAATATTGTTGTATTATTTATTTATTATAAATTGATTTTAGCATTCAATTGACCAGTCGATTATGAATTTTGGTGTATATTTTACTATTTTTAGGGTGTTCTCAATTACATCTCTAAATTTCATTTTCTTTATGGATGCACAGATGGAACGTGTTTGTGTTTTTTTAAGAAAAATTTCTAGTAATATTGGGTGAGGGTATGAGCAGTCTTTAATTGTCAAGATAGAAAAAAATTTGTTGTCTCCCACCCAGGAGATTAGCTCAGCTATGATAGCAAGGGTGTATGGGAGGATGTAATTGGTTTGACTCAAGAAAACATATTGGGAGAGGGATGAAATCACTTGAGTTCCCCTTCGTTTGTTCAACAAGAAATCCCTCTCCATCGCGGCATGGGCGGAGAATCGATCTGTAGAAGTGGATTTTTTCATGAAAGTATCCATCTGCTCATCCATCCAATATGGTCTTAATTTTAGCAAGATTTATTGTTGTTAGACACATTTTTTCCAATCAAGAATGAGAAATATTGATTGACAACCACACACTCTCATTGTGTATAGTATTGTTTTCAGGATCTTAAAAATCCAAGTTTTGCAAAATCCATACAAGGTATGCACTTACACCTCCTTGCATTTTGGGATTACAAGGATTATAGATCTATACATTATCTTCTACAGTTTTTGTGGCTATGAGAATTTGCACAAACAGTACATTGTAGAAAATGATGCCTTTTTAAGACATGGGGAAGAGAGGGATTTCCATTTCTTAATCATTTTGGATTTAACTAGGTACTGGGTAGGCATATGTTGTTTACAAAAATTCTCAGCCACTGTCAAATCATGGTGCTTGATTGTTTCTTTTGCTCCACTTAAAGTTAGGTTGGGAAAAAAATTGCAAGACAAACTATTACATGATATTGGGCCCCTATCACAACCTTGTCATCCTTTTATCTAGAATACTTCTCTCATGTTTGGATTCTCAAAGGGTTGTCTTACCATGTCCAAATGGGATGAAGTGAACAAATTTCTTACAAAAACAGGGTAATATGCTAGCATTGAATTTCACAATATACATGGTACGATACTTTGAATGTGTCTCATGCACCATAGATGATAACAGTATATTAGTATAGTGCAGAGCTATGGTGATGTTTGGATTAAATGCATTGTATGGGTGGTATCAGATATCAAAGGTTCATTGGGGAGGTGCTTGGTACTTGAGCAATGCCTAAAATTTTATTCAATTTACAATTGATCATGGTTATAAGATAAATGCAAGGGAGTTTGGTGACCCCATTTTAGCCCAATTTTAACAATTGTTTTCCAACTCTATAAATCGTTATTTCCTTAACATATTATGATAGATAGTATTATCTTTGGGAGATAGGAAATGAGTTAAGTAGATCTGGTAATGGAGCAAGGGTTGATGCTAATTTGTATGTTTCTGATATAATTGAGCTATATAGAATTTTGAGAGAAATCTATAATCATTCTCATGAAAAAACATTGTTGGTAGCACCTGATGGATTCTTTGATGCATCTTGGTTTCAAACCATTCTTCAAGATATAGGGTTGAATGTTCTCAATGTTGTTACATGACATATATATACTCTTGGAGTAGGTGGATAAGACAGACAAACACCCTTAATATCTTCTTTTTTTCTCACTTGCAAGTTTGGGTAAAATAATAATATTTTGTGTTGATCAGGTGTGGATAAGAATTTTCAAAGAATATATTGGATCCATCACACCTTAAAAAAGAAGCTATAAATTTTAGAAGAATGCAAGCCATTGTGTGCACATATGGTCCTTGGAATAAGGGAACCTGGAAAATGATTTATGAACTTTGTTATGAATAGGTATTTAGATCAGCTTGGCATGTCTACCACATTCGATACTAAGGTCTATTGTAGGTAAATTGTGATAGGCGATAACTATCCACTTTTGATTGTCACTACTTTTGAACCAAATCCCGATACAATTTATGCAAAAATCTTGAGGTAAGCTACTGGCCATGGTTCTTTTGTGATTTTGTTTGGTAGTTTATGGAATTTGTAGGTGGCTATATCCTCTTTTTGTTGTGTTTCACTTCATTCTAAAACAAATCTATTAAATGAAAGCTTGGTTATGTGGCTTCGTGTATGGGTTTTGTGTATCGCTTGCAATGTCTGCCTCTAAAACCCTTAATCTTGTGAATTGTTGACTACTAATTTTATTGATAAATCATAAATTGGAGCAAATCGTTGCATATATAATGCATAAAACTGGTTTTTGATGGTTTGGAGTTGGACTAATTCAGATAGTATGGATTATATGTAATGGTAGAATTCAATTTTATTGCAATGGAATTTTATTATCGTTGTGTAACATTGTTGATCTACAGAAGAAAAAAAAGTCTAGTTGTCAATACTCCACTATCTATGAATATTTTATTATAGCTAGCCTCCACTCAGCTAAGACTACATCTAAGAAAAAGAAACTTGGTGGATGGAACTCCACTATTCCATTCATATGTTACTGATATTAAATATTTAATAGATCTTGTTGAAAAAAAAATTGTGTCCTTATGTACATTTTCAAATGACTCTTTTGTGTACAAACCATGCACCTTGAAAATGTCACACTTTAACTGGATTTTGTAAGTTTTCACTTTTAAGCTTTCAACATTATTTTAGGAATGAAACTTTGACATTCCATGAAATTTACACACCTCTCTTCTTTTCTACCACTCCAATACACACACAAATAACTACTAAGGAACTTGATCTGCTTTAATAGAAAATGGCTTGCTAAATGGTAATTTTGACTTTTTGACAAAAATATGTTTTTTGTTCAAATATTGTGATAAATTCAGTAAGAACCTTTAAGTCTTCAAATTTTGAAGCATTTATGTTATAAGTGTAATCAGTGTGCTTCTGAACATGTGGCATTAAATTATCAATAAAAGAGGTTTATTTGTGTTTAACATTTAATAATGTTGATATTGGTGGGTGTTAAAAAATAACAAATTCACACCATAAGTAGCACTACCCAAATTGCGACATAGTTTATATAGTACATTATTAAGTGCTTCTATAGATAATCTTCATGGCATTACCTTCTCTCCTAATCACACATCCATCAATCTACAATGAAATTCATATAAACCTATGAACAGTTTTAGTATGAAAGGGGAATGCCACACTATTGTTCTCAGAGAGGAAAGATATTGGAGAAGAATCTATTGGCTCTTGCTAATGTTTGTCATTTAGCTGAATGGAATTTGAACGTATCATTTACATTTCCCTTAGAATAATACTCTTGATTATGAAGTTCTTGAGCACTTAAAGATTTGCATCTGTTATTGAAGAGAACATAGGAAAGTTTGGGAGGTTTGTTTGTTTATATTGATAGTCATTTTGGCTTGCCTTTAAATGTGTTTTAAAAAATTCCTAGGTAATTTTTATTATTAGTAAATTGAAGCTTCTATTGAGGTTCTCAGCCATAAATATATTTTCATTTTACAAAAGGAAACATAAAATATTGTGATTATTGTATTTGTGCTACCTTTTATTTTGTAAACCTTGTCATAGAAAATTATTATTGTTAGTAGTGATAGACCCTCCACATCTTATCATAAATGGAGTTGGATCTTCTTGGATTAATCAAGGTTAAGCCATTATAGTTTGAAAATAGATAGAATAATTGTATGGTCACATATTTGTGATTATAAATTGGATGATCATTGTGCTATTTAATGTATTGATTTTACTGGTGATTTATGGTTTGATGATATAAATTTTCTGAAGTTATCTATTATCCATTAAATTCATTTTTATTATCCTTTGCATTTCATAGAGTCTCCCAGATTTGATCATTGTTTCCTTAAAGGGAGATTTAGGATAATTAAAATGTATGCTATATAAGCCATGCTAAAGAAGTATATGCCATAGAATCCATGCTAAACAACACCGGGAAAGAAGTGTATGTCATAGAATCCATGCTACCTAGGTGAAATGTAGATGGAATATTTTTTGTACAAAAAAAACATGAATAAATTTGATTTAGATAACAAGTTATCCAAAGATGGCTTTGAGGATTTCCTAATGTATATATGATTCTTATTGATGCCACCGGCATCTAGCTCTATATTGCTTCATTTTATTTTGCAGGTTAGAACTTAGCGTCTAAGCTCAATATGGTAAGCTGTAAAAATTGAACCCTACCTGATTAGGATCTTGTTAAAGTCTAATCACAGTGGCTGACTATGCATATGCATTCAATGTGTGGTAATTTAGTTTTGTTCATGAAATGGAAAATAAACAATCCTTTTCAAAATGGGAAGAGTAAAATCTCTTTTACATAAATCTTTGGTTAATAAATAAATAGCATCAATATTCAAAATCTACTTATGGACATCATTTCTTTTAAATAATGCACTCTTGTATGTTTTATTTATTGTGAGTAATAGATATTATGCATTGTTGAGCAGCTAAAATGTTATTGATTTCCCTCGCATGGCTCCCAGTTACTATCGGAGTGCCAATACCACTTTTACAAATTTCTCTTTTTCATAAATTTGCTACATACCATGACAAAATCAACTACAAGGATGAGGTATCAAGACTCAAGCATACATGTCAGTCAATGGCATCGACGTCATTAACGGCTTCAGTATATTCAACTTCTTGTGGTAATTTTGTTCATACATTAGGAAAAGAAATTTCTATAAATAGTAATACTATATATTAAATACATAGAAATCATTATACAACTCAAAAAAAAATTAGTGCTTAAAATATGTCTAATTTTCCTCTTACATAATTATGCATTTCAGCTATTTACTTAAACTACAATTATTTTTCCATCATTTGACACCTAATAAACACATCTAACCATTCCATTGCTTGTTTTTTGTAGGTCTTGAAGACAAATGGCTTATACTTTTCTTGCATGCTCATTTTTTTTTCATTTGATAACCCCCTTCTAAATTAGAGAGACTATTCCACAGTTAACCCATCTTCTATTTCAAAATTTCTAACACATGTTTCATAAGAATAGAACCCGGGTAACCTGGGTAATTCACACAAGGTAACCCATCTCGCATTGCACTGCATTTTCATGTTCTTCCCAAGAATTGAAACAAGGATACATTTGATGAAAAATCTTCCCACGTAATTCTACCAACAAACACTTCATTTTTTCGTTTTTGTCAGAAGCTACTTGTCTGAAAGGCAATACTTGATGAATTTGAACAGTGTCTTGTTTTGAAAATTCTTCCTCTTCACTACTATCTTCATACCCCACGAGGTTTTTCTACCATGAAAGAAAAAAAATTGTGGGAAACTAAATCTATACATCTACAAAACCAGATGAAATCTATACACCTACAAAACCAAAAATGTGCATATACATTCAGCAACTACCACAAGCACCACCATAATAAATGCATACCAAATTCATTGTAAAATTAGTAGCAAACTTCAAGAAAATCCTGCACTTAAAGAGTTAAATAGCACAAAAAATGACTGATAATTTCTTGTTCCCCAAGATGAGCTCTTCCTATACTCGGTCACCTCAATGATACGAGCTTTTTGTCCTTCATGCTTTATCCATTTTAGCAGAAATGCCACCATTTTGTAGGGCCCAGTTATAGTATGTATTTTGTAAAATTGTGGTTTTATGAAGTGTAGATCTTTTTCCTCAATCTATTAAATAAAAAGTGAAGATGTATTTATATCCTGCTATCGGCATAACCATTGTACCTCGTTGAAGTGCAAGCCCTAATAATAGTGTGTTTCTCTTTTGGAATCTGTATGCAATTGGATCATTTTTGTGGTCTTAGAAAAATAGTATTGAATACATACTAGCTACTGTTGATGAAATGATTGCCTTGGCTAATGCGCATACAATGAATAGTAGAGATCAGACCATCACACAATACATGAAATGAGATTTAATTTTTGCACGATTTCTCTATGAATCGGCAATACTATAACTATATCTAATATATTTTAATGGGCATTTGGATTTATAATATTATAGTACACCTGGGTGAAGGGAATATTTCCTGGCTTGTACTTGCCTATGTGCAGAATTTAGTATTATTCAAGACTGTAGTAAGTTGTAATAGATTGCTTTCCAAAAGTTTGATTCACTGGAATATGATATTAAAAGGTAATAAAGAAGCTTCGACCATGAATTTCCTAAATTCCCTTGAGCTTTAAAATGCATTTGTCTACCTATGTGCAGTGGCACTTATAAGTGTATTAAAAAGACCTTAACGTTTCCTTTGTTACTTTCATAGTGTTTTCCTTTTGGAATTTTAATAGATATTATTTGTCTATCTTACGCGTGATGTGCATTCAAATCAAGTTTGTGCTGAAGAACGTGGGATGATAGGTTGTATTTAATAGTGATAAGTTGGTCTATAAGTGAGTTCTTGCAATAATAGGGATTCTCACATCTAGTTGTTATGTATGTTATAAGAATGATATGCACGGAAAACTGAGATCAAATGGTTTGAAATTCACAATTAGTATATGTTATTGGTATTGATTTTTCATATTGGAAGTTATACAAGATCAATTATGTTTGTAAAGTAGATAGACAGGGTTTTAAGAGTTTACTTGATTGATTGCATACAATATAAAAAAAATCAGTTCACACAGTTCTTTAATAGTTTTGACAGTCCTCATCGATCATTATCTTCCTCTTTCATCAAAAGGCAAGGCCATTCCTCATTTGGGAGAAGTGTGAATGGCCATTAAGTTCGTGGTTGGAGGTAAAATGCTTGTATGGTGCACTCTCTCTTCTTACAGTTACTCACTCCAAATTGATTACTTAAGTAATGTAAATATGTCAATTTAATTTATAATGATTTTTTAACGAATTGAAATTATTTATATTAAATTTTATATTCATACATGCGAAAGAATGGATAATTATTTCTAAAATGGTTGAAAATATCTTTGTTCTTAATACTGTGAATGGATTTTGAAACTATTGATTATTACATCAATATATCCTTGTTAAAACTCTTAAGGAGAAACCATTCAAATAATTATGGTATAAAACAAAAATAAATTATTTTGGATATTTATTATTGAAATATTGAGTGGTTTCTTCTAATATCCTAGGAGGGATCTTACAATTCAAAAATTCTAAACTACATTTGTTGATGCTTGAACCATTATCAACGACAACTCACTTAATACCATTATAATTAATGCCAACAATAATATAAAGAGGTTCATTTTGTTGTTGAACCTCAATAGAAGGGAGTTCATATTGTTGAAACAAGATATCAATAGTTTTTGTCTAGAGACAAAATAATTATAGTGACTACTTCATTTGGCCTAATAGGTGGAAGAGATATCTTTTATAGAGATTCTTGAAGCATACCATGATATGAAGGTGAAGCTTGAATCAACTCCCAAAGAGAGATCTTAGCTTGAGCATCATGAAGCTAATCAATAAGATCGTATTCATGACCACCCTTAATAAGGAGGTGGGGAGATAATGGAAAAAGAGTTGATGAAGGAAGAGAAACAAAGATAGGGGTTGCCTATTTATTTCTTCAAGTGTTATATGTATGAACTACCTCATTATAATTAGTATCTAGAGATTAAAATTTCATAAATCTTGTGACACTAGTGAAATAGTTAGGAGGTTGAGGGTTTCTTTGAGCAACTTGGACCACAATGAAAGGACGACAAGGCTAGGGCACCTTGGGGGGTCACTCACTATGATGGTCTTTTGTGGAATTTACATTGGATTTTTATTTATAATTATGTATTAATTTCATTATAAACTAATGAAGAAGAAATTTGTTTTTGAGTTTTGAAGGTATAATGGTTTTGGAAAAAATCATCTATTGCCTCATTCAATAGGTTAAAATTGTCTTGAGAGATGACCTAATTAAAGGCAATATATGATTGAGCAAAGAAATTAAACATTTTTAAAAATGAAATGAAATATGGCTTCAAAAGTTTGAAAGCAATGTCAAGTCCACCAAGATGTAATGTAGGAAATTTGGTTCAACTCAAAAACAATATATATCTTCAAGTTAAACTATTTTTCCTATATTACTCTGAGATAAGTCTATTGTTTAAAAAATGAAATGTTAGCTACTATTTTAGTTTAGAAAATAACAATTTGACATTTTTTTTCCTAGAATGTTCTATTTTTTTAATAGAGATGTTTTATATGAACTAGAACTATGAGATAATTGAGAAACATACAAAATATTGAATCAATAAATATTTTTAGAAAATTAATACTAGAATAGTGAATAAGACAAAAAAATGGAACCTAGACCCAAATTTTGGAGCTCGTTGGTCAATACACCTACACAACATATTATCATCTATATAAAATGTGTTGGTCTAGAGATATAGTAACTTATAGAAATGTCTAAATTTTTCTCTAGTACAACTACATAGCTAGAAATACAAACACAACAAGAGATATCTAGGTGGCAAGATATATGCTTAAATGACAAAATATTGACAAATATTTAAATTTAATGGAGAAATTTGAAATGACTAAGAAGAGGAAAGTGATACCAAACCTTCATTTGGTTGATCTCTTCCCAAGAACTATTCGGTAGAAAAAGAGTAGAATTGTTTGGTATGCATAGGAGTTCGCTAAGAATTTTCAAGCCCCTATTATGGTCTTTTGACCTCCATGGGTAGCCAATGATAGAGAAATGAAATAAAAATAATATGCTTCTATCCAAAGTGTATCTTGGAATCAACAGAGAAATAATGAAAACTATTTACTCCTATCCAAAGTGTATCTTGAAATCAACAAAGAAATAGTGAAAACTATGTACTCCTATCCAAATTGTATCTTAGAATTGATAAAGAAATAATGAAAAATATGTTGAGAAAATGTGTCTCAACTTCCAGCTTGATGGCCTTAATTTCTTGCCTTGGTGAAATTTTGTCTTTTCTGCCCTTTACCGCCATACCGCACCTAACTTATTTTTGCCCCTAGCAGTACCACAATGACAGGTATGATGGTTACCGCCTTACCGTGGTCTGCAAAGACCTTCACCAGGGTGGCCACGGTGAAGCTGTCAGTAGTGGTCTCGATGATTACTGCCATACCGCGGGTGGTGGGTCCACTCACCGTGGTGGCTGCGGTGAGACCACCTGCGGTTGGGTCCGACGATTACTACCACACCGCGGGTGGTGGATCTACTCACCACAGTGGCCACAGTAAGACCACCAGCGGTCTGGCTGAGAGTGTGATTTGACCATCAGCGGTCCCATAGACTAGTCACCACCATACTGTGGTTAGACCTCAACTTGGTTGCGGTAGCATGATGGAATTTTGGAGGGGAGACAAGCTAGGCTCGGTGGAGTTGTCGGTGAGCTTGGATGAGCTCACCGTTATATCACAGGTCAACTCGGTTGGTGTTGTGGTAGTGCGAGCAAGTTATGGATGAGCTCGGTTGGCCAAACTACCACACCACAAATGGGTCAATTAGACTTGGTGGTTGCACGGGGAAGCTTGAGGGAGCTCGACAGAGCTCACCGCTTTACCACGGGTGGGTCGTCTCAGCTCGCCGGTAGAGCGGTAGAGACTTGGATGGGTCGGATGAGCTCAGACCAGGTTTTGACCGAGTTGGACTCGGATTCAAAGAGCGAAAGTGAATGCAATATGGACATGTGGCAGTTTGACTACAATTTGGTTGGCCAAAGGCATTTGTGGCAACAACAATAATTGCAGGTTGACTTAGGCTGGCGAACAGGACCTGATTTGGGTGATGGCATTAATGTCTAGGTGGCTCGATGCAGAGAGATCGACATGGTCAAATTGATTGCATGATTGGATGAGAGATTCATGAACCCGATAGTCGGTGCTTGGTTGATGGCATTGAATGCAATGTATGACTTAGTAAGTCGAGTACAATATTGCATATGTCAAGGATTTGAACTGTATGTTAGAAGAACATTGTAACAGTGAGAAAGAACTTGAAGTTTGTTGTTGTGAGCTGATCAGAGAAGACTGAACATTGCATGCAATTTTTTTATTATTGGAATACAATTTTCTTGACTTTGTGTGGTGGGTTTTTACTTGAAATTTTTTTCCCACGTATATCTTGTGTCAATTTGTGAATGCTTATTTTGTTATTTATCTTACTAGTTGTATTCATATCATGTAGTTTTTAGAACCTATTTATGCTCTCCTCCCCTATTGTATTAGTGTTAAGGGAATGTATTTCCTATTGTTGGGTCGTTAGATCCACTTAGTTTTCCCTTCAAGTGGTATCAAAGCCTAGCCCGCTATGTTATCCTTGAGAGAAAGCTCGTATTTTTGTGCTAATATTGTTTCAGTGGTAGTATTGCATTATTAAAACGTGTTTCTATTTGAGATGGTGAGTACATCAAGTAAAGTAGATATTGAAAATTTTAATGGCAGCAACTTTGAGTTATGAAAACTCAAAGTTGAAGACTTGTTGGTGGATAGAGACCTCTAGTTAGCATTTTCTGGTACTAAGCCACAAATTATGAAGCAAGAGGATTGGGATCTTGTTGACAGAAGAGCTAGAGGTCTGATAAGACTGAGTCTAGTTGATTCTATACTCCTAAATTTCCATGAGGAGCAATCTGCAGCTTCATTGTGGAAGAAGTTTGGTGATATTTATCAGGGAAAGTCTGGTAAATAAGTTATTCCTAAGGAAGAATTTCTACTTCTTGAAAATGGAAGAAGGTGCATCTATTGCAGAACATCTGAACTTGTTTAATATGAGTGTTACTCAGTTGGCTTCTGTAGGTCTAAAAACTGAGGAGGAAGATCGTTGCATGCTCATGTTATGTTCATTACCTGACTGTTGGGATCATCTTGTGATGGCCATTGGAAGCACCAGCATTGATTTGAAGATAGAAAACATTGTTGCCTTATTGTTATCTGAAGATATGTGGAGGAAGTCTTTTGAGATGGCCAAAGAGGCTCTTGTTGTTCGAGGTAGACCAAAGGAGAAAGGCAAGAAGAAAGACAAGAAGTTGAAATCCAAATCTGCAGGGAGATCAAAGTCTCCTAGTAAAAAGTTCAAGGTAAGATGTTGGAACTGTGAGCAGCCTGGTCATATCTAGAAGGACTACAAGGAGAAGAAGAAGAATAATGCTTTTGAAAATGAATATTCTCAAAGTGATGTAGACGCCTTCATTATAGCAGCCTTGACAACTCAGGCATCAGATGATGTATGGCTAGTTGACTCAGATGCGTCCTTTCACATGATGTCCAATAGAGAATGGTTCTCTAAATATGAGAAGTATGATGGTGGAAAGGTGTACCTGGCAAGTGATTCAACGCTAGAGATAGTTGGCAGAGGAAGATTCAAAATTCTATTTCCTGATGGGAGAGTCAAAGGTATTGGTGGTGTACTTCACATACCAGGTCTAGCTCAAAATCTTCCTTCTGTCAGTAAGTTAAATGATGCTAGTGTAGAAGTTTCTTTTTCAAATAAGGGATGTAAAATGGCTAGAGGTGCAATGGTGTTGGCTAAGGGTGTTCGTACTAGAACTCTGTATAAGTTGGATGCACATACTGTTCAATGTAACAGTGCCTCTGCAAAGTCAAACAAATCAGTCCCTATAGAGAAAGATGTAGACACTTCTTTGTCTGCAAATACTTTGGAGGTAAAACTCCCAGCTGAGAAGACTATGCTATGGCATCATAGACTAGGTCACATTGGTGAGAAATTTTTTAAAACCTTGAAGAATAAAAATCTTGTAGAAAGGCTTGATGATTGTAACCTTGAGTTTGATTTTTGCGAACATTGTATCTATGGAAAATAACATCGTGTTTCATTTTATTCTAGTCCTCACAAATCTTCTGGTATACTGGATTATGTTCATTCTGTTGTGTTTGGTCTAGTTAATGTTCCTTCATTATCGAAATCTAGATATTATGTTTCTTTTATTGATGACTATTCGAGAAGGGCATTTTTATACTTTCTTAAAAGTAAATGAGAAGTGTTCAGTCGGTTTAAAGAATTTAAATCTTTAGTAAAGAATCAAACTGGAAGGAAAATCAAATGTTTGAGGATAGACAATGGCGGTGAATTTTGTTCTACAGGTTTTGAAAGGTATTGCATTGATCATGGAATTAAAAGACATAAGACCATGCCCTACACTCCACATTAAAATGGAGTTGTTGAAAGGTTGAGCAAGACACTAATGGAAAAGGCAATGAGTATGTTGAGTGGTGCTGGTCTGGAGTAGAAGTTCTGGGCTGAGGCTGTGGCTACAGCATGTTATATAATAAATAGATATCCTTTCTCTGCTCTTGTTGACAAGATGCCTTTGGAAGCATGGTCTGGTAAGAAGCCCTCTCTGAGGCATGTCCGTGTGTTTAGCTATGAGGCATATGTTTATGTGTCAAATGAAAAGAGATCTAAATTGGATAACAAGGCTATCAAATGTATTCTCATCGACTATGGAGTTGGTGTGAAAGGATACAAGCTTTGGAACCCTGTTGCTGAGAAGGTTTTGTACAGAAGAAGTGTGATATTTTGTGAGCTAAAACCTTCAGTAAGTGATCAACAGCTTGAGACAGATCAAAGTGCCAAGAAGGATGTAGTTGAGATTCCCCAAACTCCAAAAAGGGAAGAGTTGCATGGTGTACCTAAGACTAAGAAGAGCTCAAGCAGCTTTGGAAGTTTTGATGATGAAGAACAACCTCAGCCTGTAAGAAGATCTACACGAGAAAAAAGGCAACCTCAAAGGTATGGTTTCTCATTGTTAAATTCAAACTATGCCTATGCTTTAATTACCAGCACTGATGAGCTTAGGACTATGAAAGAAGCAATCAACATGGTTGATTTGAATTATTGGTTGCATGCCATGAATGAAGAGATGGATTCCTTGAAAAATAATGAAACATGGAATTTGGTACCAATGCCTAAAGGGTGAAATCCTACTGGTTGTAAGTGAATATTCAAAAGGAAAACATCCCTTGATGGCAGTGTTGAGAAGTATAAGGCAAGGTTGGTTGCAAAGGGTTTTTCACAAATTGAGGGAATTGATTATGGAGAGATTTTTTCCCTTGTAGCAAAGCTGACATCCATCAGATTTTTATTGTCATTGGCAACTATGTATGATTTTGAAATTGAACATATGGATGTGAAGACAACATTTCTCCATGGTGAGCTAGAAGAAGAAATCTGCATGTCCCATCCTGAGTATTTTGTTGAAAGAGGTAAACAAAATCTGGCCTATAAGTTGAATAAATCTCTCTATGGTTTAAAGAAATATCCTAGAATGTGGTACCAAAAATTTGACACGTTTGTGTTGTCAATTAAATTTGTGAGATCAAAATATGATCATTGCATTTATTATAAATCTGAGAATGATTGTGTGCTTGTTATTACCCTATACATGGATGATATGTTATTCATTGGGAATAGCAAGTCTATGATTTATGATCTTAAATCTCAGTTATCTGCAAAGTTCAAAATGAAAGATCTTGGTGTAGCTAGGTACATTCTTGGAATGGAGATAACCAGGGATAGAACAAGAAGAAATCTTTGGGTCAGTCAAAGTAAGTATGTGAAAATTGTTTTGGAGAGGTTAAACATGGATTATTGCAAGTAGCTAGTTGTTCCAATCATGCAAGGAATGAAGCTATCTATTAAAGACTGTCCAAATTCTACTACTAAGATGGAGGACATGACCAGTGTGCCTTATGCAAGTGTTGTTGGTAGTTTAATGTATGTTATGGTCTGTACAAGACTAGACATTTCCCAAGCAGTGGGAGTTCTAAGCCGATTTATGGAAAATCCAAGAATATCACATTGGGATGTTGTGAAGAGAGTGTTCAGGTATTTGAAGGGAACTTCAAACTACACCCTGTGCTACCATGGTAGTTTGGTTGCACCATGGAGGACTCTCAGCATTCATGGGTATGTTGATTCAGATTGGGTAGGGAACATTGACAGTAGGTGATCCACCAGTGGATACGCTTTCATGCTTAATGGTGGAGCAATCAGTTAGATGAGCAAGTGATAGGTTGTAGTTGCTTTATCCATGACAGAGGCAGAGTACATGGCTGCAACTCATGCATGTAAGGAAGTTGTTTGGCTGAGGTGTTTATGTTCAAACAGAGGATTTAATGTTGAGCAGATCACTAATTTTTGTGACAATCAGAGTGCCATTATTTTGGCATAGAATCTAATATTTCATGCTAGGACCAAGCACATTGATGTGCAATATCACTTCGTGAGGGATATGGTTGAATATGGCAAGGTCGGTCTAGAAAAAGTGGACACCTTGAAAAGTGTTGCAGCCACTTTGATGAAGCCAGTTAGCACAAACAAGTTCATATGGTAAGCATAATCAATGGGCCTTGGGGCCTATGATCGTCAATAATTTTTGAAGTCGTGATGGAGTTGGAAGTGTTCACTAAGTGGGAGCTTGTTGAGAAAATGTGTCTCAGCTTCCACCTTGAAGGCCTATATTTCTTGCCTTGGTGAATTTTTTTCTTTTTTGCCCTTTACCACCATACCGTGCTTGAATTATTTTTTTCCCTAGTGGTACCGAGGTGATAGGTTCGGTAGTTACCACCTTACTGCAGCCTGCAAAGACCTTCACCGCGGTGGTCACAATGAAGCCGTCAGTAGTGGCTTCGACGATTATCGCCATACCGCAGGCAGTGGGTCCACTCACCGCGGTGGCTGCAGTGAGACTGCCTGCGGTCAAGTCCGATGGTTACCTCCATACCGCGGGTGGTGGATCCTCTCACCATGGTGGCTACGGTAAGACCACCAATGGTTTGGCTGATAGTCACCACTCTACCATGGGGTGGCCTGTTGGCCCCTGCGATAGCACAGTTTGATCATCAACATTCCCATAGACCAGTCATTTCCTTACCACAATCAGAACTCAACCTAGTTGCAGTAGCGCGGTGGAAGTTTGGATTTGAGACAAGTTAGGCTTGTTGGAGTCATCGGTGAGCTCAGATGATCTCACTGCTATACTGCAGGTCGACTCGATTGGTGTTGCGGTAGCGTGGGCAAGTTATGGATGAGCTCAATTGGCCAAACTGCCACAACGCGAATGGGTCGATTGGACTCAGTGGTTGTGCGGGGAAGCTTGAGGGAGCTCAACAAAGCTCACCTCTTTACCATGGGTGGGTCGTCTCAGCTCAGTAGTAGAGCGGTAGAGACTTGGATGGTTCGGATGAGCTCGAACCAAGTTTTGACCAATTTAGACTCAAATTCAAAGAGTGACATCGAATGCAATATGGACACATGGCAGTTTGACAATAATCTGGTTGGCCAAAGGCATTTGTGGCAACAATAGTAATTACAGGTTGACTTACATTGGTGAACAGGACCCGATTTGGGTGATGGCAATAATGCCTGGGTGGCTTGATGCGGAGAGATCGGCATGGGCAGATTGATTGCATGATTGGATGAGAGATTGATGAACCTAATAGTTAGTGCTTGGTTGATGACATTGAATGAAATGTATGACTTAGAAAGTCGAGTACAATATTGCATATGTCAATGATTCGAACTGTATGTTAGAAGAACTTTGTAATAGTGAGAAATAAATTGAAGTTTTTTGTTGTGAGCTGATCAGAGAAGACTGAGCATTGTTTGTAATTGTTTTATTACTGGAATACAATTATCTTGACTTTGTGTGGTGGGTTTTTACCTGAAAAGGTTTTTCCACACATATCTTTTGTTAATCTATGAATGCTTAATTATGTTATCTATCTTACTGGTTGTATTCATCTCATGTAGTTTTTAGAACCCATTTATGCTCTCCTCCCCTATTGTATTAGTGTTAAGGGAATGTATTCCGCACTTTTGGTTCGTTAGATCCACCCTGTTTTCCCTTCAAAATATGTACTCCTATACAAAGTGTATCTTGGAAACAAAATAATAATAATAAATTATTTATGAATGTGTTACATTGGTGGTTGTCATTGCACCAAAAGATTGACATGCTAATGCTCGATACAACCAAAAGATTTATACAAGTGTAGAGAAGGGGGATTCGCTACTCACGATTTCTCTTCACTCAAAGAGCCTCAGGTGGTGAACTGCCCTAAACTACCCCAAGGGACAGCAGCGAGAGTTCTAGAACTAGAAAGAGTAGGTCATAGAGATTCTTTGGACAAATCGACAAGCTCTTAGCCAAAGGACAACAGCGTAGAACACGGATGACAGCATGGCGTGTTGGCATCCCCGAGGTGTGTTGGTGTATCGTATGGACTAGAAAGTGGGTTTATCTTAGAAAACAACTAAGTGACTACTAGCAATCTGATTACTAAGTATTTCTAGATTATAAGGAAATGACAGAAAGTGATAAAGCTGAAATAGAAGTGAAGTAGATAAGGACAAGGAGAAGAAGGGAAAGGAAATGTGAATGATGAAGCCTCTAGCTGAACATATTCAATACTTGCACATAAGAAAGAGAGAGAATGTTGGGGTTGTATAGGGTTTTTCCTCAATCAAACCCCCATTTTTGTGTTCCCACCTCCATGGACAGCTAGATAGATAGAGAGAAAAGTAAGAAATGAAGTAAAGAGAACTACAAAATAGTGTTATGATACTCAACCAAATAATAGTGGAGAGGATTGAAAGCTTACCACCTCCACCCAAAGCACTCAAGGCTAGTGGGGGATAAAATGAGAGGAACTCAATCCTCTATTTTCATGGTGTTTCATTCCACACTTGCTCTACTGAAGTGATGGAGTGTTGATGTTGATTTTGTGAAATGTAAAGTGTTTGGAGATATGGTGAAGAAGTTGCTTGGAGCTTGTGAAGAGATTGTGGAAGGATTCAAAGAGTCTCAATAAGGTGGAGAGAGAGCTAGAAAGGATGGAGAGGTCCAAAGATGGTCCAGAGATCAAAATGGATGAAGGAATAGTGAATATGAAGAAGGAAGATGAAGAAACAGCCATATTTGGGTCGGTCGACTGAAGAGGGCATTAAAAATTGACCTCCAATGGGAATTGTAACACCTCTGCAGGCTCCAAATGCAGGAATTTGTCATGGACGTAAGTGCATCGCGTGGAATTTTATGTGTCACGCGAGCATTCTTGACAGAAATTCATTTGTCGATGCACAAAAAGGATGCCAAGTGGAATGAAGGTAGCGGGCTTGGTGGAATTTCACCTTTGGATTTGGTTTTCTAAAGTGGGGAAGGGAAAAAGGGGAATTTGTGTAAGGGCTGCAAATTCACTCCTATACATTTTTCGCCCACTTTAGCGAGCACAAATACTAATGAGTGCTTTGGTAAAGTAGATCGAAGAAGTACATAGGTTTGAAATCTATACCTAAACCGTCGAGGAAGCAGAACACGATCTGGCGAACCCGAGCATGCAAGACAAGAAAAGGACTTCATAACTCTATAGAAATTATGAAGTTGAAGAAAGAAAGTGTCTTACAGACCTGCAAACCTGTAAGGTAGGTATCATCCAAGAAATCTCACATGAAGGAAACCAAGAAAGCGCCTTATAGATCTACAAACCTGTAAGGAAGGTATCCTCCAAGAACTCTCACATTAAGGAGACCAAGCAAATGGGACTCTGCAAAGTAAGATATGGTGACATGTTTACCCATAGATAGAACATGTCAAGAAGTGGCCACGCAGGCCAATGAACAGACAGTCACATATACCATCACTAAGTTATAAGACTTTCAAAGGGATCCCTCGGGAACCCTTCAAAAGGAAGGAGGGTCCACTCAAGGGATGCAGTGTTTGAAAAGTGAAGTCTAGTTAGGCTACCCCCAAGCTAGATGTAAGGATGCAAAGTAGGTCTAGTTGGGTTGTCCCCAAGCTAGATGCCATAGAATTTACTTGAGGAAAAATCTTTTAAAGGGATCCCTCGAGAACCCTTCAAAAGGAATAAGGTATGCTCAAGGGATCATTTGAAATACATAAAGAAGAGAGGGGGTCCTTAGAAGGATGCACATCTCCAAAAAAATTTATCACTGCCCCCAACATACAGGGGAGGAGAACTATGCAAGATATTTAGAACAGGATAGAGGTAAACCTTGATATCACTAATATTTCAAAGAAGAGATAGATGCATCAGAAAACGAATGAGTGATGGCACTTGAATCATGAATTTGAAGTATTTTATCTTTCAAGGCCTTACATTCGCTAGTGGAATGGCTAGGCACTCGATGGTATGCGTAGAAAGAATGTTTTTCTTTATCGTGTTTATGATATTTCTTGCATGTAGGAGAAGGAAGAGTAATTAATCGAGCTTTTAGAAGCTGCAACAAAATATGCTCTTGCTATAAAGATAGAGGATGAGAAGTAGGAAGAAACCCTTTCTCTTGTGGAGAAAAGCTTGACTGCTCACAAGAAGAAGAAGACACAAAGATAGAAGACAAAGGAGGACGGACCAATCTGCAAGAATGAGGTTGAGTGGACATCATGCCAACATTCAACTATGGTTTATGCTCAGATTGTTCATTTGAGAAACCAAGCCCCATATTGCACTTACAAGGTGCAAATTCTATAGGGACTTGGATGCCTTGTTCATTACGCCCACAACCTTTATGCTCATAGCCATACTTAGAGAGGAGCTTAAGTCGGGGCCATAATGTGTTCGCAAATTATGAGAAGAAGGAGGATCCTCGTAGAGAGCAGTATTCCAACAAGGGGGAACATACTCTTCTACAGGATCATCATCATCCTTCTTGATAAGACTCTCAACATTATTCTTCTTAGTAGAAGCGTAATCATCTTCTTGAGAAGGAGGATAAACACTAAGAACATTACAATTCACATTCACAGTATCCCGTGATACAGAGGAATAACCATCTTTGATAATGGGTGTGAATGATGTTTTCAGAAGGTCTAAGTGGATCAGGTTGAATTTATAATCCTGAATAAAGGAATTTGTAAAGTCTGAAGGACCCCAATCATCACCAAGACATGCATTTCTTTGAGAGGAAGTATAAGGAACAAATTTAGTATTTCTCACTTCAGAAGGATCTTCTTTAGGGACATTTATCTCAAGAGTATCCTTTGTAGTAGGTACTATTGGAGTAAACATCGACACATTGGAAGATGCTAAAGGAATAAAAGTAGGCACAACTGAAGCTTGACCAGTAGCTGCCAACTCGCATAAGTGCATAACATCAGGGTCAGCCTTGACTGTGACTACCTTATTGTTCCAAATGAACTTAATAGATTTGTGCAAGGTAGACAAGACTACACCCATAGCATGAATCCACAGTCTACCAAGAAGAAGGTTATAAGGTAACTTCTCTGACATAACATACACAAGGTTAGGTACGGTAATGGGTCCAAGCTGCAAAGGTAATACTATCGTACCTAGAGCTTGTCACCCAACATTATCCAACCCATGAATGTCAACAAAAGAAACATTAATAGAAGATGAATCAATATTAATCTTAGGTAATAGATCAATACTACACACTTTAAGTGTTTAACCAACATCCATGAGAGTATATCTAATTCCAATCTTATTAATGTTAACTATAATCATCAAAGGATCTGCTTGCTTTTGTACTTCCAGAGGTAGGAGTTCCTAGGGATAGAATATAATATTTGTAAAATCCACATGAATATAAGTTATCAACGCATTAGCATCTATCAGGCTAGTAGAAGAAGGAAAGAGGATCTTTTGCAAGGATTCTTGAAGCATACCTTGATAAACCAGAGCAAATTGAAGCAAGTCCCACAGTGAGATCTTAGTCACAGTAACTCGAAGTTGCTCAATGGGATCATAATCACTAGGTCCTTTAGTCATAGGTTTAGGTGCTTGAGGAATTATTAGTTGTTTATTCATCCTAGTATCACAGGAATGGGCTACCGCTCTATAAGAGGGAGCCTTACAAAGATTAGGAGAATCACTATCAAATGGAACACCATCAATAGAACAAACCCTTTCAGGAGAAGGACTAGCTAGAGTTACGTAAATGACCAACCTCTTAGGCCTTTGAGGGGCAGAAGAGACATATATTACATTTAAAATATCATCACAACTAGTAGAACAATAATTTGAAGACATATTCTCAACATCAATCCAAACATGATCAAATATGGAAGGAGATTCATTGTGCACCAATGCATCATCTCTAGAGGAGAGTGCATTAGAATAGATAATAAACTCATCATTCAAAAATGCAACGCCTCTAGAAGAGAGTGTATTGGAATGAGTAGGAGATTTTTTATTCAAAAATGCATCATCTCTAGACGAGAGTGCACTGGAATGAAGAGAAGGTAGAGTAACATTTAGAAAGGTATCAATGATTTCATCTTCTTGCAACAAGATATCCTCTGAAGGAAGAGGACTCTCATGAGAAGGATAAAAGATACAAAGTGACATGGGAAAAGCCAAGTCACTATCACATGCATGAAATAGAATATCATTAAAATTTTGAATAGAATTAGATGCAAAACTAATAAAATAAGATATTAAATTCATTCTGATTTTTTTGATATTTGCTATGTTTTAGTAATTTGCATTTTTGGAGGTCTTTGGAATGGAATTTGAGGTCGAAACTTGCGTCGATCCCTAAAATTTGATTGCCAAAGGCACTAGTATTTTAGGGACTAAACTAGTTCTCTAGAAGTTCCAACAATGCAAATGGTTTTGAATTCCCATAACCAAGTCAAAAGTTATGACCTCACCAAGTAGGGGTAAATAAATTCCTAATTTTTCAAAGAACACTATTCTTCATGTCAGGCTCACCAAAATGTAGAGAAGGGGGATTTTCTACTCATGAGTTCTCTTCACTCAAAGAGCCTTAGGGGGTGAACTTCCCTAAACTACCTCAAAGGATAGTGGCAAGAGTTCTAGAACCAGAAAGAGAAGGTCATAGGGATTATCTGGACAAACGGACAAGCTCTCAGCCAAAGGATGACAGCGTAAAACATGAATGACAGCGCGAAGTATTGGTGTTCCTGAGGCATGTTGTCATCTCGTACAGACTAGAAAGTAGGTTTATCTCATAAAACAACTAAGTGACTACTAGCAATCTGATTACTGAGAACTTCTAGATTGTAAGGAAATAATAGAAAGCGATAAAGTTGAAATAGAAGTGAAGTAGATAAGGACAAGGAGAAGAAGGGAAAGGAAATGCTTACAACCATGTGAGTGATGAAGCCTCCAGCTCATGAACATCTTCAATACTTGCACATAAGAAAGAGAGAGAATGTTGGGGTTGTATAGGGGTTTGCCTCAGTCAAACCCCCATTTTCGTGTTCCCACCTCCACAGATAGCTAGATAGATAAAGAGAAAAGTATGAAATGAAGTAAAGAGCACTACAAAATAGTTTTGTGCTACTCAACCAAATAATAGAGAGGATTGAAAGCTTACCACCTCCACCCTAAGCGCTCAAGGCTAGTGGGGGATAAAATGAGAGGAACTCAAGCCTTTGTTGTTGTGGTGTTTCATTCCACACTTTCTCTACTGAAGTGATGGAGTGTTGATGTTGCTACTATGAAGTGTAAATTGTTTGGAGAGATGGTTAAGAATTTGCTTGGAGCTTGTGAAGAGATTGTGGAAGGACTCAAAGAGTCTCAAAAAGGTGAAGAAAGAGCTAGAAAGGATGGAGAAGTCCAAAGATGGTCCAAAGATCAAAATGGATGAAGGAATAGTTAATATGAAGAAGGAAGACAAAGAAACGACCATATTCGGGTCAGTCAGCCGAAGAGGGTGTTACAAATTGACCCTCAATGGGAAGTGTAATGCCTCTGTAGGTTCCAAATGCGGGAATCTGTCAGGGACATAAGTGGGTTGTGCGGATGTCTGTGTGTAGCACCCCTCTATTTTTCTCTTTTGATCGGACAGTGTTCTTCGTTATGCTTTGTTTTTTGTTAGTAACTTGACTATGATACTCAGTTACTATTTGATTGTTAATTGTAAAGTGATGTGGATGTTATATTTTCATGTGATGGTATTTTATTCTGATGTTATCATTATGACATGCTTTAGATTAACATAGAGGATATTTGAATTAATGTTGTTTTATGCTTTTGATTAGATTATTGATGTTAGATTCGTTGGTTTTATAATATTGTATTAGTGAAGGGGACAAAATTACACCACTTGTTTGCGAGCACCCTGTGATTCCGTGATTCCCTCTTCATGGTGTGTTTTATTATGATATATATATATATGCATGTTCGATATATGTTTTGTTTGCAGGTTTACAGGTACAGGACATCGACTCCACCTGGTTTCACAAAATTTGAGCATGTCCATTGCCCAACGATATTTTTGATTGGGAGATAGTAGCTAGCTTTTTTGTGTCAAGTCATCACCCTGGTCATAGTGTGTCATTGGATTTAAGCTGGGTTTGTTGCTTTAATGTTCAATTTTGCTTTGATATTATTTAAATTGCAAGTTGAAAAAGGTAAATTAATGGAATTAAATATTTAAGTTGATTATTAAATTAATCTAGTTTATTAAGTTGGAAGATGTTAATTAATTAATTAATTAATTCAATTTAATTAGTAAAATAATTTAATCTTTGGATTATATTTATTTTATTAAATTAATGGAATTAAATTATTTAAGAAATGCTAGGTATTTTATTTGAAACTAGTAAAATGTTTTATTTTGAATTTATTTGGAGTATTTGATGCAAAAGGATTTTGAAAGATGTTTTTGTTTTTGTTTCAAAATATTAATGTTGATAGTTGAAAGAGATATTTTCATGGATTTTAATGGTTATAACCATGAAAGTCCAAAGAAGAAAGAAGGGAGAGAAAGAAAAGGGAGGAAGAAGAAATTATGGTTTTTGGCTTTTGAATTTGATTGTGGAGAAGCTCTGTTTGTTGCTTGGAAGGAGGTTGAATTTGTGGAAGAGTCTTTACACCATTTCACATCCTCTCAAGCATATGGAAACCAGGTTCTTATTATTTAAATTAATTTTATTTTGGAAGGATTCATAGATTTAAATTGTTGTTTGCAAAATGATTGACTATGCAAACTCATAATTTGATTAAGATGAAAAAAATCCCATGTGAAATCTTTGCAGTAAATTTTGAAAAAAATCTTTGTTGGAGAGAAATTAAAACCTTTGTAAATTCATTGTTTTCATTCTTGTTTTGATTTTTTACCAGGAAATGAAATCTGAAAACCTCTGTGTGCAAATGGTTTTCTCAAAAATTGGGTATTTTGTTGTAGATGGCCATTTCTAAAAATTATTTTCTCTATTGAATCTATAATTTTAATAAATATGTATATAAATCTATATATGTGTATATATACATTGAAAAACATATATATATATATATATGGGTGATCCCACAAAACTAGTTTACAATTTCTGAGAGGAACTGATTCTTGCTGAAATCACATATTTTTAGAAAATATAATGATTTAAGCCTTTAAAAGTTCCATTTTAAAAATTCCAATTGAAGAGGGTTTGATCAAACCCCCTTGGATAGAGCCTCGCTAGTTTTAAACCATACCTATAAATGAGTCTCCTTTACCCCTATCAAAATGCTGATAAAAAAACACTTTTGATTTACCTTTTGGGAGATCAAATGAATTCATTTAAAATTTATTTGAAATGATTATGGTAGTCCTCAAAATGAGCTATCCAATGAATATAATTTTAATATGTTTTTCTTTTATTATGTATGTGTTTTTTTAGTTTTATTAAACATAGGTTTTTCATCAAAAATCAAGCTTTATGTTTTGCACATGTGGAAAAATAGAAAATTATAAAAATAATTTTTATAAAAATATTTTCATGTTGGGTATTGATGTCCTTAATCCATTAAAAAAAAATTGATACATACAAAAAAAGTTATGTTGTATACAGTCTGGGTATGTTTGAATTGCAATTGGTTTGACTTTGAAACTCTATTAAGGAAAAAATATTCAATAAAAAACTATGAGACCAAATTAAAGTGCTAGATATCATAGTTCCAAATCTAAATTCGAAAAAATTAGAATTTTATCCTTCATACAAAAAAAATTATGTTGTATACGATGAGCATCACATTTTAAAAATGTTGTTTTCTAAAAAAAACTAGTTTTCGTGGGAGATGGAAAAAAAAATGCAATCTTATTCCAAAAATTTTGAAAAAAATATTTTTAGAATCTACAGACAAAATCTAATGAGACCCTAGTTTACATCATCTTCAAATTCCTCATGTTTTAGCTGCTATAGGTGCCCGAATGTGAAGATTTAGTTAAAAATAATAATTTCAGTGTTCAGTTTGACCAAAAATTGTAAACCACTATTGTGGGATCACCCATATATATATATGTGTGTGTGTGTGTGTGTGTGTGTGTGTGTGTGTGTGTGTGTTGTCTATGTTGAAATGATTGTATTGAAAAAAAAAATTGTGTTTCACCTGTATGGAAAAATTGATTATGTATATATATTTAGTTGATATTTTAAATTGGTGCCTACTTTAAATGCACAAATAGAGGATTTTAAAAGAATATGTTTTAACAAATGAACTATTTGATTTTTAAATGATTTATTTTAAAAAGAAGAATAGATGATTTAAAAGTAATATGTTTTGAATAGAATAAATAAATGTCTTTTATTTAAAAGTAATTAAAGAATTGAAATGTATAGTTTAAATTTCCTTCTTTGCCTAAAAGAGATTTTATTAAATTAGTTTATTAGGGTAATAATTTACTAATCTTATTTATGGAAGTGGATTTAGGAAATCCGAAAAAATAGATTTAATTCATGTTTAAATTTCTCTTTTAAATGTATTTTCTTCTATTTTCGTTTTGAGGAAAATTGTTTAGAAGCATTAATAAGTCTTCCGGATGGGGTATTTAAATATTTGGGGTTGTTGTATCTTATTGTCAGCCCTTGAATTTCCTTGGGTAGTGTTTATAGTTGCATTCAGTTAATCACCCGATTACCACGAACGGGGATGTGTTGCCTTTATGTTTTGGATAGGGATTTATTATCCTTAAGTGTGCACTAGTTTACCCTTGGTTTGTGGAGTTGTTCCATGTGTTTTCTTAGAGGAGTGGCTTTCAATGAGGGCCGACACACAAAGTGGTGTTAGGGTAGCTCATTGTGAGTTAGTTAATCCAGTGATAATGTAAATAAACTTTTTAGAAGAATAGGTAGTATTTAACACCTAATAAGAGTAATTTTGCCTCCCTCATGGACTCAAGGGTTTGTACAAACTTGGGATGGGATGAGAAGGCCTAGAATAGCAAGATTGTTATCTTGTCTCTACGAGAGATAACTGATTCCGCATTGGTTTTCATGAGGAGCCAAGAGTCGTTAGAGGCTTCCAAGAGATCCCAAGATGGGGGTCGGGGCAAAAGAAAACTTACCAGGATATCCCATGTAGCATTGTGATGACACTTCTCCTAAGTCAACAGTATGTCTAGTTCAGTGATGCAATTGATTAGTTAACTCTAGAAGCAATGTAACCATTGTGATAGTGTTTTAATTATATTTGAATAGCTCAGTTTTGTGTTAGCTTGTGTCTGTAGGTAGATGGACTTGTCTAGGAATCCTTGTTACTATCTCCTAGCATAGGGTGGTGGTCCTTTGGGTACCACTTGGCTAGATGGAACATGCATCTTACTCTGTTGGGCTCCCTTCTTTGTTCATGATGGCGAGATTTCTAGTTGGAGAGCTCGTGGTTTTCGGTTACATTCCATGATTTATATTCATTTCAGTTGGTTCTTGTAATTATTACCCCTCATTTGTAATTGAGGTGGAAGATTGTATTATGTAATCACACTTATTGGTTCTACCTCATTTGGGGAATGAGAGATGTAATATTCTTGTTAAATTATTGTTATGAGAAATCTTTTTTAATCTCTTATTGTTATGATGTAATTTATCTTGTATGGAATGTATGAGTACTTAATTTCTTAAAGTAGATAAATGTTATGGATGAAATTATGTTGTATGTATGGGTTTAAAAATAATCTCAGTCTCGTAACCTTAGAGGTTGTTGGTATTGGGTAGTGAACTTGCATGTTAATTGTACTTTAATTATAAAAAAAAAAATGTGTGTTTGAGTAGTTAATTTCAACTTCCTCTAGGGTTACATGGTGGGGCATTACACATGGTATCAGAGCCCGAGTTTAAATATTGGGTGCTCTAGAATTATGATGAACCCATTAAGTTTTTCGTTGCATAGGTTTTAAGTTGTGTACCTTGCCTAATACCTTGGTGTGTCTGTGCAAGATTATGCCTCCCAGATGCAGAAGAGGTAGAGGGTGAGGACGTGGTTGTGTGGGTGGTCGTGATGGGAGTCAACATGAATCTCCTCCTCATGCTCCACATATTCTTGATTAGGAGGAGCACCAAGCATCGCAAAATGCCCCAGGGGGCAGTGACCAATAGAAGAATCCTCTAGGGATCGAGGTTGCACACAGGTCACTTGAGGAGGCATTGGTGCTCCTTGGTTAGAGGTAGATCGGGGTTTAGGGTAATCTTATTGAGAGGGAAGTTCCAACTCAATCAGAGGTAGTAGCATCAGCGCATATGAGAGATTTACTCAGGGCATGACTACCATTGTATGATGGAGCAGGCACTGGTTTAGAGGCTGAGACTTGGCTCATATACCTCGATAGGTGCTATGTTATGCACCCTTACAGCATTAATACCAAAGCATAGTGCGCTATCATGCATCTACGAGGGTTCAAATCCACATGGCGGAGGCTGGAGGAGCAGAAGCTCCATATAGATATTAACTCAATATCCTGGGAGATGTTCTTAGAGCATTTCAGAGTCCGCTTTCTATCCGACCACTAGCGTCAGCGTCGAGGCGATGATTTTCAAGCCTTCTGTCAGTTAGCCTTCACAGTTGAGTAGTATGAGCAATGCTTTTACAAGCTCAAGCAATTCGCAAGTATAGGAGACGATGAGGGGATGTTGGTCCACCACTTTTTTAGGGGATTGAATGCCCGTATTAGTAGAGGTGTGAGGTTTTTTGAACCCAAAACCATGGAGACAACAGTGGAAAAATCACGACTAGTGGAAGAGAATCTAGCCACTACACTAGGAGGCCACATTAGTGTTCAAATCAGCAGTGGTTCAATAGCAGGGTCTAGTGCATGAGGAGGTCAGACTCAGGGAGATGCACCTCCCAAGTCTCAGCAAGGACCTTCACAGAGTGGTTAGCAGTAGAAGGTATCACAGGGGAAACATAAAGGTTTCCAGTAGAGGCAGGGGGACAGGAACTAGAGGCGTATGAAATGCTTCAACTCTGAGTAGCCATCGCAGAGCTCATGGTCCACTTTCGGGGGTAGCACGTAGCAGTCTAGTGCACCACCTGGAGGCAGGAGCTATGGTAGAGGTACTGGATGTTTCACATGTGGCCAGCAAGGTCATATAGCTAGAATGTGTCCTAATAGGGGCACATCTGGATTTTCACAAGGACCAGTGGTATCTAAGCCAACAGTTGGGGATGTAGATAGAGGGCATCATGTTTTCACAGTGGTAGATAACTGCCAAGTAGAGCATTAGGGCACCATTGTCAAGACATTTGGTATGTTGTTGGGTAACCCAGTTACCATTTTGTTTGATTCTTGAGTGTCATACTCTTTCATTTCTATTTCCATCATGACGTGATGTAGACTGGGGGCAGTAAGACAAGTTGATAGGTGGCAGGTTGAGTTAGCCTCGGGTGCGAAAGTCGCATCATATTCCCTTGTACCAAAGTGTAGATTGGAGCTTGGACCTCTCCTTACTACAATGGACCTCTGAGTTATTCCATTGGGTTCTTATGAAGTTGTCATAGGGATGGACTAGTTAGAGGCGCATAGAGCAGTCATAGATTGTCGACGTAAGTCGATTCGATCCATTGATGCATCTAGAAGAAAGGTAGAGATAGTGGGAGTTCAAAGACCAATTTCCTTGAGGAGCATCTTAGCTATGCATTTGAGAAGGTGTGTGTGTTAGGGTTGTCATTTATTCGTTGTTACAGTGGATGATTTGGATTTAGGAGATGGAGAAGAGAAAGTCTCTCTCGATAGTCACCCCATTCTTCAAGATTATTCTAATGTCTTTCCAGACGAGATTCCAGGGATGCCACCTCAGAGAGGCATAGACATCAAGATAGACCTACTACCTGGATCAGAACCCATTTCACGAGCTCCTTACTATATGACCACCCAGGAGCTGAAAGAGCTTTGCTTGCAGCTTGAGGAGTTGTTAGCAAAGGGCTTCATTCGCCCTAGTATTTTTGCATGGGGAGCACCAGTTATCTTCATGAAGAAAAAGGATGGTTCACTTCGATTATGTATTGACTACAAGTAGTTGAACAAAGTGACTATCAAGAATCAATATCCGCTTCCTAGGATTGATGATTTATTTGATCAGATCAAGGGTGCCATGATTTTTTGAAAATTGATCTTAATTCGAGATATCATCAGCTTCATATCTTCAACTCAGACATACATAAGACAACATTTCGAACATGATATGGTCACTATGAGTTCACGGTAGTACCATTTGGGTTGACGAATGCACCCTCTGTGCTCATGAGTCTGATGAACAAAGTATTGCGCACCTACTTAGACCATTTTTTCCTTGTGTTCCTTGATGAAATTTAGATATACTCCAAAATAGTGGAAGAGCATGAGGCACATCTATGGCAGGTATTACAGTGCTTATGGGATAATCAGCTTTATGCTAACCTATCAAAGTGTGAATTTTTCAAGATTGAGGTCAAGTACCTTGGTCATGTGATCTCAGACGAAGGGATTTCAGTGGATCCTGCAAAGATCCAAGCGATCTCAAATTGGCCTGCACCCACAAATGTGGCAGAGATATGTAGCTTTATGGGGCTAGTAGGTTACTACAAGAATTTTGTGTAGGGATTTTCAAGGATAGGGTATCCTATCACCTCCCTTTAGAGGAAAGGGAAAAGGTTTGTGTGTTCAAAGCAGTGCAAGGTAGCGTTTTAGAATCTTAAGGAGAAAATGACCACTGCACCAATACTTGTGATACCTAATCCGACTGGGGACTTTGTAGTCTATACAGATGCTTCCTTGGAGGAATTAGGAGCAGTGTTGATGCAAGAGGGTCGTGTCATAGCATATGAGTCACGGAAGCTCAAGGATCATGAGTTGAACTACCCTACACATGATCTTGAGTTGGCGGCAGTTATTCATGCATTGACGAGATGGAGACATTTCCTCCTTGGCCACAAGTTTGAGCTACATAGTGATCATAGAAGCCTTCAGTATATTTTCATGCAACCCAACCTTAATGCTAGGTGGAGGCATTGGATGGAGTTTCTCTGTGAATATGACTTCAAAGTGAAGTATATCCAAGGAAAGGAGAATGTTGTAGCTGATGCACTCAGTAGACAAAGACATGAGTTATCTGAGTTGACTCTTGTTGTAGATTTCTGGAGCCGGATTCTTTTTTCTCTTCCAGCGGATAGTTGGTATCAGGAGGTTAGGATAGAAATAGAGATAGTTAGACCTCTATAGGGCAAGTACTCAAGATATTCTTTGGATCCAGATGGGATATGGAGGCACATGGAATGCATATATGTTCCTTCATTAGGTGATCTTCTCACCTTAGTTATGACTAAGGCACACCATGCACCTTATTCAACCCATCTAGGGGTGAAGAAGATGCATGTAGATTTGCGTCGGTTGTATTTTTGGCCAAGAATGAAGCACAATATTGTGGATTATGTTTCGAGATGTATAGAGTTTCAGCGGGTGAAGGCTCAACACTAGCATCCAGCAGGACTTTTGCAGCTACATTTAGTACCAGAGTGGAAGTGGGACATGATCTCATTGGATTTCATTGTTGGTTTACCCAACTCTTCGAGATGTCATGATGTGATTATGGTGACAGTTGATAGGTTGACGAAGGTAGCACACTTCTCACCTATTCGGTCTTCCTATAATGCATCGTCTATAGCCAAAGTGTTAATGGAGGACATAGTGAGGTTACATGGTATTCCACGTCGGATTATTTCTGACAGGGATCCAGTGCTCACCTCAGCTCTTTGGACTTCATTACAGCATGCGATGGGGACACAGTTGAACTTTCGTTCAACTTATCACCTAGAGATAGATAGACAGACTGAGAGGGTCAATCATATCCCTGAGGATATGTTGCATATGTATGTGATGGACCAATAGACACGATGGGAAGACTATCTCTATTTGGTAGATTTTTCTTATAATAACTATTTCCAGAGTTCTATCAGCATGCCTCCATTCCAGGCATTGTATGGGCGACCATGTCACACTCCCTTGAGTTGGGATTGACTAGAGGATAGAGTAATTTTGGATCTAGAGATGTTGCAAGATATGGAGCAACAGGTGGTTCGGATTAGAGAGCACTTGATGGTAGCTCAGGATAGGCAAAAGAAGTATGTGGATGCACATGGGGTGGATCAACAGTTTTCTGTTGGTGATAGATTCTTTTTGCGGGTGTGTTCGTGAAAGAGTCCAATCCACTATGGAAAGGGTTCTAATCTTGCACCTCGCTTTGTCGAACCCTTCGAGATACTCAAGAAGATTGGTCCATTTGCTTATTGCCTTATTTTACTATCTAGTCTCTCGCATATTCACAATGTCTTTCATGTTTTTGTTCTTTGAGCGTACCATCCAAATATTTCTCATGTCCTTGATTGGAATGCTTTACAAGTAGAAGACGGGTAGCTGGCTTTGGATCCTGTGGCCGTAACGAAGCGCAAAACGCTCGCTCTTTGAGGGTGAGATATTGATCAGGTTAGGGTCTAGTGGGATCCTACAGATGATACTTCATCCACCTGAGAAGATACAGCTAGAATGAGGGAGGTCTATCCCTATTTTTTTGTAGGCTTCTAGGAGTAAGCCTGATCCTAGGGGGGAGGATGTAGCACCCCTCCATTTTGTTGTTTTGATCAAACAGTGTTCTTCTTCGATATGCTTTGTTTTCTATTAGTAACTTGACTATGATACTCGGTTACTATTTGATCGCTAATTGTAAAGCGATGTGGATGTTATATTTTGATGTGATGGTATTTTATTCTGATGTTATCATTATGACATGTTTTAGATTAACATAGAGGATATTTGAATTATTGTTGTGTTATGCTTTTGATTAGATTATTGATGTCAGATTCGTCAGTTTTGTAATATTTCACTGGTGAAGGAGACGAAATTACACCACTTGTTTGCAAGTGCCCTGCGATTCCGCGATTCCCTCTTCACGATGTGTTTATTATGATATATATATGTGCATGTTCGATGTATGTTTTGTTTGCAGGTTTACAGGTACATGACATCAACTCCACCTGGTTTTGCAGGTTTGAACATGTCCATTGCCCAATGGTATTTTTGATTGGGAGATAGTAGCTAGGTTTTCCGTGTCAAGTCATCACCCTGGTCATAGTGTGTCGTTGGTTTTAAGTTGGGTTTGTTGCTTTAATGTTGTTCAATTTTGCTTTGATATTATTTAAATTGCAAGTTGAAAAAGGTAAATTAATAGAATTAAATATTTAAGTTGATTATTAAATTAATCTGGTTTATTAAGTTGGAAGATGTTAATTAATTAATTTAATTTAATTAGTAAAATAATTTAATCTTTGGATTATATTTATTTTATTAAATTATTTAAATTAATGGAATTAAATTATTTTAGAAATGCTAGGTATTTTATTTGAAATTAGTAAAATGTTTTATTTTGAATTTATTTGGAGGATTTGATGCAAAAGGATTTTGAAAGATATTTCTATTTTTGTTTCAAAATATTAATGTTGGTGATTGAAAGAGATATTTTCATGGAGTTTAATGGCTATAACCATGAAAGTCCAAAGAACAAAGAAGGGAGAGAAAGAAAAGGAAGGAATAAGAAATCCTGGTTTTTGGCTTTTGAATTTGACTGTGGAGAAGCTCTATTTGTTGCTTGGAAGGGACTTGAATCTGTGGAGGAGTCTTTACACCATTTCACATCCTCTCAAGCATTTGAAAACCAAGTTCTTGTTATTTAAATTAATTTTATTTTGGAAGGATACATAGATTTAAATTGATGTTTGCAAAATGATTGACTATGCAAATTCATAATTTGATTAAGATGAAAAAAATCCCATTGTAGTAAATTCTGAAAAAAAATCTTTGTTGGAGAGAAATTAAAACCTCTGTAAATTCATTGTTCTCCTTCTTGTTTTGATTTGTTACCTGAAATGAAATCTGAAAACCTTTGTGTGCAAATGATTTTCTCAAAAATTAGGCATTTGTTGTAGATGGTCATTTCTAGAAATTATTTGCTCTACTGGATCTATAATTTTAATAAATTTGTATATAAATCTATATATGTATATATATATATATATATATATTTTATTTTTATTTTTTGAAAAGTATATATATATATATATATACATATATATATTTATATATTTTATCTGTGTTGAAATGATTGTATTGAAAAAAAAAAAGTGTGTTTCACCCATATGGCAAAATCGAATTTCGCAGGTTTCTAAAAAAAATTAAAAATGAAAAAACGAAAAATAAAGAATTTTTTTGGGAGGTCAGGGCTCTCCCCACAACCGCCCCATGGGAGGTGATGTGGAGGAGGCAACGTTGGACGTTGCCCCTCTCCATAGTCGCGCCCCCATAAGATAGGGGTTCAGTTGTGTGTAAACACAGTTGCCTCCACCAAACTTTGGCGCGCCTCCCAAAACAGTATGGAGTGCCCTTGGATTTCGCCTTAGTTTTTTTAATATATTTAGATTATTAAAATATATATATAAGTACATAATGATATATATTTATATGTATATATATATATGTATATTTGTGTATATATGTATATATATATTATTATATTTTATTGTTTTGGAAATTTTAATAAATAATGTTTAATATATATATATATATATATAATTATATGATTATGTATATATATATTGGTATATATATAATTATATGATTATGTATGTATATATATATAGTTGATATTTTAAATTGGTGCCTACTTTAAATGCACAAATAAAGGATTTTAAAAGAATATGTTTTAACAAATGAACTATTTGATTTTAAAATGATTTATTTTGAAAAGAAGAATAGATGAATTAAAAGTAATATGTTTTGAATAGAATAAATAAATGTCTTTTATTTAAAAGTAATTAAAGAATTGAAATATATAGTTTAAATTTCCTTCTTTGTCTGAAAGAGATTTTATTAAATTAGTTTATTGGGGCAATAATTTACTGATCTTATTTAGGGAAGTGGATTTAGGAAATCCGAAAAAATAGATTGAATTCCTGTTTAAATTGCTCTTTTAAATGTATTTTCTTTTGTTTTCATTTTGGGGAAAATTGTTTAGAAGCGTTAATAAGTCTTCCAGATGGGGTATTTAAATCTTTGGGGTTGTTGTATCTTATTGTCAGCCCTTGAATTTCCTTGGGTAGTGTGTATAGTTGCATTCAGTTAATCACCTAGTTACCACGAAGAGGGATATGTTGCCTTTATTTTTTGGATAGGGATTTATTATCCTTAAGTGTGCACTAGTTTACCCTTGGGTTGTGGAGTTGTTCCACGTGTTGTCTTAGAGGAGTGGCTTTTAATGAGGACCGACACACAAAGTGGTGTCAGGGTAACTCATTGTGAGTTAGTTAATCTAGTGATAATGTAAATAAACTTATTAGAAGAATAGGTAGTATTTAACACTTAATAAGAGTAATTGTGCCTCTCTCATGGACTCAAGGGCTTGTACAAACTTGGGATGGGATGAGAAGGCCTGGAATGGAAAGATCGTTATCTTGTCTCTACGAGAAATAACCGATTCCACATTGGTTTGCATGAGGGGTCGGGAGTCGTTAGAGGCTTCCAGGAGATTCCAAGATGGGGGTCGGGGCCTAAGAAGACTTACCAAGATATCCCATGTAGCATTGTGATGACACTTCTCCTAAATCAGCAGTATGTTTGGTTCAGTGATGCAATTGATTAGTTAACTTTAGAAGCAATGTATCCATTGTGATAGTGCATTAATTGTATATGATTAGCTCAATTTTTGTGTTAGCCTGTGTCTATAGGTAGATGGACTTGTCTAGGAATCCTTGTTACTATCTCCTAGCACAGGGGGTTGGCCTGCGGGTACCACTTGGTTCGATGGAATGTGCACCTTACTCCGTTGGGTTCCCTTCTTTGTTCGTGATGGTGAGATTTCCAGTTGGAGAGCTCGTGGTTTCCGATTACATTTCATGCTTTATATTCATTTCAGTTGGTTCTTGTAATTATTACCCCTCATTTGTTATCGAGGTAGAAGATTGTATTTTGTAATCACACTTATTGGTTCTACCTCATTCGGGGAATGAGAGATGTAATCTTCTTGTTAAATTATTGTTATGAGAAATCTTTTTGTATCTCTTATTGTTATGATGTAATTTATCTTGTATGGAATGTATGAGTACTTAATTTCTTAAAGTAGATAAATGTTATGGATGAAATTATGATGTATGTATGGGTTTAAAAGTAATCTCAGTCTCATAACCTTCGAGGTTGTTGGCATTGGGTAGTGAACTTGCATGTTAATTGTACTTTAATTATAAAAAAATTATGCATTTGAGTAGTTAATTTCAACTTCCTCTAGCGTTATGTGGTAGGGCATTACACAGTGTGTCGTGCGGGTGTCCCTGACAAAAATTCCTCTGCTAACGCACAAAAAGGATGCCAATTGGAATGAAGGCAACGGGCTTAGGTGGAATTTCACCTTCAGATTTGGTTTTCTAAAGTGAGGAAGAGCAAAAAGGGAATTTGTGTAAGGGATGCAAATTTGCTCATATACAACAAGATCCACGGGAGTCGGTTAAGCCATATCACAAACCCAAGCGCCGTGCTACACAAGAAAGACCAAGGGACATGCTAGTTAAGCCATATCACAAACCCAAGCGCCATGCTACACAAGAAAGACCAAGGGACATGCTATCTTGCAGCAATTCCCTCCATTGCAAGTGAGGGGTTCGAACCTGTGACCTTGGATCTGATACCAATTGTTAAATTGGTGGTTATTGTTGCACTAAAATATTGACCTATTAATGCTCAATATAATCGCCAAATTTATATAAGATCCACAGGAGGTGATTAATCTACACCACGAATCCAAGCATTGTATTGCACAAGGAAGACCAAGGGACACACCATCTTGCATCAAAATGAAACAAGGAGGTGGGAAATCACCAATGTGCTACCAAATAAAATAAGAAAAATATATAGAAATATACATCTGATCTAATATTTAAAAAGCAATAAATATTGAGTGATAATACTAGTTGGAGACATATGAAATGTAGAGGAATGATTATAGAAGATGCCCCCAAGCCATTATTACCTTCACCTTTCCAAGAGGATCAATAAAACCAAGCTTTACACTATGTAGCAATGGAGGATAGTAAACAATAAAAATAGAAGAGAGAGAGAGAGAGATAATTATTTTTAAAATTTAACCTTTAATTTTTTAAATGTAGAGGATAGTGAAGAAAGAGTGGGAAAACTAGCCATCAAAATCAAATGCATGAAGCATTTTTCTTGAATTGTGAGCATTACCATTGGTAAAAGAAAGTTGCTAGGTGCAAACAATGTTTACTTTTTTTAATTTCTTGAGATGATAGTACATCACATGGATATTTGTGCATTTCTCCAACATCCTAGAAAAATTAACTACAATTAAGCATGTGATCCCAAGTCGATAGGCGAAATATGACTATGATATAAAATATGGCAATTTGGTAAGTGAAAATTGACTAATTCAAGGGCCAAGTGATCCCTAAAACATGCTAGGGAATTGGATTCCAAAGTGTATTCAAAACATAGCATGAAATTGTGATGGTACACAATTTTTTAGAGGAAAATAGAACATATAACAAATACTAACATTTGGGCCAACATGAAAAGGGCATTGTCTTCAAATACATAAAAATGAGAAGAGGTAATATATATAAGGAAGAATGGGGTAATAAACACATAGAGGAAAGAATGGTACAACATAAATACCATATGTTTCCACCCAATGTGTTTTAGCATGTACCCAAAGGTGGCATACCTCATCCACTACAATAGGGGATAATGAGCATAAGCACATATAGATTCAACAAATAAAGAAAAATTATCAATAGGAAATATGTACCTTATCAATGTGTTTAGAAAAATCATCATCGTCTAGGAGGTCATCACTCTCAAATGCATTTGGCATGTACTCAACAAAACTACCTAATTCAATATTAGCCAAAAAAATAATAATCATTGAAGGATAAATTATATAAGCTATAGAAATGAAAGTTAGGGGTGAGACATTAGCACGGGAATCAAACATATTGTCACTAGGAGGATGAAAAAATGGAACATGGAAGGCGTCACAAAAATATTTGTCACCACCAAGTTAGAAGGAGGAACATGGAAATGCTTGGCATGAAAATAATCAATATGATGAGCATGACTATTCCCAACAAGTGCATTGGTAGGTGTGGAAGAAGGTAGAAGATAATCATCACAAATGTTAATCTAAATGTGTTATGTCTGGGAAAATCCATAAATATTTGAGAAGGATGGAACAACACCAATAGGTAAAGATAAGAATGCCATGAGAGGAATTGCAAAGTCAATATGGGTAGGAAGCTTAGGTTTCAGGGCAGGTGCAAGAAGTTGGGTCCATAGAATATTCAAAAAGTGGAAGTGTTTTTCCTTATTTTCAAAATTTGTCATAGTTGAATTAAAAATTTGAAGTACTTACACATAGAATCTTTAAAAAGTCCAGTAATATGAAATGTAGTATTTTGAGTCTAGTTTTCAAATATGTCACTTATTTTGATATCGATATTACACAAATTAATTTTAAATAGGCATGTAAAAACCACTTTTAAAATCTACTTTTTAGGACCATACCATGCATGTGTACGACCACCATAATTTGACATAAATAAAATTATTATTTTTATTCCTTTTGGGGAAAGATGTGTATTATACTAAAGATCGATGAGGATTATTTTTCTAAATATTTTTTTATTAATTTTTTATTGGCCCTAATTGCTATTTTTGAAATCCCCTCATGTACGACCCTCATAATTTGAGTAAACTAATCATTTTTTGGAATTTTTTCATTGTGTAAATAATTGTGTCTAGATTGATGTCATATAATTTTTTACAAGAAAATTAAAAAAATAAGAAATTATTGAAAAATACGAAAAAACTGACATTTCAAATTTATTGACCAATTTCCTCAAAAATTAATTAAAAAATAGAAAAAGAAATCCAATCATTAAAAAAATACATATTTGAAAACTAGACATTGTCATCTATAATGGTCTTTAATTTCATAAAAAAATTGAAAAAAAAAGTCATCAGCCATATTGCCAAAGTTGGTTTTTCTCTTGATATTTTCTTGACATTATACTTGCAAGTTCAAGGCTAAGGGGTGGGTTTCCAAGCCTAAAAACTAAAGAAAAGGCATGGGTTTCAAATTTCTTTTATGAAACATGTACCCGCTCTGAAATGCATACCCTAGTTCTAAAATATTATGTAATTAGAAATGAGTACCCATTTAAAAAATTAAAAAATAAATAGGTACTCATTTCAAAACAAGTACCCATTTTGGAAAATAAAATGAGTACCTATTTTAGAATGGGTATGTGTTTTAAAAATTTAGGTTTGGGAACTCGAGCCTAAACGGGTAATCATTTTTTATGGAATGGTACCCATTTCTATTGGGACTTTTGCAAACCCAAAACTTCTCCTATATGTGGACTGAACTTATTGCTTTCACCCTTCAACTATTAGAAAGGCTATTGGGGAGAAAATTGGGGTGTACATTAAGGTTGAGGTAAGGCAACAAAAATATGCCCAAGAGGTTTTAGAATGGGAGCAATCTTAGGTGTAGGAAGCGAAGGAGTGAGGGTAGGAGGGAAAATAGTGGGAGAAGGCTTGGGTTGGACTGGGGGAGGTTGAGATTTAAGGAAAGGAGGGGGAATTTGTGCCATCAATTAAGGAGGAGAATTTTAGGTTTGTTTGTTTTTAAATTGGTAATGGTATGGAGGACAAGGAGGAGGTCTATGATGTTCTTTGGTAGGTCCAATAGAAGTAGGAGACTTCAAAATATGGATATCAAAGCCCTTATTGTTGGTATGTGGCGACTGATTTGTCCTGCTTTTTTGCGAAATTACTGAAAAAGGGAAAAATCACAAAAAGGGAAAAAAACTCCGATTTTGTATAACCCTAATTTATAAAGGGTTTAGGATAGAGTTACAATATCATTAGAAACAGGCGATTATTCGCGATATTGTAATAGGGTTTTGCACTGGTTAATAATATCATTGGATGGCTGCGATTTGGTGGATGTAGCCCACATTGGGTGAACCATGTTAAATTCTCTGTGTGATTTTATTTTTGGTTTATTTGATAAAATCTACGTTTAGCTTTTAGATATCTGCCTTTGAAAACCTAACAATTATGTGGATGTAAAGTAGGAATACCAAGAACTATAGGTATTTAGACTAAAAACAAAAGTTTCATTTATGAGTTGTAGTTTATTGCGGTGGGCATTGTGGCTATGAGGCAGTTTTCATTGCTATGTAAACTTGACACTATGACTATATAGATTGGGCATTATAGTTGAATAAATCATATGCTAATGCTCATGAACTCAGGGACAAAATTTTAGGATCTACTTGCCAAAACTCCCTAATCCTTCTCACTTGCGAAATAGGCACATTGTCCACCAATATTATGATAACTTGAGCTAAAGATTAGGACAAGGGGGAAATGGTGTGCCACTAAGGATATTGCCTTAGTTAGTCCCATAAGTGATATATTCCAACCTCAAAAATAGCTGTATGGAAATGGGAGAATGTGTACAAACCTAGAGATGTTGTGAGAGTGGTGTAAAAAGAAATAGTTATCAAATACACAAACTCTATGTGAGGAACAATGCTAAGGTGGTGTGTGTAGTGATGGATGACAAAAAGGGAAATAAGGATCACAAAGGACAAACAATATAGAGGAGAAGGATGATAAAGTTTTGAGATCTAGTTAGGGAAGGCTAGGGCTAGGGTCTTTGCTATGGCTCTAATGGAAATGGGGAAAATGGATTCCAATGGAGAGGAATGAAGGATTGGATGAAATGGTGTAGGAAGGAAGAATGAAATCACCAAGATTTCATGGCTATGGTGGCTTTATGGGCTCTTAGTTTTTAGTATTTGAATTCCTTGCTTGTTTCCCTACTTTGTAATGGAATCTATGTTGATCATATGTGAGTGAAGAAAGAGGATTGCATAATAATTTTTTCAATTTTTACTTTCTTGTGTGTAACCCTAGCAAAATGAAGGGTAAAAGTGGGTTTAAACTAAGTTTTCGGGGCAAATGACTATTAAAAACATAATACAAATTAGGATATGAATAGATGGAGAAAGTTGTTTTTTCAAATTCAAAAAAGGACACTAGCACCCACCCAACATAGGTATCCTTGAGGAGCTAAGAGTTCTAACTTTTAGGGTTGAGAAATGTGGGGTTCCTAGATCTACATGCATTATTGTTCTATGCTTAGGGAAAATGCCTAAAATATGTGATATGATCCTAAAGCATATCTAAGAGGATGGACATAAAAACAAATGCAAAAATGTAAATTGAAGATTTCAAAGTAGGGAGTTTCCAACCTTACAGTTATCTCTCTTTTAAATGTATTCTTAACACACTTGAGAGTCCATTGCAATAAGACAAAATTTTATGCTATTGTCAACATGTTTGATGGTATATTGCAACAAGAATTTTTTTAGGATATTCTTTAAACACTTGATCATGCATTGCAATAAGAAACCTAAGGGTTTTAGTATTGTTTTAATTAATAAAATGTAGAAAATGCACCATATATAATAAAAATAAAAATAAAAGTTGGAGCTACATAAATATAGACTCTAAATAGACCAAGCCTTATTGTAAGAACAAATGATCCATTGCACACTAGCCCAATCAATAAAATTAGTCATGTAGTCCAAAAATACCACAGTATCCTTGAAACATGTCCAACCATTTGATATGGGAATAAAGGAGCATATTATATAGATCCAAATCTTTCTCAAGTTGATCTTTCTTCCTCTTCTACACAAGAGCCCATGTTTCTTTATCATTCCCATCATCAAGAGCAACAAAGGAAGGTTGAGACCCATCAACTAACAAGGAATCATTTACTATAGAAATTGCCTTCCATGAGGGAGACTTTTCTTTCTTAACTAGGGAAAATGTCTTTTGCATTAATGAAGGTCCTTTGAATTCTAGGCTACACTTATAGGTGACACATGCAAGTCCTAATTGGGATCAAATGAAGATTATGAATCCCTCGAAAAGCCTTCAAATTGTAAAATGATAGGGACAAACATCTTTCCATCATGAAGTATGACAATCCAATTTGTTCTTAAAACTAGAGCAATCTACAACAGTGTGACATGTTTCATAACACCCTTAACAATGAAAAGACAAACCCTCATAATCCAAAGGCTAAGACCAACTATGATCACCAACTTTTAAAATAATCTCTACAAATAATTTTTTTTGAGATATCTAAATCAACTAGAATGCAACCAAAACTTTTATAAGTGAAATCAAAAGTGTAATTTTGAAGTATGGATTAATCCAAAATTGAAGTTGAAGTTTTGGGAGACAAACCAAAATAGGCGAACATCGAAAGATTTGGTAGATGCAATAAAAGCAAGATGCCAAGGTTTGAGCATGAGCGAATGCTACCCCTAGATCCAAAAACGATCATAGAGGATAGCATCTTGATCTTTGACCCATTCAAAAACTGCAATAAAAAACCCTCAAACAGAAGGATAAATCTGAAGATTACCTTCGATGATGGGTCACCAAGAATTGGAAATCGAGTTGTGTAAATTAGGAAGGCTAGGACAAAATCGGCTGAATCTACCAATCAACCCATTTGCAGCAAAAGAACTCTTCGCCTTCAATCATTGCATCTCTAACAGCATCTCCAAATTCCAAAAGAAGGAATCTTTTAGTGCAGTTGAGGAGCTTCACCTTCATCTGGGAGAATCCTACTTTGGAATATTCACATATTGAAGCAGGATTTGCCTTCCGTGTCAAAGCAGGATCCACACTAGCATGATTTTCTTGCATTCAAATGTATAATGTGAATAATTTGACGAGGCCAGACCTTTAATCAGAATTCCTCGTAGATAGAGACTATAAGACAAACCAAGGAGCTGCCACTTAAGACCAAATCAGAAATGTAATCGATTTGGTAAATTAATGATCTGCAAGATAATCAAATATAATGAACAAAGAAGATCAAACCCCAACAGGATCTGCGAAGAATTAGTTGATATTAACAATTATTGGGTAAGAGGCACTTCTCTCTTGGCCTAAAAGCTTCGGCAGTTTCCGGGAATAATTTTATATTCTTGAATAAAATGACAGGCTAATATCTACGATACTGCGTCGTTCACTTTTGTTGGTTAAAGAGACCGCATAAAAGTAACACGAGATCATCTCCTCAAGGTTATTGTATTTTCAAGAAGTTGATGTTGGAACATAGGCCAGTAGATTTTCCCACATATTTAAGATAAAGAGTGTCACGGCACTCTTGAACCCTAATTGCTCCACTCACTGGATCTCTTATATTGAGAGAAACGAGCAGCACTATTTTCCAATAAACTTTGCGAACATAGATTTTTCATAAATAGCACATTGAGGATTGAGTTTCTTACTCTTCATCTTAGCTCTTAGCTTTAGTCCATGCTCTTCTAATAAGAGTTCCTGTTTTTTTCTCGAATATGAAGCTATAAATAACTGCTTCATTTGCTCTGTCAGATGAACCAAAAATAGATAAGTTTCTAATTCAAAATTTGTTCAAAAGCATATGGTGGTAGGTCTTCATGGGGCTGTTTAATTTATTTTAGTAGTCATTTTTCAACTTTTCAAGGAGTAATTTGTGGAGCTGGTGATCTCATGAATATTTAATTTTGGTTTAAGCAGCTGGAGTGTCCCCATGCAAAAAAAAAATTATTACAGGAAAAAGATAATTTGGAATCTTTTTAAGCAGCTACTGCTTAACAATTGAAAATAAGCTGCGAATAAAAGGGATGCCGGAAATAAGCAGCAGCTGCATAAAGTCAAAAACGCCACATGGCTTCACAGATTTCTTTCCCTCTTTTTTAATATTTGATTTCTTTTTTTTCTTTTCAATTTTTAATTGCACAAATTATTATTAAATATTATAAATTCAAATTTAAGTTGACTCCCTAAAAATAAGCAGCAAATTATTTTTAGGGAATCAACTTAAATTTGAATTTATAATATTTAATAATAATTTGTGCAATTAAAAATTGAAAAGAAAAAAAGGAAACCAAATATTAAAAAAGAGGGAAAGAAATCTGTGAAGCCATGTGGCGTTTTTGACTTTATGCAGCTGCTGCTTATTTCCAGCATCCTTTTTTTTCGCAGCTTATTTTCAATTGTTAAGCAGTAGCTGCTTACAAAGATTCCAAATTATCTTTTTCCTGTAATAATTTTTTTTACATGGGGACAGGGAGTAAGTAAAATTTTCAGTCCAACACTGAACTGTCTATTGAGAAAATTTGAAAGGGCCTTGATTTTAGAAAGGCATACTGGTATACAGGGTAGAAGAATTTGACAACAAATTTATACCTGGGTGCTGCAGTGTGCCACAATTTCTTGCCTGCTTTATATACATGTATGAATGAAAATATTAATTATAATTTTTGCAAGTAAAAATCAGAGGCAAATGAAAAGAAGGAAAGTAATTTGTGGAGCTATGTGTAATTTTTTTCAATATACAGTTGCTGCTTATTTCCAGCCTCTTTTTTTTTCAAAGCTTATTTTCAATTCTTAAGCAATAGCTACTCTACTAAAGTAGGAAAAGATTCCAAATTATCCTTTTCTCATAGTTAAAAAATTGCATGGGTACAATTTAACTGCTTAAATTTAAACAGAAACTTAAACAGCCACATGAGAACATAGGATAAGTATCAAAATTTAATTTTTGATGATAAAGACATGAAATCCTCAATCATATTATTAGTCTAAAATCAGCCAAGTTCTATTTAGCCACAAAAACTCCGCAACGGTTGATGACTAAAATTCTATTTAACAAGTCATAGACTAAACCCCAGCAGTACAGTAATTATCTATCATTTTTATTAGCCAAAAAGTAACAACACCATTTCAGCATTACATGAAAATGGTGTTCACCTACATCCAATCCTTTTATCATTAGATTCAACGTGAGCTTTCCCTAACTAAAGGCCAAAGCAAATATTTGATCTAATTCCCAACCAACTAATTGGTCCTGAAAGTATTTGGAAATGAACATCTTCTAATTGAACTAACTACCATAAACTCCTCTCCTTTAAGTAAAAACTGTCAACTCCAAGTGTACTTCAGTAAAGAGAAAGATCGATCTCCAAGTATAAATTAAACATCCATCATTATGAAGACGAGCAACTCTGAGTCAATATGTAATTTACATAGCATACTTGGTCTGGAGAGGAAGCTCTTCAAGGTTATGAATTGCTGTCACACGTATACAACTCGTCTAATATAGTACATGACTTGCAACATATGAGCTGCTGAAAGTATGTGACCTCCATCTGGAAATATGGTGCCAGAGTAATGAAATGAAAATGAAAATAGGACACTCCCTCCCAACCTCTGCCTGTCCCTGTGTCCCTCCTAATTTTGGTGCACTAAAGCTATGGATGGGTTTTTAGTGTTCAACTGAACTTTGGTCTAATAGAGATATGGACAGGTCCCTATTATTCATCCTAATTTTGCTGCACCAGAGATAAGGATAGGTTTAATCATGGAGAGTGCCCTCTACTTACCGCTCAACATTAAGTTATTCAAAGCACTTCGTAATGCCCAAAAAAGAATCAAACACTTCCACAGTGACAACCGTAAAAAGCATTAAAAACCTTCCAAGGCCAACTACTTCATTTGTTTGCAGCATTGAGCAACTTGCATTTGGCAAGCCCTCAAAAATAAATTTCCTACATCACCTTCTCCGAGGATTCACCAATTGTGAGAATGTTGTGCTTCTTGTTGCATTATCTGATTCTTGGTCACTTCCTATTGCTGGCTCTAATCAGAAGGTAAAGATGACTAGCATACATATCTTACATCCATCTATTTAAAAGATGCCAAGAGATATCAGTCTCAAGTGTCTAAATTGGATTTGTGGCATAGATTAGATAGATGCCTTGAGATTGATATCTCTTAGTGTCTTTTAGGTAGACAAATTTAAGCTCACACTATCACGACCCATAATTAGGCATAATGAAGGTTTGACATGTAAATGGTCATCAAATTTATATAAAAGAGTTTTTTGTTATCTACACACTCCATTACAATCCCCTCTTGCTACCATTGTAGTTACACCTCAGGAAGGTGCAATGAAACTATATTCTTATTTGTACAATTTTGCTTGACAATTCCCTGAAGCTGCAGTGCATAATCCAGCTTTCATGTATGTCTTCCAAAGGTGGTGTATCTATACCCTTCCCTGCCAAGCAATTTTCTTCCGTCTTTCAGAAACTTTTGGTATAAACCATTGTTGATTATACCCATGAATCATGATAGTGGGACTATTGCATTTTGCACTATGTAATATTGGTTTAACTCTTAAGAGCACTTTTGACTGCAAGCCTTTAACAATGTACCTCCACTAGTACTACCCCAAATAAATACACAATGGACTCCCCCCTGCGATGCTGCAAAGTACTTGGGGCCAAGCAACAGAAATTTTCTTTAAACTGTTGAACTGACATGAGTCTCGATCCAGAGTAAGTAGACTTTTTGGCTGGCCAAAAACTGCACCTTTTAGCCATGAGATTTCCATCAAGCAAAATACTTTTATTCCTTACACCAGAGCCAACGATTCCCCATTCTTCTTGCAGGCCTGATGCATATATAAAGCCTCTTCTTCTAGGATCAAGGTGAATGATCCATCTCATATAACTGGCTAGCGGCTACATAAGTCTGATCCCGAGTAACTAGTCTTCTTTTTAAGCCAAAATCTGTGACCTTAGCCAGGAGATTTTCATCAAGCAAAATACTTTTATTCCTATACATCAGAGAAAAATGATCCCTTGTGCTTCTTGCAGGCCCTATTTAAAGTGTATTCTTCTATAGGATCAAGGTGAATGATCGCTATTATACAACTGGCCCCTCAAAGATCAATTAGCCTCAAAATCATTTACGAGAATCATTTTGCAGCACTATTAGCTAGATTTCTCCTCTTCTCTTTATTAAATACGATCCTTCTCTTGTTAATTAGTCAATCCTTTTCAATCCTCGTACAATTCTATTTCTTGTATTTGTAAATTGCGAAGTAAAGATTGAGGTCTTAATCCCACACCTCCAAAAGTTGATGCTGCTTTGTGCAAATTGAGGAAAAGCATTCTTGTGTCTTCTTCATGTGGAGACACAATCCATTGAAAGCATTGTAACTTGCACAAACATTCATGATCCAAGAGATAAAATATATCTCTTATAGTTATTTCAAAAATGCCCAAATTAATTAAGAAAAAATCTCCTTTAAAATATCCTAGCAAATTACAAAAATTGAATCCATAAGTTTAATTTCGTGTTTGTTTGACATTTGGAAGAAGCCCTGGTGTTGCCAACAACAAATTGATGTCCTCTACCTATGGTATCCTACAAGTAAAACATGGACGTGGCCATCACCATCTAATGCACCAGTCAACTAATTTGATTGGACTCAGATATTAGGTAAATATTTTTGGTTAGTTACCTTGAAATGTATGGCCATTGGATGGTAAATAAGTAAATAACAAATAATTGTCAGCTTATTTGACCATATCTCTTATTAGAGAAATTAAATTTCTAGTCCATTGTATTAACACTGAAGAGCTTCTGGGAAAAACTGTGTGAGCTTTCAAAAGAGCTCACACAGTCTTTTCCAGAAGCTCTTCAGTGTTCGTATATTTTAAGAACAGATAATGCAAAAAGATCTAGAATTATCTGATCTCTTTTTAAAGCCCTATTTAGGTGTCGACATGCCACTTAAAATGAACCATTTAAGCATATCAATGTAGTTACAGCACATGTCAAAGTAGAGAAATAGATAAGCTATTTATTCCATTGATATGTCTAATTGTGGCAACTCGACAACACTAGATCTCGTATCAAGATGCCTAGTTATTGAATATTAAAAATAAATGCACGACAAAGTTACAGCAAAATAAACATTTTACTGAAATGGAAATGAATTGGATTATCAAAAATCTCTCAACTGTAGGTCATAAGAAACATAGCTATGCTCAGATAGACAAAAGACAATAAATGCTAGGATAATCTGTGTGTAATAAGAATGGCAGGATGTTATATAGACCTAAAGTTATAAGTATTGTACTTGAGATTGAAGCTTACAGAAGGTATAGCATGAAAGGGCAACATCTAATACAATCATTTCATTCTATTAGTTGAAACGAAATACAAGATAAATGCATGCCCAAATAACAAGAAAAGGCCACATATGATTTTATACTCGCAAAAAAATTAATGGCTGCATTTTTTAATAAATAACACTTTAATGTCTTAAACACAAGAAAGAAAAAATTCCTTGCAACACAAAAGAAATTTGTGTTTACCTACACATATGATGTATCGTTCTCAATATACAAGCTGTGACTTATGAATCGCAGATTGATCATGTTACATATATTGTAAAATCAAGTTCTGTAATAATCAAAATAGCACAAAATTAATTAGTGTGGGTGCATCCCATTTGGACTTGGAATCATGCAACACACAACCATCTTGAGTGCTGCATAATGGGGGAAAAGGTTAGGAAAAACTCCTACACTGAAAATCCACATAAGCATTTAATATTTTCCCAGGAAAACTAATGTTTGTTCATTGGAACAATGAACAACCTGCATTGGAAAGCCCTCAAAGGAATTTATGTTGAATTCACCTTCCCTGAGGATTCACCAACTGTGAGAAGACATTACTTGTTGTTGTATCTTCTAATTCACGGTCACCTTCCCTCTCACTGACCCTGTCAACGATACTATTATCACAAGGCTCTGGATGAGAGAAGTGAAGGGGAATATGTCCAATGCGATTAGTACTGTTCTCATCTGGATCATTTTGCATTGAAGTCTCTTGTAGCTGAAGGGCATACTCTAAATTCCACAGCACATCTCCCATCGCAGGCCTATCAATACCCTGCTCTGCCAAACACTTTTCTGCTGTTTCTCCAAACTTCCGTAAAGATTCAGGATTGATTGTGCCAACAAGATGGGGATCGATAATCTGGTCAAGCATTCCTCTTTTTTGCCAATGCATTGCCCATTCTGCAATGTTAACCTGCTCTCTTGGAAGAGCGGGGTTAATTGCAGGCCTTGCACACAATACCTCCATTAGCACTACTCCAAATGAATACACATCAGACTTCTCAGTGAGTTGCTGCCGTCGAAAGTACTCGGGATCCAGATAACCAAAACTTCCTTTTACTGCAGTACTGACATGAGTCTGATCCAATGTAGGTCCAGTTTTTGAGAGACCAAAATCTGCCACTTTAGCTAGGAGATTCTCGTCAAGCAAGATATTTGTAGTCTTCACATCACGGTGAATAATTCCCTGTGCTGCTCCTGTGTGTAGGTAATGTAGCCCTTTTGCAGCCCCTATGCATATTTCAAGCCTCTGCTTCCAAGATAGATGGGGAAGATCCATCCCATACAGGTGACTCCTCAGAGGCCCATTGGCCATGAACTCATAGACCAGAATCATTTCACAACGCTCTTCACAATACCCAATCAGAGATACAAGATGACGATGTCGAAGCTTGGACAACATCTCAATTTCTGTTTGGAACTCTGTAAGGCCTTGCTCTGATCTGGGATTGCCTCGCTTAACTGCAACTTTGGTACCATCTTCAATTTCACCCTTATAAACCTTACCAAAGCCGCCCACGCCGATAATCAAATGTTCATCAAAATTATTCGTCGCCTCTTGTATCTCAGCAAATGTAAAGAACCGGCCCAGGCTTGAAGGTGCAGAGGAAACATAGCTACCAGTAGCACTCTTGTGGGAGCTTGTGGAAACTTTGCTGGCCATGGTTTCCGAATTTCCCCCATGAAGGGGCAGAGGCAGCCAGGCAGAGGGAGTCTGCTTTGACTCCCCCTTTGTACGGAAAAGCATGCAATAACCTGCCGCTATCAATCCTAGAATAGCTGAAGCTCCAGCCACCAAACCGACAATAGGAATCAACTCCTTCCTCTTCCCTTTGGATTCCAAAGGAGCAACCCCGTCTACACCATTTAGCCCATCCAAACTCCCCGCTGCATTGCTCATCTTCATAACTTCCAATCCATTGAGAATGGCATTCACAGTACCTAACTGGGAACTAGAAGGTCCAACTGCAATACGGAGTACCTCTGTTCCATTAACAACAAAGTCCCTATAAATCGGAATAGACAAGCCCCCTGTCCTGCTCGTGATATCAAAATCCATTAATGCAGATTGGTTATTAACATAAGCATTGAAATACATCTGGTACTGAGTCTTGCTCAAAAAGTCACAGAAATGCATCCGAACAAAATAGTTAAAATATGGATCCACGCGGAAGCTCCAGGAGATATTAAAATTTGGGTTTGCAGTGGCAGCGTCTCCCATTTCCTCTGCAGTTGCATAGACCGTGGGAGGGGCAATTTCATAACCAAACACCTCCGGGTATTTGATAAAGCTGGGGTTAGTAGAAACATTCTTAGCAGCACTTTCCACATCCAAATACTTCCGATCAGACTCCCAGGTTCTGAACAGAACATCGCCCGTCGAACCCAAATGGGGTCCGCCCATATTGATCCTATAAACAGTTTCCAAAGACAACCCATTAAGGTCACCGACCTCAAGAGGCCCGATAGGCTGAGCTTTCTCTGGAACAAGGTCATCAGGAAGCGAAACAACCTCAATGGCATTGATAAATGCCAGCGAATTATTAGCAGGAGAAAAAATGATTCTTAGATGGTTTGAATCCACATTGATGATGTATTCCTTTAAGAGGTAGAAGTCGCCATTACGGTTTTTAAAACTGAAGGAATTGAGCAGAAAGAACTTGTCCGTTGTGACATTAAAAACAGCTGATTTGAGATTGTGGGTATTGTTGGAGATGGGATAGAAATATAGACGTACCCAGTGTTCGCCCTGTTGTTTGATGTTGAAAGTGTAAGAAACCCGGGAGGTGAATACCCGGGCGGTTGTGTAGAGCGCTGAACCGGCATTTGAACTGGCAGGTGCTGTAACCGCTTGGCCAGGTGAGGTCTTTCTAACTGAAGTTGAGTTTTCTTCTGTCTGGAATGTTCGCCCATCGGTTAGCTCTGTTGAGCTGGTTGCTCCGCACTTGATTAAGTAGTTGTCTCCAGTGACGAAGGTTCTCGCACACTGTGACTGAACGAAGCAAAGGAGGAGTATGGTGAAATAATGTACCGAACTCAGAGCCATCTCTCAATGTTTGTCAAGATTTGGGTTTGTAGACATAAAGCTGCATGAAAAATCAGCATCAATGCTGCAGTTCTGCTGAAAATTTAGCTGGGGTCGTTGCCAATCTTCTTCATCAAACCAGAGAAGGAAGAACGACCATTATCCAAAGAGAACCATTTAGGGAAGTTCTTAAAAAAACTATGGAGGTCGGTGTGGGATTTTGCCGGTACCTGGTTCAAGTGCGTTCCGTTTTTGGAGACGTAACAGGGTTAGGAAATAGAGGAGAGTTTGGGAACGTATCGGATTAATTTGTTTTTATTTTTTTTAATTATTGTGATAAATATATCGTAGTCTACCTTTTATAAATGTAAAGGAGGATTTGTATTCATGTTTGTAGTAATTAGGTAATGTGGGATTCTGGTTCATGACTTTATTGATAACATTGTTAGCAATGGTTTTGTTTGTATTTATATATATTTTAAAAGGGTTTGTATATATATATATTTTTTTGTTTATATATTTTTTTTCAAAAGAGTTTATATTGAGTGTTAAATATATGTTAGCAATCTATTTGTAATTCTATAAAATGATTTGTATGCACATTTTTAATAGTAAGTTGTGTTTGAAGGTTATGTGTGGATTATGTGGGATGTGTTATCATGTTTTTAATGACAATGTTGTTGGTATTGATCTTGGCTTGTATTTGTTTCATTTTATGTTGTGTCAATAAATATTTCTTAAGAGGATTTGGTGTTCACAATTTTAACTATAAGATGTGTTTTCTTTTGGATTGGAATATATTTGTCTCATTGAGAGGATATTACATTCACTTTCACCGACAAGTTTGCTAATATTAATCTTAATAAATTTTGGGTGCCCTCACAAAAGGAAAGAGATACTGATGTTCAAAATCTAGGCCATTTAAAGAAGTGGGGATTCAAGGGTTAAATTTGATGGTCATATGCTTAAATTTTAGCATATTAATTATTAAGTATAACTTAAAAATGAATTTACTAAATCAAAATAAAGATGAAATTGAAATGAAGTGTCAAAATTCCTAATTAATAAAGTAAATATATATCTAGCATTTTTTGTTACCATCTTTAATCATGAATCATTCTTGCATACAACAATGAATAGATCATTATCATGTTTTTCTTAATGGCCATAGTTGATTGTTAAATTTAGCTTCAAATAAAATAATTTTGATATTCATATAGATTTTGTTTGATAGATAAAGAAGCAATAGAATGTTTGAAGTTATACCTCAAGGGAATTCCTACATTGACAATGGAACATATCTTTTATTATAAGTTGATTTGAAAGGAAGCTACACTCTGAAGGTATTACAATAATAAAAATTGCATACCCATGCCCTTTTCTCTTATGCTTTAGGTCCACTTTGATGAGAATGTCTTAAATACATAATTGGCAGCTTACAAATGGCACTTTTACATGAATTTGGCTCATGACATCACACATCTTGATCTCCTTTTATGTTGATATCCAAATATTTATTCTTGATCACCAAATCTACATCATCATCATATAAATTATTAGATGTTGTATAAACGAGAATTTTACCAAAGACCAAAATGCTTATAAGCTAATCACAAAATAGGAAAATAGAAAAAAGATAAATTCAATACTTATTATTGATTAACAACATTACAAAGAGTAATATACAAATATATAGACCTCTTGGGTGCAAACATAAAGGAGGTGACAAATCCAAGAGGTATGAGTTAACTCTAAATCACTCTCAATCAAGGGGTGAGTTAACTTAGCCTAATTGACACAAAGGTGATCTTCACTAAATAGAGGTGGCACCTAACTACCATCACATCAAGAGTCAATAAGATAGTTGCAATGCATGTGCACCTCAAGCCAAGGTGTATACATGTCATTATTAGCTACATATGCAAGGATATATAAATATTTTAGTTATCCTAAGCAAACTCTAAAAAGAAGCTTAATATCAAACTTTAGGATAAATATATTCAAGTTGAATAAAATATTACATCAAAATGTATATCGATTGCATGTTTACAAATGCAATATCGATCTTCTTCTTTGTTGTTAATTCAATCCGCCAATAGATTGACCTAGGATAACTTGTTCATCTATCAAGTCAATAAGCTCCTAAATGAAATCTTTATACACCACCTTAAATAGACTCAAATATTCAAAAATTGGAAACAAGTGATCTTTTATATATAATCTTTATTAATTTATTCTTATGTGTTAATTTTTTTACTTGTATGATAAAATTTATAACAATCAATATCAAACTTAAATGACTCAAAAATGATCTACAAAAAATATTTACCAAATCAAAATTTTAAAACATTCATCAAACTAAAACAAATAATTTATAACAATAATAAATTAATTCACAATATCCTCAGCTTTATTCTTATGTTACAGAAAATCTAATGAAATGAATTATTTTATAATCATTAAAAACACCATCATAATTTTAGGTCAAAAGACATTCGACCTCCAAAATAACTAAACCAAATAGCAACTCTTTATGCTTCACCAATATTTTGGTGGTTGATTTTTCTCCTTTTGCAAGCCTCGCCTTAGGAAAGAAAGTGGCAAGCAATCAATGTTTATGATCTCCTTGTACTTGGGGCTTGCATTGCTGGTGGAAAGATTTATCATGAAGTTTTGTTGTCTTACTACGTTTCAAATGTCTGTCTATGAAAATAAAACCTCTTCTGACACAACAATGCTTCAGTATTTTACAAAAACTCGATGGTTTTCAACTCTGAAAGCTTATGATGCCCTGTTTTCAGCTACGGATAATTTTCCTCAAGCCAGTTTGAGCCTTCAACCATGAACAAGATAACAAGCCTCCATATCGATCGGAGCTTTGCACCATTCCATCTTCATGTTTTTGTTGTTTTATATATATTTTTATTCATTTAAAACGATGCATGGATTTTTTTTTTAAATTGTATTTTATAATAAATTAAATTATGATTATCAAGTCATATCTGATATTTCTGTTAGAAATTCATTTTCTTCATGTTATTTTGACTTGTTTAGATAGTTCATCTTAAATCACGCTAATAAATGAATCCTATTGAAAAAACTAGTATGTTTTCAGATGAACTACCTAAACAAATCAAAGATTAAAACGTGTTGTTTAACGTTACCCTACCATACCATCACAACAAGTCATAGATAAAGAAATTGTGATTCAAGCTGGACAAAAACCTATTGACCATAACTATCAAACAGATTTGCAGTCAAATGGTAGTAATAAAATATGTTACTATCTGTTTAAAATTAAAAAAATATGTAATTACCGTTTTGTATTGGTTTATGGTAAGTTAACTGGTAGTGAAGTAATATGTTGCTATCTGTTTATAACACATTTAACCTACAAACCAACCATAATGATGACAATAATGGAAGCAAAACAATAACAGAAGGATGGGTTTAATCTGTCTGATTGTACGTTATTGTTCTTGGTACCTAATCGATGGTAAGTGCTTACACTTTACTTTTATAGATTGAAACCGAAGAACGAATCTTGAAAAGATGTTTTAGAGAGATTTTTATTAGTGCAGAGATGGATCAACCTCGTTTCAGTGCTTTCTATCTGCTCCTCATTCCTTTACTTTTTATGTTAACCAGTCCTGCTCGCTTCCCACCTGCCCTTCTCTCTTTCCACGTGCAATCTCCATGCTTTATAGTATCTCCTGCAATTAAGAAACTTTAATGTTTCCCGTTCTAGAAATCTTTAACGTCAAAATTGCATTGATCTTGCCGCTTAGAAATCGTTGTTTCATAATACTCATTAAATGTCATTCCCCGTAGAAACAGATGTGTTTTGTTTTTATTTTCTGCTATAGGTTTCACACATTACAAAGTCCTGAATCTATAATGATATTTTTCTTTAGATATAAGAAAGGAGGGGTATTCATTTTTATCAAAATTGTTGAACAAGTTTATTTTACTTTTGTTATATTATATTTTTGAAAGTTTGAATTTTGATCGATATATAATCGAAAAACATGCTATCGCTTTATATTTTTTCGATAAAAAATATTTAAAAAACAGATAATCCAGTTGCCGTCGTTTAATTGTCGGGGTTGCATGAAAGGAATATTTTGTGATCTCCCGCCATTTCACCAGCCAAAAGTCAAACAATTTCTGTACATATATTATATATAAAATAAATTCCATCTCTGATATTCTGACATCCGATGCTGAGAAATTAAAAAACGTAATAAGAAAATCTAATCAAAGAGGAACGATCATGGCGGATATAGACCTTTGACAAGGTGAGAGTAATTATTGGATTTAACAACGGAAGTGAAATAAAGTTTGGAGGAGATGTCCAATTGAAATCCATTTTAATTTGGAACTTTGATATCACGGGTTACAGTCTGTTAGACTTAATTATGGTTCGTCCACACCCAATACGACAATTAAGCGGGCCTGCCAAAGGGAAATCTGTTAAAAAAGCTTTGGATTTCAACCTTAACTTTATTTGGCCTTTGTGGGGTCCAGTTAACCATTGGACCCAACATTCAAATTCAAATGGATTAAATTCGGACCCAACAACTTTAGAGAAACTAGTCTTTAGGAAAATCAAATGTGGCAGGACATTAAACTCATATCAACTTTTCTTATGATGACTTTGGATTTGACATAAATTAAATTTAGTTGCTCTTCCAAATTTTAGCAGATCATCTAATTACTAAATGGCTAGGTGATTGTGTTGATGACACATGTCCTAAACTCATAGAAACTTGGGAAACATGTAGCATAATATCATATATCTTGATTATTAAAATTAAATTGATATTTGGTCAAAGGTAATTTGATAAACAATTAAGACATGCAACTTATCCTATTGAATCTAATTTTACTAGTTTTAATATTAGTTAAAAAGGATGAATTTTAAATTTCACATAACTTAAACTATTTGGTCGTGGGGCCCATGTATACATGTGGATATTTATAGGTACGCAATGGATGTTGAAGTATCTTTTAAGTGTGTGCTTTTTACTCCAATTAATTATAAAGAAATAAGAAATACTAGAAATGAATATTTTAATTGATTAAACATTAATAAAGTTAAGTTTAATATGTATGATAGAGCTATGCTACAAAAGAGAGTGCTTGAAAGACAAAGAAGGTTAAATGAACATTTCTAATTTGAAGAGTGATGTAAAATAGGGGAATTGAAGTTATGTAGATTGGTTTCAAGTATGTTATGTAAGAGTTTTGATGTTGTTCAAGTGCATAAAATTGTAAACATTCATAATGTAGAGAAACACAATTTAATGGACAAGTTTTAGAATAGTTGTAGTAGCATTTTGATTATAGTAGAGATTGTATGATTATGTTAGTGACCCTTACTAGGAATGATTTCAAAATTTTGAAGAATGTATGAGACAATTTATAGATTCCTATTATGCTTATAGATCTAGAATATGATACATTTGTGAGGAGAAAATGAGTTCAAACATGCATATCTAGGATTTATGGGATTGAAATGAATGCACACTAAAGAGAATGGACACTAAAATGAGTGCATAGTATAAAGTATAAATTGTAAAATACTTACAACTTTTTACTCTACATTTTGCCCACACTTTAACAAACTTATAACACTAAGTGATATAATAAATTAAAATTACATAAAAGTAAATTCATCAAATAATTAATATTTTGAAGATATATATATATATATAGGTTAGTGCAAGATCATGATGGGTCAAACAGGGCCTCTAAGTGACAATGAAAATATAAAAAATAGACTTAAGCACCTTCACATAAGAATTTGAATAGGTTATTAACATATAATTTGTCGCAAATTGAATGTAGTTTGTAGACTACTAAGCCTTTTTTGAAAAACGGGAATTTGATTTGGGGTGATCCCACAATACTGGTTTACAATTTTTGGCCAAACTGGACACTGAAATATTTTTTTCTAACTAAATTTTCACTTGCGGGCACCTATAGCAGTTAAACCATGAGGAATTTGAAGATGATGCAAACTAGTGATTTGTGACATTTTGTTTGAAGACTCTAAATATTTTTTTTTTCAAAAAAAATCGAATCAAATTGCACTTATTTTTCCATCTCCTTCGAAAACTAGTTTTTTTCAGTAAACATCATTTTTAAGGAGTGGCACTCACCGTATAATGCATAAATTTTTTTCCATAAAGGATTAAATTCTATTTTTTTCGAATTTAGATTTGTAACTATGATATCTAGTGCTTCCAATTGGTTTCATAGTGTTTTATTGAATATTTTTTCCTTAATCAAGTTTTGAAGTTAAACCAATTACAATTCAGATAGGGGTGAACCGTAAAACGCTTAACTTTTTTTGTGTTTATCGAAATTATTTTTTTTGTTGGATCAAGGACTTCAATATCTAATGCACTCATATTTTTCAAAAAAAAAATTGATAATCTGCTATTTTTCCACATGTGTAGAACAAAAAGCTTGATTTTCGATGAAAAACCTATGTTCAATAAAACTAAAAAAATAAATATATAATAAAACCAAAACATATTAAAATTATATTCGTTAGATAGCTCGTTCTGGGGACTATCGTCCTCTAGTTGGGTTTGTGAAGTCTCCTCCATTTTCATCTTCAACCTGAGCTTTGAAGCACAAAATTCTGGACTTTTTTGGTGCCTGAGGGGGAGAAAGGGGGAAAAGAGGGGTTTGAGCGAACCCCCCTTTCCACAAGCCTTCTCTTCTAGATTTTTTTAAGGAATGGTGGGCCCCATCATTAAATGGGTTTGCTCGAAGGGGGGTTCTATCAAACCCTCTTTAGGTTCGCTTGAACTCCCAAAAACCATTTGTTTTTGCATGGGGTCATTTTTTGCAACTTTTCCTTCCTCACTGGAATTGTAAACCACTTTTGTGGGTTTACCCTTTGGTGAAAATTTAAAATTTCAATGCAGTAGTACTTTAAATTTTAAAAACAATAAAAAATAGCTGATTGTCCAACCACCCTAAGTATGAGCAAAAAAAAAAAAAAATCAATTTTTTCAATATAAGTAGAGGACACATGCTCGGATGTGACATATTTTTTTGTAATTTTTTTGCAAGTAAATAATTAGTTATGAATTTTCTAGTAGGAATTTTTAAAAATATTAAAAACCATTTGTCCAACCACCCTAATTTGGTCAAAAAATTATGAAATTCATTTTTTTAAAACTAGATTTTGTGAAACATAAAGTGTGGTGCATCTTTCAAATTCAAAAATATATAACTGTTTAAAATTTATAGATATTCTTCAATCAACCTATCAATCAGGAATTTAACACATAGTGCATGCAGAAAAACAATAATAATCATTTATTAAATTTAAAATAAAGCATATCTTATATTGGTAAAATATTGATAATTTGTTGAATAAACCTTTTTCGTTTCATCAAATTCAGATGAAAAAAAGTCATAAGTATGAAGGGTGAAGTTTGTAAAACCATTGCAACCCCTCTAAACACGTTGGAGAAGTTGAATTTTCAGGTTGGACACCCTCAAGCCAAATCCCAAAGCAATCTCGAGGCAATAACCATGGCAAAAAAATGTCAGAAAAATTGATATCCATTATTATAGATATTTGATAGAAAATTTTACTTAGAAATATTAATATATATAATATAATATATGGTAAATTAATATATACTAAGAAATATTAATATTTTATAATAGACATTATATTTAATATAAATATTATATATATTAATATTATATGTTATATTATATAAATATAATATTATATATAATAATGTAATATATTATAAAAAATTATTTGGATTGTTGCAAGGGATTTTTAAATATCATATTTATTATTATAAAACTACAAGGAACTGAAAGCAATATATACATCTCTCTCTCACACACACACACACACCTTTCCATTGTACTTTTATCTATCTCCACCCACCCTCTCCCTCTCTACCTACATTTCTCTCAATTTGTCTCACACTACCTCTCCCTCCTTCCCACCTTCCCCCCTCTCTACCTCTCTCTCAGACCCTTTCCCTTCTACTTCTCTCTATATCCCTTCCCTACCTTCATCCCTCTCTACTTCTCTCTATATCCCCTCTCCCTTCATCCCTCCAATTGTACCTCTCTCTCCACTTACCCCCCCCTTTATCCCTCATTCCCTCCCTTCCTCTCTCTCTCTCTCTTCCTCCATCTATCCCTCTGACCCTATCTCTCCCTCTCTCTACCTACCCCTCTCTCTACCTGTCCCTTCCCCCCTCTCTCTCTCTCACACACTAGGTCTCTCTCTTTGTACCTCTCCCACCTTATACCTCTCTCTACCTACCCCTCTCTCCCTCCTTCCCTCTCTCTCTCCCTCCCTACCTCTCTCTACCTACCCTTCCCTCTCTCCATCTCTCTCTCTCCCTCCCTACCTCTCTCTATCTCCACTCACCCTCTCCCTCTCTACCTACCTTTCCCTCAATCCATCCCACCCTACCTCTCTTTCTACCTAGACCTATACCTCCTTCCCAACTTCCCCCCTCTCTCTACTTCTCTAGATCTCCTTCCCTCTCTACTTCTCACTATCTCTCTCTCTCTACCTACCTCTCTCTACCTACCTCTCCATGTCTCCCTCATTTCATCTCTCTCCCTCTATCTCTCCTACATTACCTCGCTACATCTCCCTCCCCCATCCCTCTCTACTTCTCTCTATCTCTCCTCTCTCGCCATACCTCCTAACCGTCCTAATGCAATACTTTATGAAGGCTAGTTATGATGTATGGATGTTAGCCGAATTGGTATAATGCAAGTTACATGGATAAATTTCCTAATTCACATATGGTGCCGACAAAGAAAGTTTTAATTATTTTGTTTTCATCTAACTAGGTTGACCTAATTGATGATCAAGATATGCTTATATATAAGATGTTTTGAGGAATGAGAAGAGAGTGTGTGTGGTGGAAGTGGATACATGGAGTGAAAGTGAAATGTGAAGAGGATAAGGTGTGTGAAGATTTGAGCTTAAATGCTTTATCAATTGTGGTCAGTGCAATTTTTGTTGAGAGACTACTGTGTGAGATAGTACTTCATATTATGAGCTTCATTGGAACTGAACCCTGCATATTGAAGGTGTATCCTATCAATTCAATCTATTGGTAGTGAGCCACTATCATTATATCTTGGTAATTAGCCATCTCTTATACTCAGACTGTGAGCCTTGTAAGGATAGTGAGTCCTAGCAGTGAGCCCCATAATATTTTGTATCTGGATATAATATATTGTGAGTTAACCCTCATCATGGTTTTCCCTCATTGGGTTTTCCACATAAAATTCCTAGTGTTCATGTGTATGGTTTCATTGATTTGTTTTTATGTTTCTTCTTGTTGATTTAGTCATAATTGAGATAATGTTTAATTGGATTTTAATATGGTTATATGGAATACTGATTCACCCCCCCTCTCAGTATTTTGGATGTTCAACAATTGGTATCAGAGCTTGGTTCCTTAGAAGAAGCCTAACAACTTGAGGAAGATCCTAGAATTTGAGCATAAGAAATTTTTTCCTCAGTAAGTAGTCTCTATCGAATATTCAGAATAAATGGAAGATTTGATGAACAAGTTGATAAAATTGAATGAGTACATTGAAAATTTGCAAAGTAAAAGTATTGAAGCATGTGATATATTGGTTGAGGGAGAAGAAATTATCTCTAGCCTGCTGCAACAATTGGATGAGAAGAAAAGAACTGAAGAATATCAGGAAATTGAAATTTGAAGGAAGATGGATGAATGCATAAAGCTTGAGGAAGAAGAAAAAATCTTGAGGTTTGATCTGGAAAAGGAAATAATTTTTGAAGATATATTTAAGATAATCTCGACGATGCTCGAAAGATTGATTACTTCTCAAAGATCGAAAATGGATAAGAGTGGTTTAGGGTTTGAGGAAGGCTAGAGTTCTAAAGCGAAGCAATCCACTGGAAAGAAAACTAGGTACAAAAATGGGCAAATCAAAGATCTAAGAAAGGATCCCCAAAAAACTCTTGTCAAGTGACATGATGCTAAAAGGTATTTATCTTTCAATGGTGTTTTTTATTCCTACAAGAAATTTGGTCATAAGGCAAAGGACTACAAAAGTAAATTGAATGACTCTTTATCATTCCCCGAAAAATGTTTTAAGTGCAAGAAAAATGGATATAAAGTTGGTCATTTGAATAAAAAGGAAAACATAAAGAAGAATGTTGTTTGTTGTAAGTGCAAAAATTCGGAACACCCTAGTAATAACTGCAAAAGAAAGAAAAATAATTATCTGACAAAGAAGAATGATCAAATATTTGATTCGGAAGAAGCTTGAAAGGAAATGAAAAGGATTTGGAGAAAGGAATCAAAATTATCAATCTTATCTATGTTGACCTCCAATGCAGATACTCTTGTCAATTTCTAAGTAAAAGCAGTGGCTAAGGGGGAGCAATTATCAGAAAATCTAATAAACCCCCTCATCGGTACTTGTATCATATCATGATAAAATTATATTTAATCCGGTAACAAGATTAAGGTACTTTTTCTTAGTCGCATGTGTGAAGGATGAAGTTTGCAAAACTTGAAAGAATGGATACATACATAATTTTCAAGGTAATCTACCTACAAGTTGAAGCATTTATTAAAAAAAAAATCAAAATGGAAGGAAAATTTAGATAATTCTAAAGACTTATGTATTTTTGAAGAAGCGTGCAAAGCAAGCTTAAAAGGAAATTCATAATTTCATAGTTTGAAGAAGAAATCAAGCAGATTCAAATTAAGCTCCAGAAGCAAGATATCTATACATTTCTTGTTGGCATTTACAGAGGTATTCCTATTTACACAATCTTTCATTTTTATTGCTAGGATAATTCAAAGGTTGTGAGTAGTGCAGATAAAGTGAAAGTTAGTTTGAAAAGATATTTGAGGAATGTGTTAGAAGAGTTTGTTGCTGTATTTCCATGCATCCCTCCAAGAGTGTTTCCCACATAAGATATCTATGCATTTTTTTACATTAAGATAGAAGATATGTTGCTAGTTCAGTTGAGAATGCTTTGGGAAGGTGAATTGAAAGAGAGCCATGATGCCTATACAGTATTAGTTGAGGGTAAGTGTACCAATATGTGACACAATTTAGGTGCCAAATTGAAAAAAATGTCCAAAAAAAGCCCGAAATAAGCCATTTGGCGTGCACCAAATGGGAAAGTTGACATAAAAGGCAAAAAATGGTTTTCAAACCATCATTTGTCTTCAACCCACGGCTTGAGAAAGAGGATTTCAGGTCTGCAACTCACGCTCGCCAAATCTCATCCATTGTTTGCATCCTTAGCTTTCCATTTTCCATGAGGATGTTGCCAACATGTTGAAGAGCTTGAAGATTGCAAAGAGGTATGTATTTTTGTTCTATTTATTTCAAATTTGATTTAGAATGCAAATTTAAATAAGTTTTTATAATAAAACTTTGTTCTAATTCTCAAGGAATGAATCTCCACCTCGAAACATTGAGAATTCACAATCACCTCCTCACGAAGAGCCTCCTATACAAGAACAACCTAAAACTCCTCCATCAATTCATAGGCATCCTCAAGGAATACAAGAAAATATTCAAAATCAAATTGAAAACAATAAAAGAGACATTCAACAATTAATTGGAAGATTAATCGAGCATGTCGAAACCCACCCTTATAGGAGAGGGATTGTTGAATCATTGAAGTCAATTGTAACTCATGTAGGAGAAATGAGTGAGCAAATGATTTTTTGGTCAAATAATAGGGCATGAGATGAGACAATTTTATGTTAGTGGTTTGTCATATGCAGATGTCAAAAAACAAAAAAATAGCAAAGTTGACTTGTGTGCCCTATTTATAGACCCGAGAACCAATGAACCTTTGTCTCATGCATGCAGGAGGTTCCCCATCTATTGGTGCCACCATGAGTTAATTAAAAACAAATTTTGGGAGTGGTGGTGGATGGTATTTGACCAACCTCCATGTAATAACCATGAGGTGCCACAATAATTTTTGAGGAAACTCTATTGCGAGTTTGTCCTTAATAAAATGCCAAACTATTTTGACATCTTAGACTTTTAGGGCAGAGGTGGGGGCTCCACACATGATAGACCTATTGCACGATGTAATCCATAGTTGGCACAGAGATCCTTGGCTAGACTCATGGTGGAGCATGTCGTTGTTACTTCCATTGTTGAGGATAGTGTAGAGGTGGACACACTAAATTCGATTGACTCACTCACCTAGACCATTTTACAATGTGTGAGTCCTCTAGTAGAGCTCAGTGTGGAGGAGACATGTAGGCCCCGAGCTCCACTCCACCATTTTGGTGCTTGTGTTGTTGTTTGCATGTACAATTATTAGAGTGCTTGTGATGCAACTACACAACCTACATTGGTTGCAGAGGCGATGACTTTCACAAATGATATTTTGAATGATACATTCGACATTGACACTCAGGTAAAATTTAGCAAGTTATTTTAATGTTGTTTATTAAATTATATTTTGAAATTTAAGAATAGCTAAATTAGTAGAATTTTGATATGATGAAATTTCAGGGTTATATTGTTCATGAGGCATGCTCTATGCCTACAGACCCTTATACATTTTCGACGATGAGTCCACAAGTATGCAACTAGTATTAAAGATATTATTATTGCATTTGAACAGTTGAATGTTATATTTGAATGTTTGTCTCATAACATGCTTTGGATTTCAAATAATTTCTTGGTGCAGCTTCTTCCTCCACACCGTGCAATTCATATCCTCAAAAAACGTACACTCAGGTAGCCTTTATTCATTAATGTCATTGTAAAACTATGTTAGCTATTTTTCATATTTTTGCGTATATACAAATCTAAAAAATTGATGAGAAACACAAACATTGCATTTGTATTCCTTGATCGTGTCACATTATGTTTTCCTAATTCACTTTTTGTTCCTTTATTCCTTACTAATCCCATACCATTAACATTTAATAGTTCACCCTATTTTCCATGATCCCCTCCTAGCCCATCCCACTAATATCTTCTAGTCCATGGTATGTGTCATTATGTCCTTCTACTCCCATTATTATTTCACCCTAGAGATGTTCCATGATCCCCTATGTTCCACCCTATGTTCCTTTATATCATCCTATGTTATACCATATTTATCCACATTTCATCCTAGATAACTCTTCTCTTTTATTACTACACATAGGTCAAGTTCACAGTTCGTGTACTATAGTCAAAACCTAGACACCTCCTAATTCACCCTATGTTGCATTATTCCCTAATAATCACATCCCATTAACCTCTAATTGTCCACCCTATATTTTTTATCCCATCCTAGCCCATCCCATCAATCTATACTAGTCCATCCTATGTTCCATTAATCCCTTTGGTGCAGGGGCACCACTCTTTTCTATGTTTCTTCATTAAGTGTCTGATAGGCAAGGTGTGTTAGGATGTTTGATTTTAGTTCTTGAGTCTTAAATATGATCATTCTATATAATTGATCAAATTTGAGGGGCTTTTGTATTCATCTTGTAAGGTTTGCAAATCATGTGGAAGGAATTATCAAAATTGACAAGGGGTGTCAAGGTAGATAGGATGATGTTTTCTTGAGTAATTAATGTTTTCTTAGTTTAATAAGGTATCATTAGACTATTTGTAATAGTTTAGGTGTTTAAGAGGGTTTAGGAAACAATAAAGAGTCAAAACTTGAAAGTGCCAAATTTGTGAGTTGCATAAATGCAACAAATTTGTAATGCAATGGTCACAAGAGGTTTAAAAAGAAGTTGTAAGGTAGTTGGGAATTGGTTTGATGAGGAAAATCCTTTAAAAAGGCATGACAACTCATTTTATAATGTTGGCTTGAAGTTTGAAGCATTGGCAATAAGAATATCTCTATTTTTCATCAAATTTATGAGTTTTCTTGTCATTTGTAGGCCTGTATGATCCCATACAATTTGATTATGCCATGTAAATAATTTTAATTTGTGGTGGAAGGTGTTAACAATCTCTTGGAATAGGTTTGAGGGAGATCTATTGTGATTTGTGATAAATATCCTTGTTTTCCTGTGATAGACCGAGGACACCCTATTTGAGGGTTTTGTAACCAAAATCATGGTTTAAGGGACCTTACACTGATTGTACCTATTGTAACTAGTGTAATGGGCCATAGGGAGTCTGATTAGGTTGTATTTTTCATGAGTAGAGTTGTGGAGAATGAACTAAGGAGATAAACCTGCTGTCTTGATGAGTTTTGTGAAGAAAAACACATGAAGATGGAGCCTTGGGTCTAGGGTTTGTGGAAATCAATGAGAGTGTGGAGTTTTTTCCATCTTTTGAGCATATTGGGGTCAGAATATACATGTATGAGTTGGTGGAATGGTTTGGGAGGTTGTGTAAGTGGGACTTTTAATAAACCCTCTTGACTTGGCATAAAATTGAGGGTTTTGGAGTTTTCTATGTTGGAGGTGTCAACCTTGGGTGTTGATTGTGGTTTTAGAGGTTTGAGGGAATAGGAAATTACTCCCCAAGGTTTCAAGGGTCTGTGTTAAGTATAAAGGTATGTTGATTTATAAATCTGGCCCAATTCATGGCCTAGGACAACATTGAGGGTCTAATTTCAAGGGATTGTTCCAAAAGACTTGTATTTGGTTAAGAGATATGTTGTATAACTCTGAAATGGGTATTCAAATCCACCTTCTAATTATCAAGTGTTTTGGAAATCATTGGATTTAAAGGCCAAAAACTAAATTTGCACTACTACTAGGTTACATGGGTGAAAGTGAGAAATTACACTCTCAACTATTGTCAAGCTTTGAGGATTGTTTGGATTACTCTAATAGGGAATTTTAATCTTGTTAGATTCATATTGAATGCAAGTTGTCACTTTGAATGAGTTTGAGCCCCCTCTCTGCATCACCCTTATGTTCCCATCCCATTACCCTCTCTTATTTCACCTTATGTTCCATTATCCCCTCTTGGTATTTATATCAACATGATACTTGAGATATTGTTTCATTTTTAGTTGTTGAAAAGAGACAACCCCGGTGATGTTAGTGGTATGACGGACCATGGAGTTGCTGCAACAATAGCTAGTTCTGATCCATTGAGAGAGGTATGGAATAGATTAATCGATTTGACATTATATTTTCTCTTTTATGGTATATTATAGAAAATTTTCACGATACTTTTATGTAGTTTAATTTATATCTTGATGGTTGCTACAGGTGGTTTTCACTCTAGATCATGGATGTGGTGATGCTGTAAATGTGCATGATGACTATATGTATGTGGTAAGTGATTATATATTTTGTTATATGTCATTCCACAATTTAATTTCTATGTATTAACATCTTTAATTTTTATTGTATCAGTTGAAGGTCCAAAGTGAAGAGAGGAGGACTAGCGAGCATGTTCGAAAGACACGAGAAACAACAGTCACTCCATCTAGCCGAATTTTGAAGGCAGTACCAGATCTATTTCCTTCCTGACTATGTATTTATGAACCCCTAAACCTGCAAATGCACAATGAGCAACAAACATGGTTAGATGTTAGATCAAATACATTGAAACAAGCATGAGAGATTCCCCATGAAATCCATCTATTCAAACTAAAATTAGGAAAAATGATGAAAAACACAAACAAGAAATCAAACTAAATCCTAACTAAGCTAATAGATTAGTGATCCCATGGGGGAATTGGTGCCAATGAAGTGTTGCAATTGGCCCTTTCCCAATTCCTATGTTTCAATGTAGAGTGATGAAGAAAATGGTCAAATCTCCAAAGAGATTTGAGCATAACCTTGGTGCAAATATGAAAATGTGATGAATGCTTGGATGAAATGGGCAAAATTAGTTCTCAATTGAAGAGAGTAACTTTTCATGTGAATTGTGGATGATGATGGATTTGAGTATAGTAAGTCTACTCAAATTGTGGATGTTTGAATGAGAGGAAGAGTCTCTCATTCATAGATTCCCAAGTTGGAAGAATGAGTGATTGGGTTGAATGTGGGATAAAAGACCAACCAATGAGAAGAGGCCACTTGTCCACATGTGATTGGAGGAGGAATGAGCACATTTTGATCAATGTGCAAGTGTGAATTTTGAATTTGAAAGTTGGGGGAAGAGAAGAGTGGAGTTAATGTCACTTGGCTCAATGCACAAGGACATGTAAGAGGCATTGAATGCCTTATTGGAAGGACCAAGTCCACTTGGCCTTTTTGAATTCAAATGAGGGAATATTCCCTTTTGATACTTTGTGAGGGAAAATAGAAGAATTAATAAATCAAAGTAATTGATTTATTGTGAAACTGCATTCTCTAGAGGATTTTAGTGAGAAAGATTAACTTAATCATGGTTTGATTAATTTAATGAAGAATTAGGAGATGTGACAATTTAGACTTAAATTTATGAATTGATTTAAATCAAATTGAGAGGAAGGGTTTAATTAAATAAATGATTTTGATTTATTTAACTAAAGGGGATAATGTTAGATTAAATCAAATAATGTTTAATTTATTCAATTTAATAAGAAGACTTTAGGGATTTAATCAAATAAAGTGAATTATTTGATTAAAAGGAGTTTTACATAATTAATTAAATAAAATTGATTTATTTAATTAATAGGAGATGATGACTTAATTAGATAAAGTTGATTTATTTAATTAAGAGATGAAGAGTGATGAAATTAATCAAATACAGATTATTCGATTAAATGACTAGTAAAGGAGATGATTCAGGATGAAAATGTGTTTGTAAATTAGGACCAAGTGTGCTAGATCAAAAATGTACATTTTCCATGTCTACAGTATTAGGGTTGTTTATTGTATGCCTATGTGGCATTTTGGAACATATATTTTGTACTATCGATATATATGTGATATTTTATTTCCATATAGCTCCTTTATACTAAGCCTGTATGGTTTTTTTGGATATATTATATATAATTTTATCAATATATATCACTGTATAGCCTTTCGACTTTTTGATTAAAGAAAATCTTATTTTGCTACTGCCATTCTTGAATGATGTTATCATGCGTATCGTTTAAATTGTATGCTTGAATGTTGTAGGCATGGATTTTTTCTAATGCTTAATTAATTACCGTCAAATGCTCAATAAACCCCATCTAAAGCGTATTATGTAAATAAGCTCCATTCGTGGTGGTTTGTATCCTTTGGAATGCTTCAATTACTTGTGCCTCACTTATTCACATGTATACTTCACCTATATTGAGTGTGTTCATGTGTATGATTTTTGATTCCAATGCATAGCAGCAAAAATCTTTTGGGGGAAAATTTGACAAACCAAAAGTATAAAAGTTTTTGAAAAAATCAAGAAAAATTGTAGAACAAGAGATAAATTTTTTTTAAAAAAAATTGAAAGGTATTTCCATAGCATATAGAGATATAGAGAGCAAATAAAATAAATATTTTAACTAATGAATTGTAAGAAATGGAGTTTTGTAGTTTATATTCATATCATCGATTACATTGCATTGCACATCTTTCAAGATCAAAGCATTACTTCACTTTGCATAACTAATAACTAGATGTTGATAGATGACAAAATTTCAATTACAATATAGTTTGTACAAAGTCAACCTAAGAAGTTATACAATTTCTTCACATTGCATAACTAATAACTAGGAGCAACTGCCAATTGCATTTTATTATCATGGCATTCTATGAGATGAAATTTCTTTGAGGTATTTTTTCAAATAGTTCATTGCCTTGTCTATGTTACCACATTTTTCATACATGTCTACCAAAAGCATCTTGTCAAACAGTTCATTGCCTTGTTGCTATGGCTAAAAGCCTAAAACAAGTGATTTCGAACAAGCTATGGATGCTTCAAATATATATATATATATATATATATATATATATATATATCAAAAGCATAATAGTAAGCAATAGCATAGACAAGGTAGTGAACTATTTGAAAAAATGCATCAAATAAATGTGGTGATGGAATGCCATGATAATTTATAGACAAGGTAGGGAACTAGTTCAAAAGATGCCTCAAATAAATGTGGTCTCATGGTGATGGAATGTCATGACAATCAAATTGCTTTTGATTGTCATGGCATTCCATCACCATGAGACCTTAATTTTTTGAGGTATTTTTTCAAAGAGTTCACTGCCTTTTCTATGCTACCACATTTTTAATACATTTCCATCAAAGCATGATATCAAACAGTTAATTGCCTTGTTGCTATGGATAAAACCTTAAAACATTGATGCAATAGGGGAGGTCCTGCAATCTCACTAAACACAATTCCAATCATTAATCACAATCCTCAAGTCACAAATCCTCACAACTATGGATTGTCATGACATTCCATCACCATCAGACCACATTTCTTTGAGGCATTTTTTCAAACAATTCACTGCCTTGTCTATGCTACCACATTTTTCGTACATGTTTACCAAAGCATTTTATCAAATAGTTCACTGCCTTGCTGCTATGGCTAAAAGCCTAAAACGAGTGGGTTTATTGAAAATCCTATTCCCATAACTCATAACACCTTTCCAATTCATAAAACATGCTTAAAAACCTTCACATGCTTAATAGTCCCTCACAAACTACTGCCCCAAAGGATTTCAACCATTTCCACTCTTAAACCACTGAATTTCACCAAAACTTATCAAATTGCCAACTAGGGCATCACACCAAACCACTCAACTCGCCTCCCTTGCTCCAGAAACCACACACATATGTTCCCTACCGCTAATTATTCCATTCCATTGAGTTACAATAGGATGGAATGGGTGGAATGGCTAGAAAGTAATTTTTACACATTCAACTACTTGCATTTGACAACTTTTTCCCCAAGCGAGAAATTGCCACAATGGAAAAAAGCCTCTGAGATAGAAAAAAATGAGAGAGGTTATTGTAGAGGGGCCCAACATGATCCCATAGGATCAAATGAGAAGTTTCTATACATCACGGTGTCTGAATACGAGCATGCTGAATTTTGTAGTCATTTTGCACTTTGGACTCTTAAGGGATTATGTTGGTTGAACGTAGCTCAGAGTGATTCCATGTGTTTTGGTGGGAAAGAGGAACATTCCTAGCATAAATCTACCTACCCGGATGCGTCGAGATAGTCTGTTTGGTCACACGAGTTGCAGAACAAAATTTGCACCACTTTGCAACTTTCAACTACTTGCATTTGACAAATTTTTCTCCAAATGAAAATTTGTCACCACAACAAAATACCTTCGAGATAGAAAAAACCGAGAGAGGTTATTGTAGAGGGGCCAACGCGATCTCATAGGGTTAGATGAGAAGTTTCTAAGTGTCACAGTATCCAAGTAATAGTATGTTGAAGTTTGCAAGCATTTTGCACTTTGGACCCTTAAGAGATCAATTCGGTTGAATGTAGCTCAGAGCGATTCTATGTGTTTGGGTGTGAAAGAGGACCATGTATAGCGTAAATGTACCCACTTGGATGTGTTGGAATATTCTGTTTGGTCACACGAGCTGTAGAACAAAAGTGGCACCAGTTTGCAACTTTCAACTACTTGCATTTGACAACTTTTTCCCCAAGCAAAAAATCATCATCATAGAAAAATGCCTATGAGATAGAAAAAATTGAGAGAGGTTATTGTAGAGGGTCCCAATGTGATCTCATAGGATTAGATGAAAATTTTATAAGCATCATGGTATATGAATACAATCATGCTGAAGTTTGCAACAATTCTGCACTTTGGACCCTTAAGGGATTGACCCGGTTGAACGTATCTCAAAGCGATTCTACATGTTTGGGTGAAAAAGAGGACCATACCTAGCATAAATGTACCCACCGAGATGCATTGGAATAATATATTTGGTCACATGAGCTACAGAATGAAAGTTGCACCATTTTGCAACTTTCAACTACTTGCATTTGACAACTTTTTCCCCAAGTGAAAATTCACTACCACAAGAAAATGTCTCTAAGATAGAAAAAAATGAGAGAGGTTATTGTAGAGGGTCCCAACACAATCTCTTGGGGTCAAATAAAAGTTTCTAGGCATCACGGTATCCGAATAATATCATGTTGAAATTTGTAGTCATTTTGCACTTTGGACCCTTAAGGAATCGATTTGGTTGAACATAGCTCAGAGTGATTTCTCATGTTTGGGTGCAAAAAAGGACCATTCCTAGCGTAAACGTACCCACTCAAACATGTTGGATCATTCTGTTTGGTCACATGAGCTGCAGAACAAAAGTTGCACCACTTTGCAACTTTCAACTACTTGCATTTGACAACTTTTTTCCCAAGCGAAAATTCACCATCATAGGAAAATTCCTCCAAGATAGGAAAAACCAAGAGAGGTAATTGAAAAGGGGCCCAACGCAATCTCATAGGCTTAGACGTGAAGTTTCAAAGCATCATGGTATTTGAATATGAGCATGCTGAAGTTTGCAGCCATTTTGCACCTTGGACCCTTAAGGGATTGATCCGGTTGAACATAAGTCAGAGTGATTCCACATGTTTGGGTGCGAAAGAGGACCATGTCTAGCATAAAAGTACCCATCCAGATGCGTTGGAACAATCTATTTGGTCACACGAGCTGCAGAACTGAAGTTGCACCACTTTGCAACTTTCAACTACTTGCATTTGACAACTTTTTTCCCAAGTGAAAATTCGCAACTGTAGGAAAATGCCTCCGAGAAGAAAAAAATGAGAGAGGTTATTGTAGAGGGGCCCAACTTGATCTCATAGGATCAGATGAAAAGTTTCTAAGCATCATGGTATCCGAGTAATATCATACTGAAGTTTTTATACATTTTGCACTTTGGACCCTTGAGGGATCTATTCGGTTGAACGTAGCTCAGAGCATTTTCACGTGTTTGGGTGCAAAAGAGGACCATGTCTAGTGAAAACATACCCACCCAGACATTTCAAGACAGTCCATTTGGTCACACGAGCTGTAGAACGAAAGTTGCACCACTTTGCAACTTTCAACTACTTGTATTTGACAAGTTTTTCCCCAAGTGAAATAGTGCCACCACAGGAAAATGCCTTTGAGATGAAAAAACCAAGATATTTTATTATAGAGGGGCCCAACGCAATCTCGTAGGATCGTATGAGAAGTTTATAAGCATCACGGTATTTGATTAATAACATGCTGAAGTTTGCAGCCATTTTGCACTTTGGACCTTTAAGGGATCGATCTAGTTGAATGCAGCTTGGAGCGATTCTGCATGTTTGGGTGTGAAAGAAGACCATGCCTAGTATAAATGTACCCACCTGAATGTGTTGGAACAGTCCATTTGGTCACACAAGCTGTAAAACAAAAGTTACATAACTTTGTAACTTTCAACTACTTGCATTTGACAACTTTTTCCCCAAGCAAAAATTTGCCACCGTAGGAAAATGCCTTTGAGATAGCAATAACTGAGAGAAGTTATTGTAGAGGGGTCCAATGTGATCTCATAGGCTCTAATGAGAAGTTTCTAAGCATCATGGTACCTAAATACAAGCATGCTGAAGTTTGCAGTCATTTTGCACTTTGAACCCTTAAGGGATCAATCTAGTTGAACATAGCTCAGAGCGATTCTGCATGTTTGGGTGCAAAAGAGGACCCATGCCTAGTGTAAATGTATCGACTCGGATGCATTAGAATATTCTTTTTGGTCACATGAGTTGCAAAATGAAAGTTGTACCACTTTGCAACTTTCAACTACTTGCATTTGACAACTTTTTCCCAAAGTGAAAATTTGCCACCATAGGAAAATGCCTCTAAAATAGAAAAAACTAAGAGAGTTTATTTTAGAGGGGCCCAACACAATTTCATAAGATTAGATGTGAATTTTCTAAGCGTCGCGGTATCTAAGTAATAGCATGTTGAAGTTTGCAACCATTTTGCACTTTGGACCCTTAAGGGATCGATCTGGTTGAACGTAGCTCAAAGAGATTCCACGTGTTTGGGTGTGAAAGAGGACCATGCCTAGCATCAAAATACCTATTTGGATACATTGGAACAATTCATTTGGTCACATGAGCTGCAGAACAAAAGTTGCACCACTTTGCAACTTTCAACTACTCGCATTTGACACTTTTTCCATCAAGTGAAAACTGGACACCACAAGAAAATTCCTCTGAGATAGAAAAAACCAAAAGAGGTTATTGTAGAGGGTCCCAACGTGATCTCGTAGGTTCAGACAAAGATATTGTAAGCACCATGGTTTATGAGTAATGCCCCGTCAAATATTTATGCCCTTTTACACTTTGGACCCTTAAGGGATCAAGTAGGTTGAACATAACTCAAAGCAATTATGCTCTCTTTTTTATGCAATTAGGTGGGCAACAAATTTAACTCTATTTTAATTTTGGTTTGGTTGGATTTCAAGTGATTTTGTGCATTTTAGAAGCCAATTATTGAGGGTCAATTTGTATACCCTATTTTTAGGGTTTTGAGTGCATTAAAATGTCATATTCAACATTCCACCCATTATATGTTTTTTTAACTCGATGGAAAGGCTTAGTTAGGGTTATAAAAAATGTGTGCAAGGGAGGCAAATAGAGGGTTTTTAGGTGATTCCCTAGATGTCAAATGGTACATTTTTGAGTGGAAAATGGTGGTTTAGTGCTAGGGTTTGAAGAAATCTTTGGGGGTAGCAATATCTCTTGAACTTTTAAGCTTGTGCAGATCTTTTTGAAGGTGTTTTTGGTTTTGGTTGGCTTTTGGAAGGCTTGGAGTATGTTTTTTCAATAAAACCCTTGTTGAACTTGTGAATGAAGAGGGTTTTAAGATTTGTTATGTTAGAGGGCTTATCACACCCTAAAAGTGGAGGAATTGGTGGTTTGAAAGATTGGTTAATGCCGCCCAATGGTGGTTTGGTAGACTGGTTAATGTTTCCTAGTGTAAAAAAGTGTGATTTTGTACTCTAACATCCATAACGAGTTTGAAAATTGGTTGGATCAGTTGTAGGATGGTAGTTGGTGTTTTTACATGAAAAAGTGAGGTTGGATAGTGTTGTTTTCAGGTTTTTAGCAAGTTGCTCCAAAGGATTTTTAGGTGGAATCGAGGTATGTTAGAGATGACCTAGGTTGCATCAATTTATATGAGGCATACGTTGCCCCTACCTTATCAACCCTACGGAATCGGCAAGCCAATGAGCTCACTAGCTTGCCAATTCGTTAGGATTGACATGGTAGGGGCAATAAAATATGCCTTTGTACAATTATATTAGATATTATTTCATTCTTACTCATAAATCCACATGCTTTTCCTTGAAGACAACTTTAAATGTAAATCATGAAGCATTACAACTAATTTTAAATATAATATACACATTTAATTAAGACATATATTAAGGAATATACACATTTGCATGTATTAATTTCTCATAATTTTTGTATATCAAAAAATACACTAAGTCAATAACAAATATTACATTAGTGATGGAAGAACATCTTGAAAATCTTCTCATTTGACAATACTTGTAGCAATAAATGCAGGGAAATAATGCTCCCATTTGTAGCACTGATCATGAAATATATTTTACAAGAAGAAATAAAATGGGTTGTTGCCCAGTTTCATTTCTCCAATCCACTTTCAACTGGCCTAGTTATTTGCATTCCAAAATGATTCAAAACATGTACATCCCCTGCTCCCTGTGAAACACATGGGTAGTAGCCTCTCTGTGGTTGTGTACTCTCGTAGGAATTTGGTCCATAAAAAAATCTGCAAAAGCCTATCAATCTTAGACATGGACTCACATAAAAATCATTAAAAGAGCAAGAACTAAATAATGCCAGTCATACAGTTGACGAGACCTACTATCACCTTCATGCATGCTAGATAAGGAGATTGATTGAAGGTCCTACAATGGTGATGTGGCCCTTCGCTACTTTCTCATCTCTCGGTGATCCTATCTATAAATTTCAAATATATCACTAACATAATTAACATAAAACATGTAGCATATAAGAATTCGATAAATCTACGAGATGGAAAAGAAAGAGAAGATTCTCAACCAAAAAATGCACCAACAACCGATGTTTCTCATACCACTGAAGACTTGCACCACCGACCGACGTTCTTTTCTTAAACTTTGAAAAAATTCAGTATTACCTATAGTCACAATAAAAAAAGGATCAATGATAGTCTTAAATGCATATGAAATCAAACACTAATAGGGAATATGGTGCAGAGCACATTGTCTTCCATTTTATGAGTTGAGTCTAGTTAGGATGAATGAGTCAAAATATTGTCAAATAAGGTTTGAAAGTAATTTAATATGGTAAAATAACCCATTCCTCTCATTGTGTCTAGTGTAAGTTGAGGAATGAGTCTACAACATCAATAAACTAGTGTGGGAATGTGGAATTTATGCAAGGGAGGTTGAGTGTTTTGTTGGGCATGCAACCCTAGAGTGAAAAATTATGTTTTTGAAGTGAAATAGTGAGGTTTTGAGATAGTAAAGTGTATAAAAATATTGTGCAGTGTTATTTCTTGATGAATTAAGTTTGGACATAGGGATTTAGACCTGTTTGAGGTATTGGCAAGTTTTGGTGAGGGTTGGATGTGTGATTTTCAATAAGCCTATGCTATTTGGCTTAAAAGGAGGGTTTTGTGATTCAGTGCTTGGGTGAATTATTTTTTGAGGGTAAATGGTGGATTATTTGGTTTAAACACATGTAGAAGGCTTCCCAATTGAATTTTAAGTGAAAGGGAAAGCTTAAAGTAGAGTCCCTTTGAAAAAGTGACCTAATTTGAGTGAAATTGAGTGGTTTGAAAGGGAAAATGATAGGAAACTTGGGGGAAGAAAATATATTCTATCCTTTTGAGTTTGTGTAGGTATTTTAAGAGGTTTTGGAGGTATTGGTTGGGTTAGGAAAGCCCTGGAAGATTGTTTTTCAATAAACCCCCATGTAAAGAGCAAGAAATGAGGGTATCATGGTAGGGTGGTTTGGGAAATGTGTCTCTACAAAGTAATTGTGGAATTTGGGGTTTTATTCACTGGTGAGTGTTTCCCAATCAAAATTTGTGTGAAAAGGAATTTTTAAGGTATAGGTCCTTTGGAAAAGTGACCTATTTGGGGGTCTAAAATGGTGAAAAAGCTTGATTGTAAGGTGTTAGTCCAAAAGAGTGATATGCCTATTTGAGATATGTTTGGAATGAGTGTAATGGGTATCTGAAACCCTAAATGGTTTGTGTTTTTGTTAAGAGGGTCGATAGTTATGCCCTGGTTTTGGTGTTTGGACACGTACACAAAAACTAGGTTGAAATAGTGAAGATTTGATGAAAAAGAGCTGTTAGGGAAAATGTTGGTTTGAGTTGGATGAAATTGTGTTTTTAATTCGTTAAAATCCATATTATTGATCATAATACCAACTTAAAGGTGCTCAATAGAGAGCAGCATATAACCATCATTTTGCATATCTACATTAATGCAATTTTGCTAACCCTTATATAATCAAACTTAAATGCTTGAAAGAAAGCAATGATCAATAACATGAATTTAAAAATTCAATGTGCATACTTACAAATCAATCCAGGGAACCATCTGGGTCTGCTCTACTCTTTATTGTGTCAAGTATTGCCTCATGGTAAAGACTCACACACTTTCCACAAGTTCTTGTTTGCAGGTCTGCCCTTATATTTGATCAAATGAACGTTGTTGGCAACAGAAAGGTTTGAGTAGTGAAGAATATTCCAATGCATGTGGAAGTCCTCAAAAAACCAAGCCACAACATTCTTTACTGGATACCTTCGAAGCCATGTTCCAGTAACAACCATCAAACTTGTAGGATATTCTATTTTTCTCCGTCTATAACTGGGGCCTCCAATTTCTTTTTGGCCTCGATACAATGACATAGGTAATAATTTGTAACTTCTTCATTGTCTTCATCTACAATCATCGCATAAACATGCCCTACATTGATATGTTTTTCTTGTTAGATGTACTTACTGAGCATCATAATAAAACCTATAAGTAAGATATATTACCTAGTTCTAGTAGGTCCGATACATGATCAAAGTCAATGGATGATTGCATCTCCGTGATTTGTAGAGCCGTCGGGAGCTGATATGTGTCAAGTGGGGTTAGATTTCTTGTAGACCATTTGTCAACCCACTCTATTGACTTGCCATCATTTCATGCTTGAAGTGTACATGTAGAACAAAAACATGCCATCTTCCGCATATGGATAGTCCATGTCCATGCATTGGAGTTTCTAAAAGAGTGTAGGTCGCTCTATCCTATTAGTGTACAACAATCCTGATATTTTTCAATGTTAGTATCATCTACTAAATGAAAAAATCTATGAACTAAAGAATTACCTTCACTACCCTGATCCATTGCACCACTAGAAAATTGATCTTCCATATGTCAAATTTACAATGTTTGTGTACTTTAACTCTTCTCGTGTTAGGGCTCTTTTGATACATGCACCTACTCCATCATGCTCCCCCTTTCCATGTCCAACCTCTGAGAAGTTCTACATATGTTGAAAACCACTGATCCTATGTATACTACTCAACCAGTAAAACATTCTGGTGTTCTTGAATTGTGATGTACAATTATCTAACCATATGATATGTTGACTAAATGATATGCCCTTGATAGCCAGATCAACATAGAACATATGAAAGAAACCTTGCACAAACTCTATATAATATGTGCGATCATCGTTGATGTAAAAGTGATACTCCCTCAATACTTTCCTATTTTCCTCTATACTATCATTTGCATGAATGAATGCTATACGCACAAATATAGGAACCTACATGGAGTTGTAGTACTGTGATTGCACCTCGTTCTATGGCTATAGTGTGTAGTTCTTAGTGAAGTCGACAACTGAAATGATATGACAAAGTGGAAATGTGTCCTTGCATAATTTGAACTATGATTCCAACCATTTTGCTTTGTGTGTATGCCTTGCATACTCATAGACCACCTGATCATGGAAAATTCCCATAAACTGATACACTGGAATCTTATCACTGACCAATTCACACTTCTTTTCTTCTTTCCCATATTTTATACTGTATTCCATTGTCTTATATTTGCCAAATTCCATAATTTTGTGTCCAATTGTGTGTGTACTAGCCATGTGTTGGAAAATTGGAAAATTTTGCATGCCACCACAATGATCACATGTTCCATCCAAACATGACTTCTTGTAAACAAATTGACCATCCTCTCTTTCACATAAAATGGAAGATAAAAATTTCCTTGACGATTTAGGTGGAGGCATTATGTTACATTCCTGAAAAACATTGTCAGTATCCATATCTACACATATATGTCGATAAAAATTATAATGTTTAGAAAAATCAATATGAACCCTACAAAGACAAGTAGTGTATGTGTGATTTATTTTTACATAAAAATGCTTTAGCATTTCAAAATACCTTTGACATATTTTAATTTTAGGAAAATTTTGTACAAAATCAACAAAAAATTGGGTTTGAGTGGTATCGAAATAATGCATTGGATGTGGCTCACATATTTTACTACCAATTCTCCTTCTTACAACATCCGTTTGATTAGGAGAGGTCCTTGTGTTATCCTTCCAATAATTCACTATTAAAGATCTCAAGCCTTGAGCAATTCTTGTATCTTTCTGTGGTACTCTACCCGAGAATGCCCATAACTCATTGCTATTTGGATCCTCCACTCTTTCACACCTTCCTTTGGCTCTCATTAGAGATGATTTAATTATTTTCAAGGACTTAATTTCTTTTGTAAGGTTCACCTTGTTCCTTGTTTGATTGCTTAATAGTGTTGTTGTCATCACATGTCATGTAGCACAACTATCCTTCGTGTGTGAGGTAGAACCCATGCTCTCATATGCACTCATCAAGTTCTTTAAAATGGAATTTTAACTTGATTCATTTGAAACTCTTAGCCCAAGAGCCTTCATGGTGGGCCTAAATTTGAGTTACCTCATCATTTCAACAAATAGCTGGCATCTTCCACCCTCACTTAGCTTCACAAAAAAAAAAAATCCATATCCTTTGTGCATATCTTTGACATGTACGTTTTGGAATCTTATTAGGCATCCATTTCAAAACATTGGAATCAATATCAATAAAAAATGTAGGTTTTCTATGCAAAAATCTAGGAGGAGTTCTCAAATGTAAATTTGTGTCAACATTGGGAAGTTCAACAACATCAGGGATAGATCACGTACCTTCAATTAGAGGTGAAATTGATGACATGCCTTGAGATTGACATGTAAACAATGTTGTACCTCCAACTTGAGATGTTGTTTATGGAGTTCCTTCAAATAGAGATGTTTTTTCTAATGTACTTTCAAAATGCAATGTTGTTGATGGTGTCTCTTCAATTAGAGATGTGATTTTTGATGTACTTGGAAAACTAGATGTTGTTGTTGATGCTTCTTCAATTGGAGATGTTCATTGAGCTTCACCTATGGTTGATGATGTGCCCCCAACTTTGGTATCCATTCTTGTCCTTCCATGAACTTTCCTCATTCATGCCCTTTGTTTTCCAATTTTACATCTCTCTTAGATTGCACGAGAATTTTTGGTTGTATGGGTTGCAATTCCTTTGCTTCATGAGCTAATTTTTTTGATTCTCTTCTCCTTGCATTTTTAACTGCACGTTCTTCCGATGTTAGAGGCTTCAATCATTTCCTCAGAATGGCATTCAATGCTACATGTTCACAAACACACCTAGAACCACAAACACACATAGAACAAAAGTAAGTAATGCATTTTATGAAAATATTGATATCACTAATTACATTGCATTAAATATGAAACACACCAAATAATTTTATGAAAGAAGGCAATGAGCTATTTGGAATTATCAAACATGTCTATGCTAGACAAAAAATTTCATATGATGGAGTTAGATGTATGTAGGGTTAGATATTAGAGTAGGGATTTTGAGTGTGTTTGAAGAGCTGGAAAAGTAGGTAGAGGCTGATGTAGTACATGTAGGGATCCACAATGAACTTGTTCAAATATTTAGAGGAAGGCTCTTAATAGACTTACACACACTCTTTCAAAGTTTCATCAAAGGAAATATGCTTCTAAGGACTCCAATCCACACTAAGGTATTAAGGCTTTTCATGATCCTATTAAGGCATCTAACAAGATTAAAATAATAAACCAAACACAACTTGATCACTTAACTTACCAAGAAACACCATTTTTGTTGTAGAGAGGGGGGGAAACCATTCAATACACCAAATCAATGAGAATCAATCAAATTCCAAAGCAAAATGAGATGTTCAACTTAAAATCCAAACTTCTACCAAGCTTTCCCTTGTAGCATAGGTAACCCAGTTCAAGGGCCTTTTCACCAAGATTTTCCAAAACACTTGACAGAATTAGGGATGATTAAGATACCCATTTGCAAGTTATAAAACATAGGTAAACCCCAACATCAACTCCTTTGGACCAACATTGACTTCCAATAGACCCACCTTGGAAAAGGCTATTCAATTGGCCTAATTTACAAAGAGAGTACCTTTTAAACACTATATCTTCATCGAATCTCCAGTTTTCTGATTTATTTCCAAGTCGAAGACCTCTAGACCCCTAATACACCAAACCCTCAATTTCAAGCAAAATACTTGTGGTTTTAATGAAACTCCTATCTCCCGGACCTACCAAACCCATAAAAAGCATGAAACACACTTAATAGACCCTAAACATGGTGAATAATATATTACATGGATAGTCCTTCCCACATTTTTTCAAAACACCACTTGAAGCCCTCATTTTCACCATGAAAATACCCTGCTGCAGTCGTATAAAATCATCCCAATTACCCAACCTTGACCCCACAACATTCTAAATAGGTTAGGAATGTATTTTACAAGTTAGAGGACCCATTCCACAAGTTATAGTAGGCACAAAAATTGGAATGGGTCGAATTACATCATGAAACCCTTCAATCCAAGAACACTTTGAAAGAGGGTAGCAATAGTAAAAACAAGATAAATTTTTCTATACAAAGAGTTAGAACCTCTAAATAGGTGAAAATGTAAGATAATTCATTAATATACAACATACAACCAGTTTTAGATCATCTTAGAGTCCGTACAGGACGTATAGCAACAAGAAAAGTGAGAGAAATTGGTAAATTTACAGAAAATAACATTCTTCTTGATAAAAAATGGGTTAAAAATCAACCATAAAACTCTCCTTCAAGGAATTGAAGGTTATTATACATATTTTTATTTCCCTCAAATTCCCATAACTTATTTTTAATCATTAAGACCTTCTAGTCTTCACTAGGTTACATTTTAAACCTTTTACACATGACAACATTACATAAAGTTTGTAAATTTTTAAGTTTGACACCTAAGGAATCCTAAATCACTCAAAAACCTTTAATTCACCCTATTACAACCTTTTAGACCTCATTCTTTCACATTTACATCCAAATTCAAGGATTTTCCTTCAAAAGGCTACAAATTCAGATATTGACAATTTTGTAGCAAGAATGCATTTTTTTGCACATTTGACCACCAAGACTTAAAAAAATTAACCTAATACACCTTAAATGGTCTTGATTGACCTTATTCATGAAAGAAAACATGAAAATAAAACCTATTCCATACTCTATCCACCTAGACCTCATTTGTCATCATTGACATTGATTGACAACTTTTACAATTCAATATATTTTGCAACTTCCTCATTGCTTATTAATCAAGAAACTTCAACCTAGTCTATTAGACCTTCCAAGAATCCATTTTATTTCAATACAAGGTGTAGGTGCCCCTGCACCAATTTTTATTTCAATACTAAGATATGCTAAGATATGAACAATTTTATCTATTGTGAATGTTACAAGGAAGTGAATGTGAATTGGTCAGTTGAGCATTGAATTGAGGCTTTTGAGATTGAATATTGTTTGAAACTGATATAATTGTGATTCTTGAAGGTTTTATCTCCCTATTATGCATCACAAACCTAGGGTATAAGTTGTTTCCACCTAAATGAAAACTAGAGAATCTTGTGTTTATTGTTCTCAAAACCAAATTTGTTATTGTCAATGAAGTCATGAAGAATATGAATTCAAAGAAGGGTTTGTGATGCTATATCTTATAATTATTCACTATTTCTTTGGTAATGAGGTAACTTAGAAATACAATAAGCACTCAATTGCACAAAATTTTCCATTTTTTTATTTATTAGAAAGGTAAATGGTATGAATGAATGGAAACTTGCATAAACAACTATGTCAACTCACTTGAATTTATCTAAGCATGTGTGATGAAGGTGATTTTTTTATGGAACAAAAAAATTAATGGAAACTTGTATTAACATTGATGAAAGCTATTAGGTTTTCCAAATTAGTTGAAAATAAAATGAAATAGAGTGAGTTCCACTAGCCATGTTGGAAATGGACTACTATAAGCAATGCAAATAGAATTCATAAGTAAATTTTTGTTAAGTAAATGTCATGTTTTTCATTTTTTTGTTCTTCAAACTCATAAAAATTAATTTTTTTTATGCAAATCCCATCTAATTCAATGTTGAATTCTATGTCCAATTTTTATGATTAATAAAATCATTAAAGAAATTTAGTTTGTATTGTCAAAAACAAACAAATATACTAAATATAAACATTTCAATATTACCAAAATGAATATATTACCTCAAATAATGTAAAATGATGTAGAAACTTAAAAATTTCTTCTTCTACATTGTCTACCATGTAGATTGGTGGTAAAAAGGTGATGGATCAAGCATAGATTGGTACAACATGAAGTCAACTATATAAAAAAGGCATTTTTGAATTAGATAAAGTGTTGAACTAGAAAAATACATAAGAATGTGGGCCTAAATCATGGGGTCAACCCCTATTTTACTATTTCAAGGTAAAACACATTTGGCGCACGCCAAATTTGGTGCTCTCCAAATTTGGTACTCTCCAAATTTGGCAAGCGCCAAATGTGTTGTTTTGAAAGGGAGAGATTCCATAGAGATAAAGGGAGTGCCACTCAGGATAGAGAGAGAGGTGATAGGAGTGAGAGAGATTAGTATAGTTAGTGTGGTAGCGACTATGACTTGAGAGCGATAGAGACTTGAGAGGGATAGAGAGTTATCTAGTTATAGTGGGGGAAAATACCTGACAACGAGTGAGGGGTTAGGAGGGATGAGACTTGAGAGATACAAAAAGAAAAAAGGGGAAGAGAGAGAGAGAGGGAGTGTGGGAGAGGGGGTTGGAGTGAAATATATTTGTCTAGGTAGGGTGGGAAATAAGTGAGGCCTAAGAGAGAGAGGGACTGTGAGAGAGGGCATTGGAGTGACACATATTAGTCTAGGTAGCACGAGAGGGAGTGAGACCCAAGAGAGAGTGAGAGTTGAGAGGGAGAGATTTATTCAACTATGGTGGGGGGGAAGACCTAAGAGAGGGAGTGGGAACCTTAAACCATAAACCCTATACCATTAACCCTTAAACCCTAAACCCCTAAACCCTTAACCCCCCCTCTCTCTCTCAACCCTACACCATCTACCCTTAAATCATAAATCGTAATCCCTAAACCCTAAACCCTCTACCCTTAACCCTTAATCCCTAAACACTAAACCCTAAACCCTCTACCCTCTACCCTCAATCCTCAACCCTCAACCCTTAAACAGGTTAAACCCTAAACCCTTAACCAGGTTAAACCCTAAACCCTTAAACCTTCTACCCTTAAATTGTAAATCCTATATGGGATAAACCCTAAACCCTTAAACCCTAACCCCTTAAATTGTCCACCCTCAACCTTATGCCCTCAATTATCAACCCTCTAACCTAAACATTGGATCATCAACCCTCATCTATCTTTGTCCCTCCCTCCTCTTATCTACTCAACCCCTCTACCCTCTACTCTCAACACCCCCCTCTATCTCTCAACCCTACACCATCTACCCTTAAGGTGTAAATCGTAATCCATAAACCCTAAACCCTCTACTCTTAACCCTCAATCTATAAACCCTCTACCCTCTACCCTCAACCCTTAAAACCTAAACCCTAAACCCTCTACCCTCTACCCTTAACCAAGTTAAACCCTAAATCCTTAAACCCTCTACTCTTAAAATATAAACCATAAACCCCTAAACCCTCTACCCTTAACCCTTAACCCTCTACCCTCTATCCTCAACCCCTCCCTCTCTCTCAACCCTACACCATCTACCCTTAAACCACAAATTGTAATCCCTAAACCCTAAAACCTCTATCCTTAACCCTTAATTTGTAAAACCTAAACCCTTTTCCCTCTATCGTCAACCTTTAAACCCTTAAACCCTCAACCCTCAGCCCTTAACTAGGTTAAAACTTAAACCCTTAAACTATCTACCCTCTACCCTTAAACCCAATACCCTTTTAATCCCTCAACCCTCAACCCTTAAACCCTAATCCCTCAACCCCTATACCCTCTTAATCCCTCAATCCTCAACCCTTAACCCTTGAACCCTAATCCATCAACCCTCAACCCTAAAACCCTAATCCCTCAACCCTCAACCCTTAAACCTCAATTCCTCAACCCCTATACCCTATTAATCCCTCAACCCTCAACCCTTAACCCTGAAACCCTAATCCCTCAACCCCTATACCCTCTTAATCCCTCAACCCTCAACCTTCAACCCTTAAACCCTAATCCCTCAACCCCTATACCCTCTTAATCCCTCAATCCTCAAACCTTAAACCCTAATCCCTCAACCCCTATACCCTCTTAATACCTCAACCCTTAACCCTTAAACCCTACTCCGCCAACCCCTATACCCTCTTCATCCCTCAACCCTCAACCCTAATCCCTCAACCCCTCTACTACCCTCAACCCTTAAACCCTAATCCCTCAACCCCTATACCCTCTTAATCCCTCAACCCCTATATGCTCTTAATCTGTCAACTCTAATCCCTCAACCCTAAACCATAATCCTCAACCCCTATACCCTCTTAATCCCTTAACCCTCTACCTCCTTTTAATCCTCAACCCTATAATCTTAATCCTCAACCCTAACCCTCAAACCCTAATCCCTCAACTCCCTATACCCTCTTTAATCTCCTCAACTCAACTCCTCAACCCTGATAATCCTCAATCCATACTCTAAACCCTCAACTCCTAAACAACCCCTATACCCTCAACCCTAATTAACCCTAATCCCTCAACCCCTATACCCTCTTAATCCCTCAACCCTCAACCCCTATACCCTCTTAATCCCTCAACCCTCAAACCTTAAACCCTAATCCCTCAACCCCTATACCCTCTTAATCCCTCAACCCCTCTACCCTCTACCCTCAACACAATCCCTCTCTCTCAACCCTACACCATCTACCCTTAAACTGTAAATCGTAATCCCTGAACCCTAAAACCTCTACCCTTAACCCTAAACTCTCTACCCTCTACCGTCTACCCTCAACCCTTAAACCCTCATTCCTCTACCCTTAACCAAGTTAAAACCTAAACCCTTAAAACATATACCCTTAAACTATAAACCCTTAACACCCCCCCTCTCTCTCAACCCTACACCATCTACCCTTAAACCGTAAATCATAATCCCTAAAACCTAAACCCTCATCCTTCAATGCTCTACCCTTAACCAAGTTAAACCATCAACCCTTAAACCATAAATCATAATCTCTAAACCCTCTACCCTTAACCCTTAATCCCTAAACCCTAAAATCTCTACTTGAGAGAGAGAGAGGGATAGGTGGTGGGAGGGACATACTTGAGAGAGAGGGAGAGGGAGAGGGAAAGATTTAGAGGGAGTGAGAGAGGGGAGGAGTGGAAGAGAGATAGAGGGAGTGACTGTGAGAGGGAGAGGGGGTAGGAGGGGGAGACTTGACAAAGAGAGAGAGAGAGAGAGAGAGAGAGAGAGAGAGAGAGAGAGAGAGAGAGAGAGAGAGAGAGAGAGAGAGAGAGAGAGAGGATGAAAGGAGACAAAAATGGGAGAGAGGGGGTGGGAAGGAGAGACCCAAGAGAGCAGGAGAGGGAGTGGGAGATAGAGGGATGGGAGAGATACAAGGAGTGAGAGAGAAAGACTTGAGAGATGGAGAGGGGCAGGAGGGAGAGGGAGTACTAAGATAGAGGGATTGGAGAGAGATGGAGGGAGTGAGAGAGAGATAGATAGATATAGGGTGTGGGGGGAGAACCTTAGAGAGAGGGAGAGAGAGAGTGGGAGAGAGAGATAAAGGGAGTGAGAGAGAGAGGATGTGGGAGAGAGATAGAGGGAGTGAGTGAGAGAGACAAAGAGAGACCTGAAGAGGGAGAGGGGGTAGAAGGGAGAGACTTGAGAGAGAGGGAGAGGGAGAGAGAGATAGAGGGCATGAGAGAGAGAGGGAGAGGTGGTGGGAGGGAGATACTTGAGAGAGATGGAGAGGTAGAGGGAGAGAGATATAGGGAGTGAGATAGGGAGGGAGTGGAAGAGAGATAGAGGGAGTGACTGTGAGAGGGAGAGGGGGTAGGAGGGGGAGACTTGAAAAAGAGAGAGAGGGAGAGGGGGTGGGAGGGAGAGAGCTCAGAGAGAGGGAGAGAGACAGAGTGGGAGAGAGTGGGAGAGAGATAAAGGAAGTGAGAGAGAGGGAGTGGGAGAGAGAGGGGGGATGGAGATACCCGAGAGAGAGTGAGAGAGATGGAGAGAGATAGAGTGAGTGAGAGAGAGGGAACGAGAGAGAGATAAAAGGGAGTGAGTGATAGACCTAAGAGAGGGAGAGGGGGTAGCAGGGAGAGACTTGAGAGAGATAGAGAGAGAAAGATAAGAACCTAAGAGAGGGAGATGGAGTGAGAGAGACAAAAATACCAAAAAGGGAGAGAGAGAATGAGAAAGGGGGTTGGAGTGAGATGGATTTATTTAGGTACTTATGTGGGAGGGAAAGAGACCTGAGAGAGGGGATTGGAATGAGAGAGTAGTCTAGGTCACATGGGAGGGAGTGAGACTTGAGAGAGAGAGACTTCAGAGGGATAAAGAGTTATCTAATTAGGGTATCGAGTTAGAGAGAGTATGAAAGGTAAAACCTCAACTATCCATCTACGATCATAAAATGTGCACTCTAAGCATTATTAAAGTTGTCAACCAAAGAGAGGGGAAATTCATGTTTTGTGCAAAGTACATAATTTTGTAGGCACCAAATTTGGTGCTCGCCAAATGACACATCACGTTTGGCACACACCAAATTTGGTGCTTGCTAAATGACACATCACATTTGGTGCACACCAAATTTAGCACTTGCCAAAAGACACATCACATTTGGTGCACGCCAAATTTGGCGCTCACCAAATGACACATCACATTTGGCACTCGCCAAATGACACATCACATTTGGTGCACACCAAATTTTGCGCTCACCAAATGACCTACTTTGGACATGTTAATTGATAGGATTTGCCAAATTTCCTCATATTTTCGTCCGTGCTCCCCGTCTCATTTGCATGTATTTCAATGCAACTATATAAAAATAAATATGACAGCATTAACCTCTCTCTTAGCTATCTAAATATATAATTATTTTTCATTTTGATTTAGTTAAGATTTTGATCCATGAATCCTTTTGTAAATGCCTCCATTTTTCATCAAAAACCGACATGTGCTAGTTTTAGGACAGATTTTTACTCGTTCGTCAAAATGTGAAACAAATTACATTTTTTGAAACTATAATCCATTCTACACATGATGAAAAAAATATCCGAAAGAATGAGGATAAACTACATGGTGTTAGCTAATTTCTCACTATTGGGATTTTTTAAATTCTAAAAAAAAGTTAATCAAAAAGGGGGGAGCCCTCAAGCGCTATGCTATTTTTTTGTTGATAAAAATAGGACCTGTTTTGCCCCCCCCTTTTCGAGACCCTTAATCTTCATTAATTTAAAAAAAATAGTATCTTAGAAACTAGACTTGGAGCACTCCAAATTTTTTTCTTGTTGCATCTTGAAATTTTTAGCGTAACTATCTTCATTTTCTCGTGCAAATCAGATTTTGCTGATTTCAGAAAAAAAGTTGGCATCTTAAGAGCCAAAATTGTGTCACAGATTGGTGCACTTACCTTTGAGAAGAAGTTGGATATTTTGAAGAAATTTCCCTTTTTTGAGTTTGAGAAGAAGTATGTTTAAATAGTGTTGAATCTCTGTGGATTAATGAAGCACACTTTATTACCAAATAAGCTATTAGAGATGCAACTGGTTTGTGTTCCTCTGGACCAGTTCCCAAACTAAAGGCTATAGATGAGAAAGATATAATTGAGGTTACTGGTGTGAATTTTTAAGGGAAAGAGATTGATTTGATATCTATTGTTGATCTAGTAATATGGTATGCTGCTATGGTCATCGGTCATAAAGTTTATCTTCCTAGCAATGACCTTATAGTTTCTACTACTAGAGTACACACTGCTATTGATATGGTTAAAAGAGGTATGGATTATGGTTTGTGTGAATTAATTCATATACATCTTTTGAAAAATTTAAAGGAAGTCAAGAAGAGTAAGAAGAATACATTCTAGTATGGCAATCTGGTTGTCTATTTCCTCTTTTACTTTTTGAGAGAGTTACCAATAATAGGAATGATAGAATTATCAGATTTAGTGCCTATTTCCCATGAAATCGGGAACTTCATGATAAATCTTGGTAGTTCAGATGCACAAGAGACTGCCCTTGTTGCATTCTTTGGAACTGCAAGCAATGACTGATTCATCGAGTTGTTCTTAACAAAAAGCAATTTTAAAATAAAAGAAAAAGATAGATCAGGGCGTACATTAGTGAAACATGAATAAAATTTATCTAATATCTAGACATATATCTTCAACAACGAATGTTTTTCCAATAGATCAAGAAAACCATAGCATGATGCAATTTATAGAACAATCCATACTATTGCATGCATCTAAGGTGCTTAATTTAACATCACAATCACACATCATAAATATTTCAAAGATTCCAAAAGAACACACTCTCATTTATTGCCAAGATCATAGATCAATAGACTTTCAATAAATTCAATTCATAGATAATCTAATGAAATAATCCTTTAATCTAGTTCCTTCTAATGATTTTCATCACATAAGAAACACTCATGCTTCAACACAATCACTGGCATATAGATAGACTATAATTCATCAACCTTATCAAATAAACTCAATTCCAACACCATATTGTGTAAAAACTTGTATTTATATTCAACTGTAAATAAAATAACAAAGTATTTATATTCAGATGAGGATGAATAGAAGGTCTAGGATTCCAGTAAGTGTTGTTGAAAATTACTCTAGAAGCATAAATTTTCTTGTGTCTACAGATTTTTGTCACATGGAAGAAGTTGAATCAAGGTTAGTTTGGATATCTAAACTAGATTATGAAGTGTCAGAGGGTGAAGTTGATAATTATGCTAAAATTCTTTTGGAAATCCCTAAGAATCTCAATGTAGAAGGTGCCTTTGATAGCGTGACCAAAAAAGGAAAGAAAAAGAAGAGTGTTGTTCAACAAGAAGTTGTAGAAGGAAGTGATCTTGAACATGATCATGAAAGGGAGAGCTTTGGAATATTTACATAAGGTTATTCCCGATGCTAATTTCGATTCATCTATTTAGGTTGTGGAGAATCTTTGTGGAATGATTGATTCTTTGAAGGTCTACATCTTCGGACTTGAAGTGCCTACTGGAATTAGGTCTGATGAAGGAAATTTAGAAGATATCAAAGGAAAATGTGCGAATGCACATAGTCGAGTGGTGAAGGAATTAGAGAGTGTACAAATTTGTGAAGAAGAGGCACACAAACTACTTTCTTTCTGCCTAGATTGGTCTGATAGTACACTGAATATAAGAAATGAAATAAGGATGAGTGAGTCCTGGATGAGAACTCATGAAGATACTTATAGGTTAGCATAAGATAAAGATAATCAAAGGCGGTCCTATATTGTGTAGCTTCAGGATAAATTATTTTCTCTACAGGATCAAAGGACATATGTTATCAAGAAGTTTGTGGCACTCAAAGACATGATTAAACTCAAACATAATTTTGTTTCCAGTGCTCTTGGCCATATTGGCGAGTTATCATAAATTAATATTTGTCTCAATACTTTAGTAGGTGGTGTAGAGTCCTTAACTAAGCTTGATCTATTTTACAAGACTCTTGTAAGTGCAAAAGGTTCTTAGGAAGAATAAAAAGCATCATGGAATGCTATCCTGGAGAGTCTCAAAGGTTCTTCTTTAGGTTAATTCAATTTTGTGTTCATATATTTTTGGTTATATTTTGATGTATATACATTTATACTGAACCCCTTCCTTTGTCATTGATGTCAAAGGGGGAGATATAAAGAGATGAAGAGATGAAGAGATAGAGGTTCTCAGAGGAAAAACATTTTGGTGAAGAATAGTTTTGATAGGGGGAGTATTCAGAGTATTCAGTTGTTGGAAAATGTTTTTGTCATGCATGTTGCCATCAATGCCAAAGGGGGAGATTGTTAGGAGCCTTGCAACATGAGCATGAAGTATGGATGGTTTTTGTTGGTTGTTCCTATGTTGTCATTGATGACAACATGGTGATAAATATATGGGAAATGTACTTAGTTTATCAAATGTTATTCTTTGTCGATAATACCCTCTTGTGATGGATTAGTGTATTGGTATATGAGTTTGGAATTTATCACAAGGTTTGATACGACTCTATTCTCTTAACCATGTTTTCTTAACTCATTCATACAACTATATCCTGGATCTTGAGATGTATTTTATTGTGAGAAGAAATTTATCTCTGACAAATTCCAACTTTGTATTCTACTATTGTCCCTTGTTTGACATACTGTGTGGGAGACTCCGCATTATATTAAGGTGAACATTCGGATGTTGTGGCTTTGTTGATAGTCTCTATGTTGGTAGTATGATGGGAAATTAATGTGTTCTCAAATCTGGAAGGTGTTTTATTTGAGGATTATTTGTTGGTTTAGAGAATTATGTTCTAGTCTTGGTCGGCTCAGCGTATGCAATACTTTATGAACACTAGTTATGATGTGTGGATGTTAGCCGACTTGGTATAATGCACTACATGGATAAAATGCCTAAATCACATATGGTGTTGACAAATAAAGTTTTGAATTTTTTTTTCATAGAATTAGGCCAACCTAATTGATGATTAAGATATGATTGTATATATATAAGGTGTTTTGAGGAATGAGAATACAGTGTGTGTGGTGGAAGTGAATACATGGAGTGAATGTGAAATGTGAAGAGGAGAAGGTGTGTGAAGATCTAAGCTTATTTTCTTTATCAGTTGTGGTTAGTGCAATTTTTGTTGAGCGACTACTGTGTGAGACAATACTTCATATTATGAGCTTCATTGGAACTAAACCCTGCACATTGAAGGTGTATCCTATTAGTTCAATCTATTGGCAGTGAGCCACTATCATTATATCTTGGCGGTTAGCCATTTTTTTACTCAGGTTGTGAGCCTTTTAAGGACAATGAGTCCTAGCAGTGAGCCCCACAATATTTTGTATCCAGATATAATATATTTTGAGTTAACCCTCACCGTGGTTTTTTCCTCATTGGGTTTTCCATGTAAAAATCTTGGTGTTCATGTGTATGGTTGCATTGATTTGGTTTTATGTTTCTTCTTGCTGATTCAATTAGAATTGAGATAATGTTTAATTGGATTTTAATATGGTTATATGGAATACTAATTCACCCCCCCTCTCAGTATTATGGATGTTCAACAATATTAATTTCATTTTAACATTAATCATTCCCAAATCAAGTGAAAAAGGGATACTTTTTCCGTTGCCACAAATATATAATATATATTAGAGTATATTAATATGAATATAATATAATATATATTAGAGTATATTAATAATAATATAATATATAATATTTAAATATATAAGTATAATATTATAATATTATAATACATTGTATAAATAATATATTATATATATTATAATTTATATGTATTATATATTTGATTGATATAAATTCATTTTTAGTTGAATATAACAGATATCCGTTTTATTCAAAACGGGTACCTCTTTTTCTTTACAAAACGGGTACCTATTTTTGTTTACAAAATGGGTACAAAATGAGTACCTATTTTGCTTTACAAAACAGGTGCTTGTTTTACTTTATAAAATGGGTACTTGTTTTTCTTTACAAAATGGGTACCTATTTTGCTTTATAAAATAGATATCCATTTTGCTTTACAAAATGGATATCTATTTTGTAAAGCTTGTTTTCGCATAAGAATACAAGCTTTACAAAATAGATATTAGTTTTGCTTAACAAAACAGATATTCATTTTGTTTAACAAAATGAATATTCGTTTTTCTTAACAAAATGGATATTCGTTTTGCTTAACAAAATGGATATATATTTTTCTTAACAAAATGGATATCTGTTTTTCTTAACAAAACAAATATCCAGTTTAGTTTACAAAATAGATATTCATTTTCTTAGTGGAAAAAATGGCCCAAATTTCCTTTTGGGCATTCCAACAGTCCCCACATGCTCTTTGGTGTCAGGAATGTCATGATTCATGTCCAATATAGACAAAATTTCACTTTTTGAGCACTCTTTTAAATAAATTTTTATCCTATTGTAGACATGGAAAATGAACAAGTTTGGCTTGACACACTTGATCTTGATTATTAACAACATTTCTTTCTAAACCATACTCTCAACTCTCATCATATTCTTTCTCTTAATTTAATAAATCATTGTTTGTTTGATTAAATCTTTCTCCTTCTTTGATTAAATTAATCAATTTAATTTAATTAATCTTATGTCTCTATTTAATTAAATAAATCATTTTATTTAATTAAAGTTTCTAAAGTCCTCTTATCAAATTAAATTAATTAAACCTTATTTTATTTAATCTAACATCTTCCCACTTAGTTAAATAAATCAAAGTCAGTTATTTAATTAAACCAATTCCTCTCAATTCTGATTTAAATTAATTCATCAATTTAAGTCTAAACTGTAACATATCCTAAATTCCTCATTAGATTAAATAAGCTTTGATTAACTTAATCTTAATCTATGTCACATTCTCTAGAGAATGCAACTTGCACAATAAATCAAATACTTTGATTTATTAAAACATCTATTTTTCCTCACATGTCATCAAAAGGGAATATTCCCTCAATTTGAATTCAAAAAGTCCAAGTGGATTTGTACATCCAACAAGGCATTCAATCCTCTTACATATCCTTGTGCATTGAGCCAAGTGGCATTTATTTCATTCTTTTTTCCCTCTCACATGTCATTTCTGAAATTTGAAATTCCACCTAATTGCAATTATCATGCACATTGACCAAAATGTGTTCATTCCTTAGCCATTCACATCTTGACAAGTGGCACTTGGCCATTGGATGTTGAATGATCCCACATTGCTCTATTTCATTCTCTCTTCCATTTTGGAAATCTATAAAATGGAGGCTTCTTTCCTTATTCTTCATCCACAACTTTGAGTAAACTTACTATGCTCAAATTCATATTCATTCCACAGATTTCATGGAAGGTTTCTCTCTCGAATTGGGAGCTAATCTTGTTCATTTCATTCAAGCCAGCTAATTTGACCATCAACAATCATCAAGCTTACAAATAGGAATTGGGAAAGGGCTGATTTTGACATACCAATTAGCACCAATTCCCCCATGGGATTGATAGTTGTTCATTAGAATAGAATTTGCTTACTTCCATTCATATTGTGCTTCACTTGTTTTCCTGTTTTAATGCTACAATCTAATTTCATGGGGAACCTTGGTTCTCTCTTGCAAGTGATCTAACATCATGCTTGTTTGCTGTGTTATGTGTAGGTGACAAATAATTTCGGGTTCACATTCTGGTGCTAGAAGGAGGGCAATTTATTTAATCACTCAAGAGCTTCTTGATTTAACACATCTTTCTTTCTTTTTTGTATCATATTTCAATGCACTGATTTATTAAGCCAATGTATAATGAGGCAGCGTGAAAGAAAATAGCATGCGATCATTTTCTGTTTTATTTACTTCTATAAAATAAAGTAATTTGAAAGCATATAAACCATGTTAGAATGATGCATCTTGTTTGAAAGTCATAGATAAACTACAATGTGTTATGTGTTTCATCTTTCGGCCACTCTAAAACTTCAAAAGCTGTGCATTTTAGCTACTGATCTTTTGCTTTCAAGATTTCAAGGTTTGACTTTGATTGGTCCAACCACCTATCGCATTACCGCACCTTTCATTCCATCTCTCTGCAGTACAACAGTGATTTGACCTTGACTGCTTTGTTGCCACTTATCTCCACACCGCTAAACCACTAGTCTTATGCCTTCAAACTAGGGTATTGTGGTATATGCCTTCATTGCCTCCTCTGCTATTTGCTAAGCCTTTACCACGGTATACACCACCATACCACGGCCTACCCTTCGATCACCCATGGTATCGTGGTATCCATCTCCACCACCTCCTCTGTCGTCTGCCACTCTTTACCGCTGAGCCGCAACCTTCTTTTGTACCCATGGCTGTAGAGTGGTGTTCACCGCATTACCACTAGGTAACATTCCCTTACCTACTGTATTGCGGTAACTGTCCACTATCATCATTGCCATCCCACGGTCTATCACCAAATCCTCTACGATGTTGCGGTTAACCACCGACGGTCACCGCCGTCCCGTGGTCTGTCATCAAACCCTTCACGGTGTTGCATTTAACCACCCACGGTCATTGCCATCCCACGGTCTGTCATCGAACCCTCTACAGTGTTGTGGTTAACCACCCACAATGTTCATTGCTGTCCCGTGGTCTACCACCTTTGTAACCGTAGTATTGTGGTAAATCGCCTGTCTGCTATCACTTCACTGCCATTTTTTCCCACCACGCTACCATGGGTTTCCCTCATACTATCCGTAGTATAACGGTAGTAGTCTCGGTCGACTGTGTGAAGCCACCAACCGTGATACCACAGGCTATGGTAAAACAATGAATATGGATTAATTCGAGGAATAAACAATGGGGAAATAAATTTTTTTTGCATTATAAGGGGGGCAAATAATTTTTTTTTAGAAATGGCATTTTCCTTAAAGACTTATGTTTAATGCATGGATATATGAAAAAACTTTGTGAATTGTTTTAGTCATATTAACTCGGTATTTTCTTTTATAGGTTGATATTGAAACCAAACCAAGGAAAAACAAGATTGGAGAAATTCACAAAAGCATTTTTTAATGCTTGTTGAGCTAGATTTTTCATTCAGTTTCAAATCATCTCACATCTATTTTTGGGGCTTAAAAATTAACCATTTTGACTTGATCTTTTGGTTAAAATTGAACCTTAGACATTTACTAAATTTCAATTTGGGTTCTAAAATTGAACAAGGCAAATTTTCACACTTCAAAATTGGTGCTTTAAAAAGAACTCATTTCTTGCTTTGAGGATTAAAATGAACATGTGTGTTTTAAATGTTTTGTAATCCTTTTTACAAAGTAATATCTTTTAAAAGGTGTATGTGCTTCTCTCATGCCTCATGGTGATTTTGAGAATCAAGAGTCTTTTTGTGACATTAAGTTGTCAAAAGTATTACCTTCACACTTCATTTTGGGTTTAAAATTGAACAAAACATTGTGCAAGTGTGAGTAGGCTTATTGCGTGTGTTCTCCCTTTGTTTCTAAACAAAGTTTGATTGAACTACGAATATGTTTACTCACTTTTTTTTATCTTAGCAGGCCTACCTTGTGGGAAAAATTACTCATCCAAGGGAATGACTCAACCGGTAACACACTAAAGTCAAGTATATTTCCAACTAGGATACAAATGTGGGTACTAGAACAAAAGTCAGTATCATGTGGTTGGCTCTGATGAGAAGGGTAGCAATGGTCTCTCACCGCATGGGTCAGCCTCCACGAATGGAAAGTCCAAACTAAAACCCTTGTTTAGAAGGCCAAATCCTTATCTATTTTGTTGCTACAAAAGGTCTTGTCCTTTGAAGCCGCCCCACATTATACATGCGGTTTTGTTGTAGAGATGAAAAGTATGTCATGGGAGAGTCACAGGTACTGATGCTTGGCTGCCCTGAGAAGTGTGTGCTGTGGAGGGGAGCCAGTGTGGTCAAGCATCTAGTCACCCACACAATATATGCGCAGCTAGATTTGTCCAAGTGGGAACCCAACAAAATATTGTATCATCATCCTAGGGTTGTAAAAATGTGCTTGGAAATGAAAAATACATTGCTTGGTTCTAAAAAAATTGGAAAAAAACATTCACAAAGAAATCCAAATTTCAAACCCCTTTTGAGGAAACAAATACCTTTGACGAATTTAAGTACTCTTGCTTTCCCTAGGGATCACATCCTTAGAGGTTTCTAAGTGCTTGGATTTTATCATCATTTGTTTTCACTTAGGTTAAACCTAGGAAAATTTTGCCCTAATTTCTTTGATTTCCACGTAATGGACCTTGTGGGATGAAAAAGAAAGTGGGACATTAGACATATAGTTTGAAACATAATCAAACAAGTGATTTTGGTAAAAAAAACTCACTAAGGGAAAATAAAGGACAAATTGAACCTCGTATGTGTTTCTTCAAATGATTTCTCGAAAGGTCAAAATCCCAAAACCAAGGTTCAAAAGGATAAGTCTAAGGGCCTGCGAACAACATCTTGAAATACTCCTTGAAGTCAGAGAAAGACTAGCGTACAACTTCTATAAAAAGGCTTCAAGAAACAACCCAACCTTGTACGCATTCTAATATCAACAAAATCCTGGGCTTTTTGAAAGGTTTGCCTTCCTTACATAGGAAGTATAGCATGTTCTTCAACATCGAGGTTCTGTAAAAAGAGTAGTGTCTAGGTCAAAGATCAGAGTCATCATCCTCATCCATCTCTCCATCAAGGCAAATTTTTCATCCCATCAACAAACCTTTTGAGAACTTTAGAAAAATCACTCATGCTAAACTTGAAGGCTAAACCAGCATCACTCTATCTCGGCTTAACACACCTAGCCAAATAGTTAAATCTCTTGAGAAAATTTTCCTTTAGGATAAAGCAAATTCCTAAGGTTTACTAGTTCATAATCACCTTGGTTGGCTTAACACACTTAGCCAATTCATTCTCTTGTGCAAGTTTCCCTAGGATAACACAACTTTCGAGGGTCTACAACTTCACTACAATCTTGTTTGACTTAATACACATAGTCAAACCATCACGATCAATCTATGTCCTAAAAGTTTAGCATAACCCTTCAAAATTTCTTAAGAAAATTCACTTATTCAATTCATACATTTATCTCATCATCACTACCACCCTCTTTGATCTTTTAACTTCCCTAGTTCTTCTCTTTTGGACCTAAAGGATTAAGATCAAAATGATCCCTATTTTTTATTGTCCAAACAAGATCACAATACAAGAATAACATGGAAAACATCAAGGACATATCAAATTCCGGTGACTTAGGTCTGGTAACCTTTGAAATAAACCTTGTGGGATCAAGCAATTCCCTAAGTAGCTCTCCTTTACCATCACAAAATCCTCAAGGTGAAGGATATGGAGAGGAAATCATCGATGAAGACTTAGGAATGACACAAAGGGAAATAACTAAAATGATTCAAAATCCAGAGAATCATAGAATTGTCAATGCCATGCTTAAAATTAACCCTTCTCTATATTTACGCACATTAATGGAAGGAGGGGTCCAGTTCCCTTCTGACCTTGACATAGGCACTAGTATGGAAAGGCCTCTTACAAGAATGCCGCCAATGTCAATTCATAACATCTTCCAAGAAAATCCCCTAATCACATCAACAATCACACCAACCTCACCAATTGTGAGCAAAGGAAGTGCTATGTTTCGAGAGTTACAACATTGCCTTGTGAACAACAAAGAGGTAAGTGTCAACACCATACGGGAAAAATCTGTTCTAGTGAATCCATCACACCCGTACATCCCACTCACCTTCCATAATCCCATTGGTTCATCCTCATTCCATGCTACACTAGCCTATCAATCAAATATACAAACTTCTCTACCGCAAGGAGAAGGTGGTTTGTTTGGAACAACATGAGTTGTTGATCCGTTTTCCTTCCAAGGTAGCAGATCATCTCTTCCCCCATTTCCATTCACATCCACATCACCTCTCGGATTGGGTTTTCCTCCCCTAACCATTGATAATTTCTCAGATCCAGACAATTCGAGAATCACATCGAATTCTCTCTTTTTGCCCGTGGCATCACAACAACAAGTGGCAACCATTCAAGCCACTACGCTAAACACATCAATCAGTCCTCAAATCTCCCAAAGCATACCTTCTCAAGGACCAAGCATCTCGACCACACCACCAACGACCCAAATCCCAACCACCAACACCACCAGCTCACCCGTCACAATGGTTGGGATCATTCCCAATCCACCACCCATCCCACCAAAAGCTAACGGGGCAAATTTATTCATCACCATGATCCAAGCCATCCAAAAAGCCAATCATCAGAGGGTACTAAAGCAAAACCAATTAGCTTCCCAACAAGCCGCACAAGCTATGCAATCCACTCAAGCAATCTAACAAGTGCAATCCCAAGCTTAAGCCTAGCAACAGGCACAAGAACAATATCAAGCACAACTACAAGTGATCCATCGACAAGCATACCAAGAAGCCCTGCAAGAATTTCAAGCACATCAACAAGCTAAAAAACAAGCTTTGTTGGAACAACAACAACTCGACCAACAACAAGCTTTGTTGGTGCAACAACATCTAGACCAACAAAAAGCGTTGTTAGCTCAACAATGGCTAGATCAACATCAGGTTCTATGGGAACAATGACAAATGGACCAACAACAAGCTTTGATGGAACAACAACAAGAAGATCAACAACAGGTGTTGTTGACACAAATGTAGGCATACCAACAGGCCTTGAACGCACAATAGATCTTGCAGCAAACTCCCACCAATCAAACACCCCTAACACCTCAAAACACATTCATTCCACCTCTCGATCCAAGCAACAATGTCACAACACAAATAAAACTACTCTCGCAGTAGGTGTTGGACCTCCAAGCAGGAAAAACAACCAGAATACCCAACAACTTGTGCCCTTATCCATTTGACATAACTCTCATGATGGCACCATTCCAAAAGGGATTCAAGATCTCCAAATTTGACAAGTATAATGGAACAGGTAACCCTAAAAACCACGTCAGGGAATTTTAGGTACATTGCATGGAGGTTGCATACGATGACACATATCTAATGCGACTCTTCCCTCGAAGTCTAACTAGTCTAGCCATGGAATGGTTTTCTCACCTACCCACGAGCATTAAAAAATTTGAGGAAATTGTGGAAGGATTCCTTAAAAATTATGCTTTCAACATGGGTGCAACTGTTAGTTTGGAAGAACTATCAATGCTCAAACAAAGAAAAGGAGAGCTATTCACATCCTTCTTGCAAAGATGGCGATCCAAGGCCAATCAGAGCAAGTGGACCATGCTAGAAGAACAAGTTTACACGATCATATCTAATCTAGATGAAAACTTGGAATTCTACTTAAAAATACAATGCATCACGTCATATGATCAACTGATCGCAAAGGCACTCAACATCAAAAGGGCCCTTACTACATGAGGAGGTGCCTCAACATTTACTCCAACACAGGATAACCACCCATCTAACAATTATAATGATAAACCTCGAACATTTTTGAGGAAAAAAATATCATAAACGATAGCGTGGTCAATGCTAAAGTGGTCATAAGTGCTCCCAAACCAAACATCCAAAATCATCACCGACCGCAAAATCACAATCGTAATAATGTGAAAACTAATTCAGTAGTAGCACAATAACAACCACTTCCCACCAACCAAATCAATAACTTGGGAAATCAAGGAGGACCACCTCCCCAAGGAAAATACCCTCCCAACCAAAAGTTCATGGCCCTTGGGGAATCCATTGAGTCCATAATGAAGAAGTTGGTCAAGGAAAACCTAATCAATGTCTCCAACTCTGAGCAATATGCAGAACCCATGACCAAACCGCCATGGTATAATGAAAATCTTCTTTGTGACTTCCACAAGATCAAGGGACATACCACCACAAATTGCATGAGACTGAAGAATATCATCCAAGACCTCATTAAGGATAAGACCATCAATATCGAACAACCAGCTGGTAATCAAGATCTGAAAATATACAAAAATCCGATGCCAAACCACAATCAAGGAAATAATCAGGAGAACAACAAAGGAAAGCAAAAATATGCTAGTGCTAACCTAGTATATGAAGAAATAGTCGCATGCGTTGATGAAATGGTCACAGTCATCAATGTCAAGGGAGCCAACACCGATTGTGGAGTCACCACTCATGGCGGTAAGGTCACCATTGTAGGGGCACCCTTTAAGACCCCTAATTTAAATACAAAATCCATTCCCTATGACTACAATGTCATAAACTAACTGAAGAGAACCCCCGCAGAGATCTCCATCATGGAACTATTAAAAATTTCCAATGCCCATAGGAAAATTCTTGATGAAGCATTAGCAGTGTCCATCGTCTCCACCACCCTTGAAATGAATCAGGTTTAGGCTATGGTTGGTAATATCATTATGCCAAATATCCTCACATTCTCTGACCAAGACTTCCCCCCATAACCATCTCATAACCGTGCACTTCACCGTCAAGTGCTGGTCCACAAAAAGAAAGTTAAAAAAGTCCTGGTGGATGGAGGTGCAGACCTTAATATTTGCTCTCTCAAGCTTATAAAGAACTTGGGATTCGTTGATGATTCCATCAACAAAAACAAGAGCATCACAATAAGGGCATATGATGATCAAGAAAGAGTGTCTCAGGGCACTATTAAAATCCCCATCCAAGTGGGACCAACAACCATGGAGACTACATGTCAGTTACTTGACCTTGAGTTACCATATAACATCCTCCTTGGACATCCATGGATCCACAAAATGAAAGTAGTGGCCTCAACATATCACCAATGCATAAAATTCTTGTACCAGAATGAGGAGGTCACTATACATGGGGATCCCGAACCATTCACCTACTGCAAAAACTTGGAAGCCAAGTTTTATATAATTCCCCAAGTGCCAAAAAATGATGAAGGTCCATCCATTGCATACATCGACCCAACTAACCCCGCCTCCACTTTTGTGACAGAGACACCCACCATCCCTAACATATCTGACATCAAAAACATGATCCAGGACAATGGATATGGTGAATATAGAATGAAGAAGAGTGAATTTATTGTAGGAAAGTTACCACAATCTCCTAGGGCACATGGGCAACCTCGACCAATTGAAACACCCGTCCACACCCTTAGGGAGGACCCCTCTGGATTTCACCATTGGGGAGACCTAAGTCAGGAAAGTGTTGGTGAGGAGGATATTTCAAGCATAATATACCGTGATTCAAAACCCACACCCACCTTACCTATGGATGAGGCCAACAAAGGGCTACAAATAATGCTTGGCATGGGCTACAATAGAAACCAAAGCCTTGGAAGGAATAGTGATGGATGACTGGAGCCCATCATTGCAGAAAGAAGAATGCAGAACCTTGGCCTTGGATGTACTCCCTCAATTGTAACCATATGTGGCAAAGGTACTCCCAGTAGGGAAGTTAGGTCCTCCCCTCAGGTACTGGTAACCACCCTTAGACCACCCGTATGCATAGGCATCCCACTTGACAACTTCACTTTTGACGTCACTGATGTTTGTGCCAGTAGTGACGATGATGATACCATATCAGTCCTTCCCATGCTCTTTGAGGATTCCACCCTACTAATGATTAGTGCCTGACCCACTGAGTCAAACCAACAAACTCACCAAATCACCTTAGTATACTGTCAACTCATCGATCATGACCAACGAGGACTACCAATTCTAAACTCATTTCAAAATGATGAGGCTCTCTCAGAATTCATGGGACTAAGGGATATAGTTCCGTGTGGGGATCACAAGGCAGGTTTTGAAATCACTTTAGATACCCATGCATATTACGGGGAGACAATTGAGTCCTTTAATCGCAAAAGAAAAATATTGAGAATAAGCTCGGAGTTATTAAGTAAAAACCACATTGTGATACTCTCTAACCACAAAACAGTAAAAATAAAGGAAAGATCTAATGGTGAAAACCTCTTTGAGGAGCCGAAGGATGAAGGATTCAATCTCCCCCTACTGATCTACATCAAGAGAAATCAGTGGTCCTGGCAAAGCAGTGTAACCCTATTAACTTGGGAATGAAGACATAACCACAAATCACTTTCTATGCTAAGTCTCTCCTGACAGAGGAACAAGCACTACTAGCAGCATTTCTAAAAGAAAGGAAGGTAAAATTTGTGTGGACCTATGCTAACATGCCAGGTCTAGATCTTGAAGTGGTGGTTCATCATTTGGTTGTTTACCCTAGGGTGAAGCCAGTTAGACAAAAGTAAAGAAAAGTGCATCCCCAGATAGCCTTTCTAGTCAAGGTAGAGTTAAAAAAACTCCTAAATGTTGGCTTCATACACTCAATTGACTATCCAGAATGGGTATCCAGCCTTGTACCAGTCTCAAAACTAAATGGGGGCATCCACATCTGCACGAACTTTAGAGACCTGAACAAATCATGTCCTAAGGATGATTTTCCACTACCCAACATTGACATGATAGTGGACATGATAACCAGACATGAGATGCTATCCCTGATGGATGGATTCTCGGGGTATAACCAAATAATGATTGCAAAAGAAGATCAACATAAGACAACATTCACATGTCCTTCGGGCACCTATTGTTGGAATGTGATGCCATTTGGGCTAAAGAATGCAGGAGCTACATATCAGAGAGCCATGACACTAATCTTCCATGACATGATACACAAAATGGTCGAAGATTATGTGGATGACATATTAGCTAAATCAAAGAAGAGGTAGAATCACATAGCAACCCTAAGCAACATCTTTGACAGATTGGAAAAATACGAGGTCAGGCTCAACCCAAAGAAATGTGTCTTTGGGGTACAATCTGGAAAACTGTTGGGATACATAGTGTCAGTGAGAGGGATAGAAGTGGATCCTATAAAGGTAAAAGAAATCCTCGATATGGGAGCACCAAGAACACTGAAAAAACTCAGAGGATTATAAGGCAGACTCTAGTCCATCCAAAGGTTCATAACACAGTTGGCATACAAACAAATTTCCTATTCACATCTACTCCATAAGGGATTAGCATACAAGTGGGATGAAAAATGCGAGCAAGCATTTAGAAAAATTAAATAATATCTACTCACACCACATGTATTGATGCCACCCATTGTAGGGAAACCATTGATCCTATATATATCGGCAACATCAGTAGCTCTGGGTGCTATTCTAGCTCAACATGGTGAAAATGGAATAGAAAGGGATATCTATTACATCAACAGGACAGTGGTTGGCCATGAGTTAAACTACACATTCATTGAGAAATCTTACCTAGCAGTAGTGTTTGATTCACAAAAATTCTAACACTACATGCTGGCACATAAAATCAAGCTCATTGCCAAAATAGATCCCTTAAAATATCTGCTATCAAAAGCTATGCTCACAGGAAGGATGGCTAAATGGGTAATGATATTGTCATAATACGACATTGAGTATGTGGAGAAAAAGGCAATAAAAGGACAAGTCATTGCAGACCAACTGACATAATCTCCCCTCTACACAGACAACCCACTCATATCAGAATTTCCAGATGAGTCCCTTTTCAATATTAGCGCAGCCGATCACTGGAAACTATTACTTCAATGGTTCCCACACACAACATGGATTGGGAGCTGGTGTCTTCTTTATTACCCCACAAGGGGATTGCATACCAAGATCTTACAAGTTGGCATTCCCCTGTACAAACATCATTGCAAAGTATGAGGCTTTAACCATAGGTCTCAAAATTGCAACATAGTGGTGAATCATGGCATTAAAGGTCTATGGAGACTCACAACTTATCATCAACCAAGTCAATAGTAAATACCAAACTAAGGATGATAAGCTCACACCATACAAGAAGGTAGTAGAAAGCCTCAAGGAATTATTTATTGATATTGCCTTTGAGTAGATACCTAGGGCCAATAACAGAGCAACTGATGCAATGACAATGATTGGATCCGTACTAGATATCCCTCACAATGTCTCGAAACACAAATTCCTCGTAGGGAAACTTCTCATACCCACTTTTGAGGTACCAGAGATAGAATATGCATGCAAACTCATTGGTCTTGGTGATATTTGGTACCATGACATCTACACCTATCTAAGATTAGGAATCTTCCTAGTCGATATCACCCTGAACCTCAAACAAACCTTTGTCAAAAGGTCCTTATGTTTTGTCATCTTAGGGGAAACCCTCTTCTGTAGAAGCATTTATGGATCCCTATTACGTTGCTTAAAACCTAAGGAAGCCCTGACCATTTTGACTAAGGTACATAATGGCACATGCGGTTCACATTCGAGTGGTATGACCTTGGCCAAGAAGTTACTAAGAACCGGGTACTACTGGCCGACAATGGAGAGAGAGGCACACAACGTTTTTAGAAGGTGTCTACAATGCCAACAACATGGAGACCTTATTCATGCACCAACTCAAGAATTACATCCCATTGTTACACCTTGGCCCTTTCCGCAATGGGGGCTCAATCTCATAGGTAAAATTTCACCCACCTCATCTAACGACCACAAGTTCATTATCACCGCCACCGAATATTTCACAAAGTGGGTCAAAGCAATTCCTATGACCTACATCAATGGAAAGAAGATATCCAAGTTCATCCTGAACTACCTCATTTTACAATACGGTGTTCCCCAATCCATTATCTCTGATAACAAGACACCTTTCAAGAATCAGGATGTCTGTGACTTGTGTGAAAAATTCAAAATCCAACATCACTTTCCCACTCCATATTACCCACAAGGCAATGGCCAAGCAAAAGTTACCAAAAAAACCATTTTGAAAATCCTTAAGAAGACAGTCAATGACTCTGGTCATGACTGGCACCTATAGCTAAATCTTGCCTTATGGGCCTACCAAACCAACATTCACACACCAACATGCGCTACCCCATTTTCCCTAGTCTATGGATTAGAAGCCATACTCCCAATCAGATCGAGCTCCCGTCCCTGAGGATATCATTATAGACTCTCATCACAGATGAGGAATACAAGGTCACAAGACTGAATGAGCTGGAGTTACTAGATGAATGATGCATGGATGCCCTAAACCATCTACAAGTCTACCATAATTGCCTGAAACAAAGCTACAACAAGAAAATCAGATAATGCACCTTCCAAGTCAGCGAACTTGTGATGAAAGAGAACCAAAAGAATGTGCCAAATCCAGAGAGCAAAGGAAAATTCAAGCCCAACTGGCTGGGACCTTTCGTCATCATAGCAAGCTATAAATCAAGAGCATATCAATTAGCAACACCAGAAGGCGAGCCTTTGTAGGAGCCTTTGAACAACTCTCACCTCAAATTTTTTTATGCCTAAGAACTTGCAAGGTATAAAACCAAAAATACAAAAGCAATCAGAAAAAGTACTGAAAAAATGGTCACCTTGATGAAAACCTGGCAAACAGGCATCTTGGCGACAACAAAAAAAATCAAAAAATACAAAAATCCAAAAAAATTAGAAAAAGGATTGAAAACAATAAAGAAAAAAATCATCCACTAGTGAAAACCACTTCGGTGGCACTTTGGACAAGTACCTTGGTGAAAACTTGGCAAACAGGCGTCAAGCATAAATAAAGCACTCCTCGTCCACCAGGATTTGCACGACCCACTCATTCCATCACATTTCATTAATCTTCCATCCACCCATCCGCTCGCATCCGTACCATAGCTTGAGCTGATACCCATATCATATTCCTCCATAGTACTACTTGGCATATTCCTAAGGTCAGTTTGTTCTGCCTTTATTGAAGTAGTCTAGCGCTTAAACACTAGGGGCATGTCCTTGAAACTGGCACTGGATCGGATTTGGGTAAATTTTTGTGCTCTTCCCAAGGCATCAGAAAATCAAAACATTCAGAAAATTCATGAAAAAATCCAAAAACATGTCAAAAAGCTTAGAAAATATTTAAAAAATTCATCATTGAGTCTTGTTAGTCTTCTGCCTTATCGAACTACGTCATCTCTAAGCTTGAACATAGGCAAGGTTGATCTTTGGTCATCCCCCGAGACAGTTAGGTCAGTCCTTAGGCATCCATTGCATTGGCAATCCATTTTCCCATCTATTTCACATCTTAGGTAAGTCCTTAGGCGTCCATCGCAATAAAATGGCAATCTATTTGCCCATCTATCTCATCATTGAGTCAAGTCTTTCGTTAGTCAAACTATGTGGTCTCTATGTGTATAACGTAGGCAAGGATAATCTACGGATCAGCTCCCAAGACACCTAGGATAAGTCTTTAAGTTAGTCTCTTTGTCATAAATCTTGAAAATACAAAAAAAAAATGAAAAATGTGATAATACCAAAAAAATTTGTAAAACATCTCAAAATACCAAAAACAACCTCAAAATATCTAAAAAACCCAAAAAGGTGCCTCCATCTCATCTTGCTTTCACCTGCGATTGTGTCATTCGTAATAAAATCAATCGTCGCTTTCACCCTTTGGTGAGTCATTCAGAAGCAAGTCTAGCAGGTTCAAAAAGTGAACACTCTAATCGTCAGAGTCTTAAAAGTCTAAGTCAGTAAGCAAGTAAGTTGATCAACTCAGAATATCAATAGCTTATCATCCAAATCAGTCCCACCAAAACCCTGATCACAACATGTCCTAGGATGAATCCTTCCCACAATGGAAATAAGCATCAAGTAACTCACAATAGTTTAGTCTTGGATAGTGGTATGAAGAACATTAGCTTGTTTGGTTTGCTTTATTTGGAATTTTATTGACTTATCTTATTTTGTGCTCATTCCAAGGACCTCTCGATGATGCCTAAACAAAACAAGTTTAGAGAGAAAGGAATGGGGCAAAGATCATTATATTTTTATCTGGTGCGCTTGTGGGATACACTTGTAAAATAACTTAGTCATATATGCTTTGTTTGGTTTGCGGAAAGGATGTTTTAGATATCTTGTTGACCACATAAGAAAGCTTGCTTTCCTATGTTTTAGCTCGAGATGTTTAGAATGTCTAAACTACATCCTGAATGAAGTATGCACGCTAAGTGTGAACAAGAACACTCCTATCTGATTGTCAAGTCAAAGTCCATCACACTAGGTACAAAGCCATCCTGGTCCTTTATACCTTGATGCACCATACCTATGTGTGTTATCAAACATAAAGTAATTGGCCCTTTGAAAATCCCAACTCCTGGTAAGAAAATCATCAATCATCATCTTGTGTGGATCTTCCTTCCATTCTTCTCATTCTTCTATCTTTACTAACATTTCTATCTAAAATCAGTATGTCACATCAATATATACACAAGACTACCCATAGCCGATGACTGTCTATACATCATTAGATCTGTCTACATCAAAAAATTACCTTTCATCCTCTAATCAATAGAACCACTCCTCTCACATTTTATCACGATCTCGATTGGAAAATCGAACATTTCCGCTCAATCTCTCAAGGGGGAAATATACCAGCAATATCCTTCCATTGGGGAAATAGTGGGGCATCTAAAAAATCAAGAAATTTTGAACCTCGATCACAACACTTTATTCTTTGAATCAAAGCAACAAGTACATTGCTTCAAAGAGGGGCAAAATGTAGAAATGGAAAATGAACAAGTTCGGTTCAACACACTTGATTTTGATTATTAACAACATTTCTTCTTGAATCATACTCTTAGATCTTCATCATATTCTGTCTCTTAATTTAATAAATAATTGTTTATTTGATTAAATCTTTCTCCTTCTTTGATTAAATTAATCAATTTAATTTAATTAATCTTATGTCTCTGTTTAATTAAATAGATCATTTTATTTAATTAAAGTTTCTAAAGTCCTCTTATCAAATTAAATAAATTAAACCTTATTTTATTTAATCTAACATCTTCCCACTTAGTTAAATAAATCAAAGCCAGTTATTTGATTAAACCAATTCCTCTCAATTCTAATTTAAATTAATTCATCAATTTAAGTCTAAATTGTCACATCTCCTAAATTCCTCATTAGATTAATTAAGCTTTGATTAACTTAATCTTAATCTATGTCATATTCTCTAGAAAATGCAACTTGCACAATAAATCAAATACTTTGATTTATTAATTCATCTATTTTCCCTCACATGACATCAAAAGGGTATATTCCCTCAATTTGAATTCAAAAAGTCCAAGTGGATTTGTACATCCAACAAGGCATTCAATCCTCTTACATATCCCTGTGCATTGAGCCAAGTGGCATTTATTTCATTCTTTTTTCCCTCTCACATGTCATTTCTCAAATTTGAAATTCCATCTAATTGCATTTATCATACACATTGACCAAAATGTGCTCATTCCTCAACCATTCACATCTTGACAAGTGGCACTTGGCCATTGGATGTTGAAGGATCCCACATTGCTCTATTTCATTCTCTCTTCCATTTTGGGAAATGAAGGTCATTAAGGTTAATGGGATAGTTGTAGTCAGTTAAGGGGTGGTTTATGGGTTCAAAATTTATAAGAGGACTTCCAATGGCTCGAGTGAGGGGATTTAAGAATTTTGTAACAAAATCCAAGCAATACAAGGTGATTTCCATAAAAAATTCAGTGTTTTCCAGTCATAACTTACTATGCATAGACCCATATAAGAGATTTATGATCTGAAACACATATAATATTGTGGCAATATATTCTAGTAATCATTTTCCAACAGTTTTGAGAGTCCCTTGATTGTTTTTTGTGAAAGAGAATTTCAACTTTCTTGATCTGCCTGTAACAGGCCAGCAGGGTTTGGGTTTTGAATTTTAAATAATGTAGGGCCATTCCTCCTACTATTTCTTGATGTATCTCAAAGGAGTGGTAGGTATTCGGCTATTTTAGGTTTTCATTTGTAGTTAGAGTCATAGGGAAACATTTGGTGGCTTGGAGGTGAAGCCTAAGGCTAGAAATGACATTTTTCCCTGTGAAACTGGTGGCTAAGTGAAAGGTTCTGGTGATTTCATAATGTTACTATCTTTGTGAGTTTTTTTAACCTTGTTTAGGGTAAATTTAAGGTGTTTGATGCTTTGGTTGGGTCTCAGAAGCTCGGGTTATATTATTTTCATTAAAACCCTAGTGTATTGCATGAAAATGGAGGGTTTGTGGGATCAACGTTGAATAATCCTTAAATCTGGAAACAAATCATGTAATTTTGTGTTTTGGAACATAAAAAATGACTTTCCAATGATTTCTTGTGAAAAATAGATGTTTAGGAGATGTCTCCTTTGTAAAATGGGCTATTTTGGTGCTTAAAGGCAGGGGTGTTGTATTGGTTCTCATAATTGTTGCAAAGGAACCTTATGGAATCTTTTGATATATTGTAGAGCATGCTAAAGGGTGTCTTAGGTTCAAAGGGTTTGGAGTTTTTAGGTCTTGTAAGGGTTTTGTGTTCAATTTTCAAGATTAAAAAGCTAGAAGCCTTTGAGGGTGAGTTGATGTCTAATAGAAATGAAAACAATTGAAAGAGTGGATACCCTGCTTGTGTCTGATCATATTAGGTTGTTGTGAGTCACCTCCACCTTGTCTACATCAATTTTATGATATTTGTTTTTAGGATTTCTTGAGAGGAAGAAGAGGGAAAGATTGTTGTGAAGAGGAGGCGGCTATCCATCCAAGAGAGTCTACCATTGTTGGGATAGTAGTGATTTGAGGTATTCTTCTTCTTTGATGTTTTGCAATAATAGGTGCAGATTCTTTTATGAGGGTTTAATTTGAGGGTTTTGATGTGATGTATTTTGTTGCATATGTTGTGTTGTTCTTGTGTGTTCGTTTTAGGAGACTTGATCAGGCCTCTTGTGTAGAGGAGTCTTTGGTCCTCCATATGTAGGGGTTCGAGTGGGAGTAACTCCCACATAGTAGTATTTCATTATTTGGGATATGAGTATCCCTTGTGGGCAATGGCCATTACTAGGGTATGATACCAGCCCTATATGATACTAGGGTATGAGTACCCTTACATTTATGGGGATATGAGTATCCCATTGTTTTTCTACAGACATGTTGTTGGGAGGAATAAGGGTGGTGATATAGATGGGGTTTTGATGTGGCACTGGTGTGGAGTTGTTGTAGTGTTGGTGTGGAGTTTCTATGGAGTATTTTTATCAAGATTTGATTATGATGTTTATACATATGTATCCTCATGTTTGGTTGAGCTCTTACTCCCCCTATGTGGTTTCCCTTGGGGTAAACCAATGTGTTAGAAATATGTTTTTTTGATTTTTGGAATGGTTTGGTATGAGGGTTGGTTTGTATGTATATGTGAAGTAGATTATATTTTTGTCTTGTGATTTGTTCTTGTGGCTAAGTGATTACCCTATGCTTGGGGGTGGGTTGTATCACAACCCTATGATTGGGTGGAGAGCCCATCTGTATCTTGTTCTTTTTTCATATTTGTTCCCTTCAGGTTTCTTATGGAGATATTTGGAGATGCTTGGGAGGAAAAGAGATGTTGTGTTGGATTTCAAAAAAATCCTTATTTGGTCTTGCATTTATACTTCAAGTTTAGAAACATTTTGAAGTTGATGGTAAAATTTTTTCAAGGGATTAACAAAATTAGGGGATTTTCAAATAGTTGTTTAAGTTGTGTTATTTTTAATAAAAGAAGGATTTCCTGTGCAAAGAATTTAATTGAAATGCACCGTTTTTTTAATAAAAGAAGGATTTCTTGTGCAAAGAATTTCATTGAAATTTAGCCTATTATTTATTACTTGCAAACATATAAATATAAATTTTCTTGAAAAGTTGTATTAGGAATAATATGATCTTATGAAATGAGATATCTATATTGAAGTATAATGTTGAGGAAATCAAGCTAGCTTCTTGTTAAATCTTAGTTCTGAAAATTCAGACCTTATGCTTGCATAGTATCATACAAAGTTACAAATCATATAATGTAGACCTGTTTATAGACCAAATGTATGTGTTATGAATAGTATATGCTTGCATCATTACAATGTAAAAGATTTCTATTATTGCTTGTAGGAAAAGGGTTGAAGAAGTTTTAATTCCTTGTTTAAATACAAATAGAGTACAGAAAAAAGAGAGAACTTATTTATGTATTCTGAGTTAAAATAATGATTTCAATGTGGTTTTGCTGCACATATGGAAGATGCAAATAAAAATGATAACACGATTCATGAAAAAGGAAAAAACTCAATCATCATATACTTGTATTGATCCTCAGTGATTAAAGAAACTACGTATGATATAGGCTTAGATTGTATGCAAGGTGTGAAAAAGCATGAATTAGTGTTAAAAGGCCAATTTGCATAGGTTGTAGAAGTCACATTTAAGTTTTCAAACAAATCCTCTGGTTCTATTGCATTGGCATGTGCCTGGCTATTTCAACATATTTATTTAGCAAGCAAGCAGTTCCAGTTGCTTAGCACATCAAAGTATCACTGCAAGCGTTCAGGTGTTAGTTGCTTGAGGAAGGACTTAATTTGCAAAAGGATCACAACATTTCTAAGTTCCTTAGTATTGTCTTGATCTACCATGCAAACCTATTTGCTTCTCCAGCATGTAGTTCTGAGCCTCATAATTCCTTTCCCTATAACAACCATAACAACAATAAGTTATATGAATCTGGAAATTAGGAGAGGGAATCCTTATTCCCATAATCAAGTTTAAACCAAATTTAAAGGAAAGCAATTAGTGGAAATTCAGTTGCCTTAATTATTTATTTGAGAATGGAATTAAATTTGAAGTCAATAGGAGTTTAGCGTAAATGTTAGGTGGAGGTTCATTTCTTATGATTTAGTAAAAAAATATTAAAAGAACATCAGTTTTTACACATAAAAGAAAGTATAGGTCGAAAAGAAGACATTTAGTTTTAAAGGAATAGGCAATTGAATATTTACATATATAACATATGTATGATAACATAAGATTTGAAGGTAAATGGATTTTCAATAAGTAAGATTTGTTTGTTTTAAATGTGAATATATACATGTATATGTTAAATTAATGCAAGAAGATTTTCTAACATGTTGGATATTGGATTTATTCAATTATGTCAACTATCAATTTAATTCTAATAAATGTGAATAGGTAAATTAGTAAGGTTTTCCTTAACTAGAAATTCAATACCTTCTAAATAACAAAACATATAAGAATTAAATAAAATACTTAGTATAAAAACAACAAAATTTAAAATTTAAAATTTATCTTATCAAATATGTTAAAATGGGTTGTAGCTAGTTTAAAAAGAAATTAGAAGATTATTTCCCAATATAATAAGAAGATAAACCTCTAGTTTAAATTTTGATCATATCCTTGAACCCTTAATTTAATATTGGTGATAATTCACATGAGGATTAATAAATTTGATTATTATGTGAACATTTCAACTTTTGTTCAGTTCTTGGACTGAAGGAAAATCTATAATTAAGTTTCGATAATAGAATGGAAATGTTTGCTATCAATATTATAATGAGGTTAGAGTTATTCTTTAAATTGGGTTTCATGCTAGTATATTGTGTGAGGTTATTTATTTAATTTAGTATTATAAACTCTCAATAATGAAGTTCTATTATGCAATAATATGATCCTTATTGTTAACTAGAAAAGTAGATTAAACTAGGAAGGATGGGTAGATGTGGGTTTGTAGTTCAACAATTTTTAAAAGAGTAGTGTTGTTATGTCTTAGAATCCTTTTGAGTACAAACAACTAGGATAGTTAAAATGTTGGGTTGAGGATGTAAGCATGTTGTCATTGCTTCTAGAAATCAAATTTTGGTCTTAGTAATGTTCCAAGAAAAAAAATGGTAATTGGTTTTTGGTTTTTCGATGGTTAAATTTTAGGGCATGACAAACTATAGAGTATCATCGAATATAAAAGATGTTTTAAAATTAATAATTGGTGATCAAGACCGCACACCACATCCTAAAGGGCATGTGCAAGAAGTTGAATCCATAAAAAGCTCAAAAAGTGAAAGTGTTTTTCTTGATTTTCAGAATTTTTCATAGTTGGATTGACAATTTGAAGCACTTACATATTGATTCTTAAAAAAAATTGGTAATATGAATTTTATTATTTTGAGTCTAGTTTCCAAATATGTAATTTATTCTAATACCCAAATGATACAAATTAATTTTTAATAAGCATGCATAAACATCACTTTTTAAAAGTCACATTTTTAGGAACATACCATGCACACGTACGAGCATTACAATTCAACCTACATAAAAATATTTTTCTAATTTATTTTGGGGAAATATGTATAACAAACTAAAGATTGATGAGCATATTTTTTATAGTTTTTTTCTGAATATTTTTTAATTAAGTTTTTATTGGTCCTAGTTGTTGTTTTTGAAAACCAACATGTACTAACACCATAATTTTACCTAAAATAATCATTTTTTGATTTTTTTATTTATTGTGTAGATAATTGTTTGTAGATTGATGTCATAAATTTTTTTTACAAAACAATTAACAAATTAAAGGTTATTAAAAACCTCAAAAAGCTGAATTAAATAAAAATATATATTTTTTTTGGTGGATTGCAAATATGCAGAGAGCGATGGCATCCACACTGGTCCCAATGAGTGAGCTCATGACTATTTGGGCTTGGGATGCATGGTGACCTGAATGCATGTATGCCATAACATTGTGGGATCAGTTTCTCTGTTCATTTTCCTGCTCGGGTGGGGTCTTTTTTGTGCGTTTCGGGGGTGTCTTTTTTTCTCTGTTTCGTTTCTTCTTTCTTGATCTCTACAGGATTTTCGGCACGATTTTTTTTAATTTTGTGTGGCTTGGTGGAAAAATATATTGGGCTTGGATAGACCAATGTTTAAGGTGTTGAATATTCTCCCAGTTTTGGAGCTTCTGTTTGTTTGCACCGAGAGGATTTGTTTTATCAGCCTGGGTCTTCTTTGGGCGGAAAAGTTTTTGCTAGTTTGGAGGATGGGGTGTGGGGGGTGTGAGGGGTTTTGGTTTTTTGTTGGTTTGGTGGTGGGATTTTGAAGTGGGCAGGCTATGGGAAGTGATTATGTTCGGTTAGGATAGTCGGGTGGGGATATCATGGCGTTGAATGATGGGAAGGATGAGGTGTCGGGAGATGATGTGATGAAGAAAGCGGGTGACGGGGTTCCCACCCCATCTTCTTTTGGAGTGGATGTGTCCAGGGTTGACATGTTTATAGTGAAAAAGGTCAATGGATGTTTAGAAAGGGCTCAAATACATATGGTGGTGGTGACTCAAAAGGAAGAGGCTGTAGAGGATTTAGACTACTTTAGCAAGCATGTGCTAATCTTCATTTTTTTGGAGATGAGGGTCTCTCTTCCTTTCCCTAACCCCTAGATTCAGAGGACATGGAACCCAGAGGGGAATTTTGAGATTCTGCTAGCTGCAAATAATTTCTTCTTAGTGGACTTCTCATGCATCTTTGATCAAAATAGGGCTTTTGAAGGTGGCCCATACTTTTACAATTAGGTTGGAATGTTAATTAAACCATGGCATGCAAGCTTTAACTCAGTGGAAGAGATGTCATCCAAGGTCCCAGTTTGGGTTCACCTTCCTTGGCTGCCTCTTGAATGTTGGAGGAGCGATTCTACAGTCTATTGCCATGTCGCTAGGAAAAATGATTGGCCCCTCTCAAGAGACTTTAGAGAAGAGGATATTTTACTATGCATGTGTCTATGTGAAGATTGATTTGAGTTCACCTTTGCTCGAATCCATTGATCTGATAGTGGGGTTCAACTCCTAGACTTAGCCATCAAATTATGAAACTTTATCATTCAGATGTCGTTTATGCCAAGAGTATGGCCATCTTCAAAGGAGGTGCCCACATGCTACTAGTTTGGGTAGCTTAGGTAACAAGATGGATCCATCAAACCCTGGATCCGAAAAGCGAAAAGCGCCTATGAAGAGGGTGAATCTAGATAAGGATGGGTTTGTGCTTGTTAGACCTCAAAACAAAGGTCGAGGTTAGAAGAGGACTTTTTGGGATCACCATGAGGAGGGGTTGTTTAATAGGTTTGATGCGCTGGATGACTTAGTTCACGAGGAGGGGATATCTCTTGACATGCATTTGGATGCTCCCCCTTGTACTACTCATAATATCGAGCCTATGATTGTTATGTCTTTGGTTCTTGTCCAAACAAAGGCTCCTCAGGAAGTGAAGGATTCTTTGGTTCCCTCCCTGGATGTTGGGCTTAGGGATTCTTGTGTGTTGGCTGGTTCTTCTTTGGTCTTTGTTGTTATTGGTACCAGTCCTACTGGAAGTTTGGGTTTGGGAGATTCTGGTAAGAGTAAAGCTTCTGCTTCTTCCCCTATTCTAGGTGTACAACAAAATCCCTTGAAAAAAGAGTGCTCCTAACAAGTCCCAAAAGGTGGGTAGGAAGAAATATCAAGAGAAAGCTAAGTTGACTAGTGAGATGTTGGTTGAATTTGGGTCGGTGAAGACATTGAACACCCCCTTCTCCCACCCTTCACGATGATTGTGCTTTCATGGAATGTGAGGAGTATGAATATCATCCCTAGACAAAAGGCTATTTGGGACTTGGTTCATGCTCATTCTCCGGATTTGGTTTTTCTTCAGGAGACAAAGTTATCTGTGGATAGTATGATGCAAAGTGCATCTAAGGTTTGGAATATAGGGTTATGGCAATGTGTGGGTGCATAGGGGAGCTTTGGTGGTCTTGCTTGCTTTGGGGATTTGTTGTGAAGTTTTTGCACGCATGCCCTACTAAAGGTGGGGACCCTTGTTTTCATTTTTTGGTGTCTTGGCCTTTCTATTTTTGAGTTTTGCTTTCTTGGGCATGTGATTTGATGTTCATCCAGTCGGTTGGAATTGCCCATCTATAATTTATATTGACAACCTTAAGTTCTGGGTGCATTTCGGGCTTTTCACTATGTTCGAGAAAATCCGCCCTAGCCGGACTTTCCTGGTTTCCCTTTAGTTCTTGGTAACGAGTTCCTTTTTCTCAAGTCCGGGGAAATCCGTCATGTCTGGATTTTTCCGAAGTCCATTGCTCTGTCAGATTCTTGGATTTTGGTCTTGGTCATCTTGTCGACCGCATTAATGGTGATTGCATGACCTTTGGGGTAATGTTTTTGAAAATTTAAGCAACATTTACAGGGCGCCATACCCTTCACAATGAGCCACTAGGGCCAAAAAGGAGGAAGATTAAACATCAAAAATTAAGGAAACAAAAGGTAGAAACAACCCACAGGCAACACAGAGACCACAGAGAGGCAACCAACAGACAAGAACCGACAACAGCTAATTGGCGTTGTCCTAGTTTTTAATCAAGAGGTCCACAACCTCATCACCCACCCACTCTTTGTTCTCCTGACTGTTATTTCCCTCCAGCTCCTCCTTTATAGCATTAGATAGGGTGCTCATGATGAAGTGTCCCAACTTCGTGGTGAAGCAGGTCAACCCTCATAACCTTTTGTCGAGTGTGTCCATTCTCTTCACTACATCACAGGGCTCCTCCCCAATGTCCATGGTCCTTGGGACCTCTCTAGGCTCTTTGACCAGGGGATGTGGAGAGTGAGAGGTAGAGCCATCTATAGGAACCTTGCTATCCTCAAGAGTAAACTTGGGCCCCTCCACATTTTCTTCCTCATCATCTTCAATTTCCTCTTCCTTGTACCCTTTGCTATCAGACTGCTCCTCCTCCGAATCTTCAATAATCAACCTCTTTTTGCTATTCTTTGCAAGCCTCCTAGATCTCCTTCTGGCATTTTCCCCACTAGTCATCTTAGGGGTCCCCACAACCGTGTCACCTCTAGAGTCTTTCCTTATTGTGTTTTTACCCTTCCCATCCCTAACAATCAGGGCCGACATGCCTTTCTCCTTCCCTTTTTTAGCAGTGGTGGCCTTGTAGGCCAAATCCGCCTGAGTGGATTTCAATTCACAGAGACCCTCCGTTGCACTAGCATGAGCCTTACCCAAACCACCCTTAAGATTCTTGGTGGTTATCTTGGCTTTGGGATTCCCTGCAGTGCCCGTATTGAATTTCTGGGGAGGGCTTTTAGACTCGGCCAAGGAAATAGTCATAGTCGACAAGGGTTCAATATTCTCAATGTGAACAACTGTGATAGCTTTAGGATGATAGAGGGCCGGATGAAAGTGATAAAGTCTTAGGATGAGCCCCTGATGGAGCGAGAGTGGTGGGAGATCATTGGGGTTAAGACTGGCTGACTCTTTGCATTTTTTAACCAAGTTTTCCAAGTCCATTAGAAGAAAGAATGGAAAACTAGGCAAAATCTTGTGTCTTAAATGATTTAACAGGGGAAAGTGATAAAAAAATAGGTTTTAAACCTACCTTCCAAGGTGATGTACTTAATCAGCACCAGACACACTTGATCCTAGGGCTTCAGGAGAGCATCTCTCTCAAAACTCGACTGGTTTTGCACCGGGGCCTCCTCACCTCTGAAAAAAGCTTTTAAACTTTCATGATCCGGTTTCTTGGTGTGTTTGGGGTATTTTTTCCTAGTACACTGTAATCCTGTGGCTTGCACTATGAATTTATCACTTATTTCAAATGAGATTCCTCTAATTCAGACCCTACGATCCTTCCACAAGTTGGCAAACTGACCCAACAAATTAGGATCATGACCGATCAAAATCTCCATAAGCTAAGCGATGCCACCTTCCACACAAATGTGCCAAACTAAAGGGTTATTCTGAAACTCCTAGTAGTTATCAGGCTCAGTCCTCACTCACTCACCACCCATTTTACCAACTTGCACAAGAAGCCCAAGAGTTTGCAAAAAATACCAAATGCAGAAGCAACAAATGATTATCAAATTGTGATCGTTAAGGCAAAGTATGCAACAAAGGCTAATTACACCCATGTACAGGTCGCATGGGTGGAAGGGAAAATCACCACATGGTGACTTGAGAATGAAATTAATGAAGTTCTTGGGATGATTGCGTCCAACAAGGCAAGAATTGGTGGGCATGTAGGGAATGCTCAAAAAACAAGGCAAAATGACCATATGACTAGAAATAGAAACCATCCAAAAGGTACCAAAAGAGACCTGGCCTAAACTAGCTAGCTCAAAGACCCTAGAAGGAGGCAAGCTTCTATGATGAAGAGTCAAATCATTATAAATATTCTCACACAAAATGATGCAAGGACGAGATAAAACAAGATATCTCACGATCCCCACGAGAAGAGATCGCACGGTACTACTCCTCAGATTCATTGAAGTCACGTCCTTCCATATTTTGGGTCAATGTTATATTGAGTTTTGGGAAGTAATTTTCCATTTGAGTTTGATTATTTACATGCCATTTGTGTTTGGAGTGTTGGAGCTTGAGGTGTGTTGCTGGATTGTGTGTTTGGAAGTGATTTGGAGTGTTGCATTCGGATTTCTTGGGCACCATTCATGTTTTGCTTGTGCTTAAGGTTGTTTGATGGCATCCTTGGTTTTAGTTTCCTCTATTTTCATGGTATGTGGATTCTCTCTTCCTTTTTTGGTTTGGATTGCTTTGTTGTCTTCGATTTCATGTTGTTCTTTTCTATGTTCTTGCTTGAATGTGTGTGTTTCCTAGGAATTTCGGGGTTCCATGTCTTGCCTGTCTGTTTGTGTGCTTGTCCTGAGTGTTTTCTTTGGGATGATATTTCATTGTTGTCTTGGGGTTTGCTTGCATTTACCATGAATTTCTTATCCTTGTTTGCAAGCAAGTTGTGCCTGAGATGTTCCATGCTTTCATGGTAGAGGTTTGAGGGTTCTTGACCTAGGGTATAGCCAATCCCTCTCAATTTACTCAGAGGTGAGTTTTAAATTCGTGGTTGATCCATTGGAGGTTTAGGTGAAGTCATTGTCGAGCTGCAGGCTCTTAGTCCATGGTCATTGGTTATATTTGGGTGAGGATGAGAGAAACATAAGCGTTCGGGTTTTTTTTATTTCACTAGATTCCACCTTTGTTGGATTTCCCTGAGTCTTCCCGTTTCTTCTTTGTTCTAAATAATTTTCTTTAAATCCAGACTTTTGCTTGCATCACAAAATTTTGCTTCCTCCGGATTTTCTCGGTGTCCATTTCCTAGTCGTTTTGCCGAATTTGCACTTTCATGATAAATTTGTATTGATTCTGCTGAAATCCACGCCATCGGGATTTTCTCGGATGTTCTACGCTTCCTTTATTTTCTCGGGTTGTTGAAACTATTGCTGTTTTTAGGGATTTTCGTCTAAGGCGGATTTTTTTGAAGTTTTGTGGGGATGAGAAATTCGATGATTTTATGAAGAAGTTGCTTATTGATGATGAATTTAGATGATCAAATGAACTTATACTAAGTAGTTTCTGGTTATTCCTTGGTTATATTGATTGATAGAAATGATTATGTGGGGTTTGTATGTCTATTTCGCTGGATTCCGCCTGGTCCGGATTTCCCTGAAATTCCTCTCCAGTTTGGATTTCGCGAAGGAGGATAAGTCCCAAACTTTGAGATAGTTGATTTAATATGAATTTTGACCTTTTTTTTAATCTTGGATCTCATTTTGGTTGTCTTTACTTGTTTGCAGGTAAGATCAAGACAAGATGTTGTTGGGCATGGCAAGGGAAAGGCAATGGATCCAAGTGCTGAATGTTCTGCTATCTCTGAGGCAGAAAAGGTAAAGATGGATATCAAGAGTAAGATTCCTTAGAGAAGATTGACTTCTGTCTGGTCAAGAATTACTGATACCAATGTGGGTATGTGGGACTACGAGGATTTCAAGGCTGAAATGGCAACAAAAAACATTCCTTTGCTGGCTAGAAGAACTTTGGAATCTAGATTAGCACATGTAGCTGGTTTCCCCTCCACAATACAATGCTATGAGTTGGTGCTAGAATGTGCTAGAAACTATGACAGGGGAATGCAAAGAATAATTGGTCCCCAAGGAAGGGTTGTGGCAAACTTTGACCCTGTGTCAACTGCTAGAACTTTTGATATACCTAATAGGTCACATGTGGTGACTTTTGATATGGATGCAACAAAGAAGTACTACGAAGAGAATGTGGTTAAGTACCAGCAGGTAATCAATTCTTGGTTGGAGAAGCCTAAGTATCACTTCTTCAAGTTGCTTAAACAGTTGTTCAGACTTAAATTCAAGAGGGAATACTATGATTCCATCACCCTACTTAGCAGGTTGGTTAGGCTGAAGAATGAAGGAGTTTTCGAGAGTTGGATGTTCAATGTCATTGCTCGGATGGAGCAAGGCATAGACTACCACTGGGCAGGTGCATTAAGTGTAGTAATTCATGAGCAGATGTGCAATGTCTTGTAGACCAAGACTTTCACCATGAATTATTACGTAGTGTATACATTGGTGAGATTTCACCCATACAAGGGGTTGTGTACTAGAGGTATATTTAGACAAGATGCAATCTATGAGGTGTATCCACAACTTCACCTGGGAGGAGGTATCTATAGAAGAGTGAATAATGCATTTACTATGTATATTACCAGGTTGCTGTAGGGTGTAGAGCATGTTAGGATTTTAGACAAAGCCAAGGAATTGATAAGGAGGTATGGGGAATGGTTCATTTAATTCCGTATTTTCTCCTACATTAGAATTGATGGCTATCAAAGGGATCCTTATAGACTCCCAAGGTACCCAACTGACCATATCATACAATTGGAAGTCACAAGGCATATTTGTGACTTCGATGTAATTGTGAAGGGAGATAAACATAAAATAGGGTTTGGGAATGACTTCCCCTTGAAGATAGGAACAAATAAGGTCTGTCCTTCCATCCAGTCAACTCATGCTTCTGAGGAGGAGATGAGTAATTTTGGTCTCTCTTTCCATTCTAAGAGGGCAAGGTTTGATATTACTAGTGAGGCACAAAAGAAGACCAACAGGGAGTACAACCACAAAGCCAACATTGAAGATTATTGGGCTAACCTTGGTGATGAGTTTGATGTAAGGAAGAAGAAATTCTCCAGGTTGCCACTAGATTTAGTAAGACTATATAACATAAAGGCCATTCCTAACCAAGTAGAAGAAGATGGAAATTTGATTCAGGGTCATATCTTCGAGGATGTGAAGGACAAACGGGTTGGAGAGATTGACTTGTTGGAGGAAGAAAAGACAAAGTTAGAGATAATTATGACTCTTGTGATTAAGTATACTAAAATGTGGCTGAAGCACAAAATGTTAGAGTTAGAAATTGAAGGTGTCCAGTTCACCTATGATTTGATGGGAGACTTGGAGTCTCATTCTACTTCCAAGGAATCACATGAGCAAGATCCTAAGGGTAAGACCAAGGTGGATTATCCCTTCAAGATTAAAGTTAGGGATGTTGAAACTGAAGAGGTAACAAATGTAGGTAAAAAAAGAAAGCCTATTGCCAAGAAGAGAAGGCATGTTTCAAGGAGAGGGGTTGAGAAAGATGTTGTACACTTTTCACACACATGCCCCACCAGAGGAGGGGACCCTCTTTTTTCTTCTACATCTTTGTACCTTGGCTTTGTCAATTTCTGGTTTTTTCTTCTTGGAGGCTATTTTGGGATTAAGTACGAATTTAGTTTGATAGGTGTAGTATTTTGAAGCATTTTGGGGCCTTGGATTTTAGAAATGGGGATTTTTGAAGTGAATTTTCAATGTGATGTGTAAATATTTTTGCAGCAATGGATAGAGGACACAAAATTAGGCCAAGTTGCTTTTCGAACTTTTCAAAAATTCCTTCAGTAAAAAAAGTTATGGGGTTTCGAAGTTATTCTCCGATTTTTTGGTCAAATCCGAGATTTTCCACCCCATCTGGATTTTTCCAGATTTTTTGTCAAATCTGGGATTTTCCACTCCGTTCGGATTTTTCTGGATTTTTTGCCAAATCCGGGATTTTCCAACCTGTCCGGATTTTTCCAGATTTTTCATCAAATCCGAGATTTTCCACCCTTTTTTTTGGTCAAATCCGGGATTTTTCACCTCGTCCAGATTTTTCTGAATTTTTTATCAAATCCGGGATTATCCACCCTGTCCGGATTTTTCCAGATTTCTGGCCATTGTTCAGGATTTTCCCTTGCTAACGGATTTTTCTAAATTTCCTATCATGATTTTCCTGAACTCCGAAATTTATTAATAGGGTTAAATTTCCATAATTTTATGATGGAGTTGAAATTTCCAAGGGTTTATTTATGCTTAATTTTAATATTTTGTGGTTGGATTTTCACATGTGAGCTATTAATGATTATATCTATTTTTCAGGATTAAATAAATAAAAAAGGAGGTCTTGCATATGGATTCATGCCAGGAGGAAAATTTGGAAAATATTTAAAATGCACCTACGTAAGAATTTGTGCCACAACTTGTCTACAGTTGGAATATACGTTTCAAACATGGAGTGACATGTCATGCTGTTTTCACTCTCTAATCATATTTTTTTTTTATTAAAATCAAGGTGGCAGATTGTTGATTTCTTATTGCTCCTGGATGTAACTGCTTTTGTGCTATTGGATGATGATGTACCAAATTTAAAAAAAAACCCTAAGGTAAATTCTTAGGGTTTCTTATGGATTAATTGCATCCATTGGATTGAATTTAATCCTGGCCCTTGATTTAAAAATGTAATATCTATAAAAGGCCAATGCCTTCTTATTTGTAAAAACAAAAAGGTTAGAGAATAGTTGATCAGAGGCTGCAAAGCCAGAATTGACTAAGTTAGAAGTTAGATTCTGCAAGTTAGTAGCTGTAGGAGAGGAGAAAGACTGGAAATTGTTATGTAATGCTGGAGAAGATAATGCAAATGGGTTGTTGATTTGGAAAACATTGTGTTATGTTTCAAAAGTTTTATGGTTTCTTGTTCTTGATTCTCAATGTTAGATGTTAGTTTTCAGTTCTTTCATGATAATGGTGAAATTTTAATGATGTTGATCGATCTCCAGTCCATACTTTTAGCAATTTGCTGATTGTTAGTTGCTGTGTAAATTTAGTCTAGGCCTTATTTTGTGCTAAGTTCAATTGTGGATGCTTGTTTACATTGCACCATTTACTGGGTATGTGGATGAATGTTCATAGTCTGAAAATCTTCATTTTCCTCAAAAGATTGCACCATTTTTGTAGAGTTGTAGGCTTGTCCTTGATTAAGAAAAAAATGGTTTTATTGGAGATTTTTCCATTTGCAACATTCATCATTGATGTGATTGATTTTAGGAGTAATTTTAATGTTAGATCTCTCTTAAACTCTTATCTTTTGCTATTTGTTTTATTATCTGGGTTATATTTAAGAATCTGAGTATCAATATATTGCAAAATCTGATAAGTTTGAAGATCCAATATTTGTTTGTAAGGCCCCTTGTGATTACCAACATTTTCACATTAGCTTTGAGTTGTTTCACTGCATTGTCAAGACCTAACATTAGAGACCTTGGGGTTATCTCTTTTCCCATAGAGATTTACCTTTCAAAAGAGATAGGATATCATATTATGTCTGAGTTGTTGCTATGCAGAAAACACCATCAACAAAAGATAAAGAGGAAAAGGAAGAAGTGTATGCTACTGCTCCTTTGCTCAAGAGAAGATGACTTGTGAGAATTTCACAAAAATAAAAGGAAACTTCCAAATTAGAAAAGGAGGTTGAGACACCTGTGGTAGAGATAGAAAGTTTAGGGGAAAAAATACACGTATACATGAGGAGGTCAAGGAATCCTTCCCAAAAGGATGCTAAAAAAAAGGAGGATGTTTTTGTGACTGCTCCTATCATTGAACAAGAGAACATTCCCCCTTCTTAAGATACTGGCAGTGTGCTAGAAGGGCCAAGGAAGGATGAAGATCCTAAGGACCTGGGTGAAGAAGAATTCCAGGAAGGAGACCTCTATAGTGTAGAGGCAAAAATTGATAAGGTAATTTAGTCTCCCTTGGTAGCCTATGTAGATTCACCTATAGAAGAGAAATTGGTCAAATCCCCTCAACAAGAGGAGATACCAGCTAAGACTCCTTTACCGGAACAGGTTATTGTAGAGGAGAAGTCTCTAGAGAAAGAGGATCCGACTAAGGAGATCCCTAATGTGCCAAGTATTGAAAAATATGCACCTAGTGTCCAACATGAGTAGGATAAATAGGATAAAGTGCCAATCAAATCTCCTATTCTAGGCTGGCTGGATAGAGAATTAAAGAGTAAATTGGTAATAGTGGAAGACACTCCTCCCATTTGGGATGACCTAATGGCTAACATCGTGATAGGGAAGACCAAGAAGAAGGATAGGGTTGTATCCTGGATTAAGAGGGATGGATTAGGAAATAGGGTGACTCATATTGCTACCCATGCTCCAGACAAAGATAGAGATGGGGTGACTGCAAAAGATTATCATGTGCAGACCATTGATTTAGGGCATGCTTCTATGGAGCAAGATATTGAGGAGTGTGAAGGCTCTAGTGTTGTAATTGTAGGTAGATTGAAGGAGGTACAAACTAGACACAAGTTGGAAAGGGAGAATGAGAAATTGAAGAGGTACTTGCAGGAGTTGATGAAACCCTTACAATCCATTGGCTCTTCCTCCTCTGCTATAGGTTTCTTGCCTCAAGAAACAATCTCCGAGCTTGAAAGAATGAAAGGCACTACACAAGCCATAGTTGGTTGGTTGCAGGGAGTTCAAACTAAAGGAGATGGTGCCATCAAGGATATCTTGTCGACTGCAAGGGATGCCATGAGGTCAGTGGATTGGTTGAAGACTATGTTAGCCCAGGACAAGGAGGATATTGATCTCTTGCTGTAGAAAACAAGAACAATTATGGAATACATTGAGGATAAACTGGTGAAGAGTGGGATTCTTCCTTTCCCAAGGGTTTCTAAGCCTTAGGAATGGTTCAAGATCTTGCATATCAGGCAAAGGGCCTTTAAGAAGATTTATAAATAAGGGAAGTAGATTGGGGACACCTTGATTGGAATTCATGATAAGTGCATCTCATTCTTTGAAATTATGATAGGGAGGAAAACATTTGCTCCAAAGCATCTCAGTTTGGAGAAACTCAGGAAATGGTGGAGAGATGTCTACTCTCCAATGAGTGAAGGTCTAGTCATTGAACATTAGCTAGATGATGTTGCAGCCTCAATTGCAGTTATTGACAGGAATTTAACAAATAGGGCTGATTGGGATGGCATAGTAAGGCAAGCAAGAGATGACATCAAGTCTCTTGAAAGAAGAGTTAGGGTTTTTCCTATGCCACCTATTACCAAATTGGACAGAGTATTGTTGGTAGTGCATGGTGAAGTGGAGCATGCTAAAGTGAACGATGGGAAGTAGTTATATAGGGCTACATCAAATTTTGTGCTTCCCATTATCCACATGCATTGGATCGAAGTTTTGAGACCCCAGACCGACTTGGATGAAATTGGTGCAAATTGCACATTTCATGTTATATTTGTATATCTTTTGAGCCCAACCTATTGTATGTCATTTATTATTGTAAACTCTTATTTGGGCTGACCTATCTTGGGGATTCTCTATAAATTGAGCATGATGCCTCATTTGTAAGAGAGATATAGATGATATAGAATAGAATATGGAGGAATAGAGTGGAATGTAGGATAGAGATTTCATATTTGAGCGAATTAGGGTTATCTTCAAGCAAGTATTGTAATAGAAGACTGGAATTGTTGCCATTTTGGATAATTTAATATAAGAAAGGATATTGTGATTTGGTATCTCTCTTGTGTTGAGTTTTATCTGGCATGGTTCTTGTTGTTCTATCTTTAAAATTGCTTAATTTTATTATTAGATAGTTTGGTGATTCTTAGGGTTTCATGTTTGAAATGTTGTAGCGATTTGTAGTCCGTAATTTTTGCAGTTTGTTAATTGCTAGCTGCTTTGCAAAGTTAGCTTGGACTTAAAATTGTGCTTAGTTCAATTATGAATATTTGTTCATTTCAGTTGCAATAGGATAATTTTGAATGAATGTTTATGATTTTAAAATCTTTAAATACCTTAGAATATTGTCCTATTTCTATGAGATTGGAGATTTATCTGGGTCAAACAGAAAGTATTTTAATAGAGATTGGTCCATTTTGAGCATCTTATCTTTTGTATTATTGATCTTAGGGTTATAATTAGTCTTAGAATTATCTCTACATCCTTTATATTTTCTTTTTCCTTTTTTATTTGAGTTCGATTCAAGGTTTGAATTATCAACTCATTGTTAGACCTGATAAATTCAAATTCCATTGTTTGCTTGTAGTAAGGTCCCTTTGTGATTACCAACATTTTCACATTAGCTCTGAGTTTTTTTATTTGCATTGTCAAGACCTGACATTAGAGACCTTGGGGTTATCTCTTTTCCATAGAGATTTACCTTTCAAGAGAGATAGGATATAATATTTTTTCTGAGTTGTTGCTATGCAGAAAACACCATCGATAGGATCCTCGATGAATCTCTCTTGTTTTATGGTTCTCTAGTAGATTCTCCATTTCTTTTGTTGTGATCATTTTGGAGATGGGGGAAAGAGTTTTTATTTCCAACATCAATGCTCCTACGAATGTCTATGGTAAGATTCTCTTGTGGTCTGATATTAATTTTTTGATATCTTTTAATCCCTTCCTTCCCTGGATCATGGCAGGTGAATTCAATGCGATTTCCTCTATCGAGGAGAAAAGGGTAGGAGTGTCTCGTTTGGATCCCTCTTCTAGTCTTCTTAGGGAGAATCTGGCTAGGCCTCAATTAGTGAATATTAAATCATTGAATGGCATGTTTACTTGGAATAATAGGAGGCTTGGGGAGGAATCCATTTGAAAAATATTAGATAGGTGTCTGGTTTCCAATTTTTAGGTTAGTGACAAGTGGTTGTCAAGTTCAAAAATATTGGATTGTTGGGGATCAAATCATTGACCGATAAAATTATCCACCCTTTTGGATGGTGGTCCTAGGAAACACACTTTTAGATTTAAGCTAATGTGGCTTAGAGAGGAGAGTCTTCCTGACTTGGTTTCCTTGTGGTGGATTGAAGGACGACCAACTTTTGGTATGACTATGTATTCCTTCGTGAAGAGGCTTGCGTATGTGAAGTACAAATTAAAACATTAGAACAAGTATCAATTTGGAAATGTGTTCCAAATGAAAAGGATAGGCTAGGAGTGCTTAGATTCTATTACGAGGAAGATTTAGAATCAAGATCTTGGTGTGGATTTGAGTAGGTTAGAAGATAGTGTGGTTAAGGACCTTGAGAAATGAGAGATTCATGAGGATTTTTTTTGGAAACAGATGGCTCGTGTCAACTAGATTCAGGAAGGGGATAAGGAATACCTTCTTCTTTCATAACTCGGGGAAGGCTTGTAGATAGGGTAACATTATTTCTTCTCTTCGCTCTCTTGAGGGCTCTATTCTTTCTTCCTCATTGGAGATTTCTAGGGAGGCAACTTGCTTCTTTTTTGGACTCTTTTCTAACAATATCCCACCTACTCATGAAGAAGAAGCCACTATCTTGCTTTGTATTCCTACTTCAGTGACTATAGATATGAATTCCTCTCTTTTTAAGCTGATCTCTTTGAAGGAGTTGGAGGAGGTGGTGTATCTACTAAAAAAAGGGAAGGCTCCTGGTCGAGATGGGTTTTTGACAGAGTTCTTTCAAGAATGTTGGGAAGTGATAAATCTTGATATGTTGGAAGTTGTGCAATAATATTTAAGGAATAAGAAAATGTTGAGAGCCATGAATGCTACATTTCTTGCTCTTATCCAAAAATGTGAGGTTGTTGATTCTTTATATCTCTTTAGACCAATTGCTCTTGTAATGTGGTATATAAAATTATCACAAAACTCATTGTTCAACGTCTAAATCCATGGTTGGATAAGTTGATCTCAGAAGAAAAAGGGGGATTGATTGCAGGTAAATAGATTTTAGATGGTATAGTTGTGTGATAATATCCTCTTTCTCCATTATCATAAATGGAGAGGCCTCTGATCTATTTGGTGCTTCTAGAGGTCTTCGGCAGGGGGATCCCTTATCCCCATATTTGTTCATCCTGATGGTAGAAGGTTTAGGGAGGTTCATTAAGTCTCAATTTATTGATGGACTCATTCAAGGATGTAAATGGAGCAACTCTCCCCCCCCCCCTCAAAATTATCTTTAGTTTTTGGATGATTCGACTTTGATGGGTGTTGCTAAGGTGGATGAAGCTATGGATTTTTGATAGATGTTGGATTGTTACTTGGCTACCTCAAGCCAAAGCATAAATGGAAGTAAGTCTTGCATTTATTTCTTTAATAATCCCATGCTTATTTAAAAAAATATTGCTAGGATCTTAAGGTTTCAGGTGGGAAAGCTTCCCTTTATTTATCTTGGTATTCCTTTGGATGTACACCTGCTTCCCTGGCGCTTTTGGTAGGATGTGATTGATAAATTATTAGGGCTGGTTTGTCATTGGACCTATAGATGGCTCTCAATGATTGGTACAGTTACTCTGTTGAAGTCTATGGTATAGGCCCTACCTATATACATATTTTTTTTTATGATTGCTCCCTCGAGTTTCATCAAAAAATTTCAAGGGCTCTATAGGTAGTTTCTTTGGTCGGGTAATCTCCTTTCAAGGAAGTGGAGCTTAATTAAGTGGGAAGCTATTTTTTGGCCAAAGCAGGATGGTGGTTTGGGATTGCACATGGTGGATTTGAATTGGAAAGCTTTAGCTGCTAAGCTATACTAGAGATGGTGTTCACACTAACACGAGTCTTGGGCCAAGATCCTTACCTCTAAGTACCTTGGGGGGGTGGATGGTGTTGAGGTTTCTTGATTTATTCTTTTGGGGAAAGGTTCTATGATTCGAGATACCCTCAAGAGGGGAGCTAGACTGGTTAAAAAAGGCCCATTTTGGATCTGCAATTGAGGTTTTGATGCTCTTTTTTGGCATGACTCATGGGATGGCTTCCCACCTATTCTCTCCTTGTATCCTAACTTGGAGGATTTATGTAGAATTTTTGTTCAAGCTGGTTGGAGTAGAGTGATGGATTTCAAAGCCCCTCAGGCTATGGGGCAAACTATTGTATATCAGTGGAAGGATATGTAGAAGTGGCCCATGGTTGGATCTTTGGAGGATAAGAGGGAGTTGTCCTCTATTTTGGCTGATTGAGTCTATTGTTCCCTTCCAGAGAGGGATGTGTTGGCTTGGGGCCTAGGTCCTAAGGGGAAGTACACTATTTCTTCAGGGTATCATGCTTTGGGAAAAAAAGACTTAGGCAGTGTGGAGGTTCCTTGGTGGAAGAATATCTAGAATGAACTCTCTTGGCAAAAATGTAACTTATTTTCTTGGCTGGTGGTGTATGGAAGGTGCTTGACTTGGGATAACCTCTGTAAGAGAGGATTCCAAGGGCCTTTAGTTTTCTTCCTCTGCTTAAATATGTTGAGACTATTCATCTTTTTTTCAACACCCCTTTGCTAGGAATATTTGGTATTTTTGGTGGGAGGCCAAGATTTTTCTATGCATGAATCCCTCTTCTCTTGCTGATTTTTGGTGAAATATTGGGACCATTCTGGTGAAGATTTCATTTTTGCACACAACATGGTCAATTGGCCTTAGAATGATTATTTAGAACATCTATTTGGAGCACAAGCACAAGATCTTTATGGATAAGAAGTTGCTAGTAGGTCAAGTTTGGGCCTGTATCCTTGGGGCCTTGTAGGAGACTTTGTATGCTAAATGTGATTTGGCAGTCTTGGTGGATGTTGGAGATACTAGAATAATTTGAAAGCTAGGGAATTTGGGTTGGGGGATTTGAAGGCCCACAATTGGGTGCGGAAGGTGTTCTAGAGGGAAGGTCTTCAGTGGGTGGCATTGGATGCTTCCTCTCATCAGGGTTTTGAAAATCAATACGGATGGGTTTGCAAGGGGTAATCCTGGGCCTGCTGGTGTTGGTGGGGTGGGTAGAGATAGTTCTAGGGTGGTTGTCTTCTTCTTTTCGGAGTATAGGGGGCAAAATTATAATAAACTTATGGAGGCCTTGGCAATTATTTTGGCATTGAAGAGGGCTTATGCCCTCGGTTGGAAAAGGGTTATCTGCAAGTTAGATTCTCAGGTAGTGGTGGACTTGATAAATAGATGACAATTTGAAGATTTTATTTTGGCAACTTGCAGTGGTGGATAAGCAAACCACCAATCTTGGTGATTTATTGGACTCTATCACCTTCTCTCATATCCCTTGGGAATGGAATAAGGTGGCAGATAGGTTGGCCAAATGGGCTTCTAAGAAGAATGTGACTTGGTTGGTGTATGATTGGGATAGTTTTCCGGGGGATCTTGCCCAAGATCTAGAGGGCTAGGTCACCGAGGATGTGAGATGTTGCATGAATGCTTCTTGATTTCTTGTATGATGGTTCTTGATCCTTTTGGGTTCTTTCCAACTTTATGCTTTGTACTATTCTAGTTGATTAATAAAGTTTTTACCCTTTTTAAAAAAAAAACTCAAAAAGCCTAACATTTCAAGTTTATGGACTAATTTTCTTAGAAGGGTGATCCAACAATACTGTTTTACAATTTTTGGCCAAATTGGACATTGAATTGATTTTTTTTAACTAAATCCTCACTTTCAGACACCTATAGAGATTAAACTATGAGAATTTGGAGATGATGAAAACTAGTGATTTGTGATATTTTTTGTGTAGATTCTAGATATATTTTTTTCAAATTTTTTGGAATCATATTGCACTTCTTTTTACATCTCCTTCAAAAACTAGTTTTTAACAGTAAACATCATTTTTAAAGAGTGGTGTTACTGGCTAACACATAATTTTTTTCTATGAAGGATAAAATTCTATTTTTTTCAAATTTAGATTCATAACTACGATATCTAGTGTATGGAATTGGTTTCATAATATTTCATTGAATATTTTTTTCTTAATTAAGTTTCAAAGTCAAACCAGTTATAATTTAGACATGATTTATTGGCTAAAACATAACTTTTTTTGTATGTATTGAAATTCAATTTTTTTTTGTTGGATCAAGGACATCAATATCTAGTGCATAGATAATTTTTAGTTTTTTTTGATAATCTGCTATATTTTCACATGTGAAGAATAAAGAGCTTAATTTTTTGTGAAAAATCTACATTCACAAGAAATAAAAATTAAATATAATAATCAAATTAAATTTATTAAAAATTATATTTTTTGGGAAGCTTATAATAAGGATTACAAACTTACAAAAATAAAATTTAAATGAATTCATTTGATCTCCGAAAAGGTAAATCAAAAGTGGTTTTTATCAGCATTTTTATAGGTGTAAAGGAGACTCCATTATAGGTATGGTTTAAAACTAGAAGGGTTCTATCCAAGGGGGTTTGATCAAAACCTCTTCAATTGGAATCCTTTAAATGAAAATTTTCAAGGATTAAATCATTATATTTTCTAAAAATATATGATTTCAGCAAAAATCAGGATCTCCCAGAAAGTGTAAACCACTATTGTGGGATCACCTAGAAATTAATTGAAAAATAGAGAATATAATCCAACTATAATTTTTTTTACATATTTGAAAAATAGACATTGTGATCTATAATGTGTTTTAATTTCATAAACCATTTTAGTTTTAGGTCTAAGGCTAAGGATTGGGTTACCAATCCTTTCTTGATCCTAAAACCAAATAAAAAAGTAGGTAGGAATTCATTTTTTTTAGAATGGGTACCCATTCTATTTTTAGAATGAGTACTCATTTAGGAATGAGATCTTGATCTAAGGCTTGGGATCTCATTCTTAAACGAGTACTCATTCTTAAAAAATGGGTACCGGTTCCTTTCGACATATTTTTGGCCAAAACTTTCCATCTTCGTGAACCCAAATTCTTGCACTTACGCTAAAAATTTCTTAGAACATAGCCAAACAACATTATACAAACCATTTTTTGAAACACATCCAAATTTTAAAATATCACAAAGGGAATTTGAATCTTGTAAGACATTTTATTGTGTGCCTCTTAAAATTTTGTAATACACGTTTTTGATAATATAAGCAACACTTACAGGGTTTTGTACCTTTACACTAAAATATTGTAGGGCTAAAAAAGAACCAGGTTCAACAAAACATCATAAAAACTATACTAAAAACAATGGTAACAGGACACAAATACTACACACTAAAACAACAAACCCAACACAACACAAACCCAACCACTAACTATCCACACTTTCCCATTTCCGGTCAAGGAGGTTTAAAACATCATCCCCAATCTAGTTGGGACCTTCACCCATAGTATTCTTGTTTGCTTCCTCCTTGATGACATCTGAAAGTGTGATGGATGATATGTGAATCATTTTAATAGTGAAGCAAGCCAGATTATTGAATTTTTGTTCAAGTTTAATAACCCACTCCTTTAACATGCTGAAGTCCTCGTATTTTCCTTTCTTGCTCTGGGTCACTTCTTATGCACCAGACTTGGGATCCAAGGAGTGGGTGGAGTCATCCTTAAGAATTCAGTCAATGTTAGAGAAATGACTAGGGTTGTCCATGAATTTTTCTTCCATCTCCTCAATAGTGTCTTTTGCCTTCAGTTCTACCGCTAGTCTGCTCTAAATCACTAGAAATCTCATCCATTGGAGCCCCTTTTTTTCTCTTTGCCAGTCTGTGGAACTTGCTCACAATAGTTTGTTCCATCCCCACATTAAAGATCATGACCACCATGGTGCCACCCTTAGAGTCTTTTTCCTTGGTACTTTTTCCTTCACTGTTAGTGGCCAACAAGTCCACCTGGCACAAAGATTCTTTTTTCCCCTTCTTCTTAGTAGTGGGTCTACTGTCCTTCTTGATGGGTTTGTTTTTTAGCTTGCATAACCCAATCACAGCCTTGGCTTGGGCCAACCTAGCCTCCCATTTCTTATTTTTTGATGGGGGTTTAGACTTGGGCTCAACACTAGGTTCATTTTTAGGCATGGTTGTTTTCCTCTTAGGACCCACCAAAGTAGTAGGGGAAGGATTAACAGGGGAAATATTAGGAGGTTCCAGTTCCTCCACATGCACAACCAAAATGGGTTTAGGAGGGAACAAGGCTAAATGGAAGTGATAGAGCCTAAGGATTAGGCCCTAATGCAACAGAAAGGGAGGCACAATATCAGGAGTGAGAGTGACAACATCATGAGAATCTTTGATCAAAATTTCTAGGGAAGTCTCCCGAAAGAAAGGGAAGTTGAGGATCATTTTGTGTCGTAGGTGATTTAATAGTGGAAAATGGTAAAATTAAAACACCTTGTATCTACCTTCTAGAGTAACATATTTCATAAGAGAAAGACACACCTTGTCCTAGGGTTTTAGCAGTACCTCACGGTCGAAACTTGACTACTTTTTAACCAACTTCTCGTTGTCCTTGAAGAAGGCGTTGGGACTCTCTAGGTCTTGCATTTTTGTGGTAAGACAAGTTGAAAATACCATGTGGACATTTCTATGTATCATTAAATATTATGTAATATTCATTCAACTTTATATACTAATGAAATGATACAGGAGTGTGATGCAATACAAATAGCAAGGTCGTTGAGGACTTATTAGATTTATTTTTATGTGCTAGGGATGATGGTTGCATTTTTTATAAAAATGATTGTTTAAATGAAATGTGTTTGCAATGTAGTGAGTTATCAAATTTTATATCATGTATTCACAAGGGCAAGGGGAATTATTTTGGAAAGAAAATGGTTGAGAAAAAGAGATTTGAAATAGTGAAATACAATTTGAAGAGTGGAGGTGAAGGTTGTAGATGTGAGTTGGTTACAAGAGAAGTAAGTGTTGGTGATTTTATTTTAGCTTTTAAGAAAAGTATTTTTACATGTATGCAAGACATAACCATAGGTCTACATGGTTAGATCAACGATTCATGATGTGTAATGACTTTTTCCTACTTGGAACTATTATCTTTGTAGTTGATTTTGCAAATAGTTACACATTGTAACCACAAAATGAAGTCCAATATCAATATTATGTTGGAATGTGTTAAGATGATGCTGATTTCTTGTTGTCATTCATGGTTTTCATTGATATCAACATATCTTGGTTGTGTGACCGATGTTCTATTTTGGTTCTTCAGTGATCCAGATTGTCCTGGTTTGTTCTGGATGTCGTGTTGTAATGATCTATCTTAGGTTGTATTTATCTTGGTCCCATTCCTCTTCTAAATAATAAGATACATTATTTTGGGTCCAAACTGATCTAGTAGTTGGTTAATGTGCTCTGACACATGATTTGCATTGTAACATGTATATCTTACTACGTGGTTTTGGATATCATGTAGCATGTTGATTTGAGCGAGGAGGTTCTATGTGGTCCACGTTTCCTTCCTCTCCACCATGAGCAAGTTTTTTTGGTGACCTATTTCAATTTGTGCTTAGATGACTTAGAAATTATAAAATTTTGTTTGGTCGACTTGGGAGATTATGGAAGTGTGGAATGGTATAAGTATAAGATGCTTTTGTTTGATGAAGGAAAGCGTGATGAATCCGAATCTGAATATCTAGGCTTTGTGAAGTGTATGATCGAAGGTAGTAGAGAGTGAAATTCTATCTAGTGTAATTATTGGTGATAGTTATTTTTAGTGGTGGATTCCCTTTCATCATTCTTCACGTAGTGAGCCATTTTTTGCAGGTAGTGATCCTTTCTCTTTCAACAGTGAGCCTTTCTCTTTTGGTAGTGAGCCTTATTGTATCTTTGGCTATAATAGTCGAGTAGTGAGACCAACTGGTAGTGAGCCACCCTACAGTGAGCCCTTGTAAAAATCACCTTAATCAGTGTTTTATAATTGAGAATTAGCATTCTCCTTGGGTTTTCCCCTCTTGGGTTTCCACATAAATTTTGGTGTTCTTTGTGCATGGTGTTGTTGTGTGCTTACATGTTTATTAATATCTGATTGATTTAAGTTTTCTCTAGATTAATTAAGGTAAAGAAAATTTGTTTAATAATAATTGATTCACCCCCCTCTCAGTTATCCAGACTATTCAAAAATTGGTATCAGATCTTTGGTTCCTTGAAGAAGAGCTTAACTACTTGGGGTAGATTTGATGGCACACAAATTGATAATTCTTGTGTTTGATGGATCTGACTATAGTTTTTGGAAAGTGCAAATGAGAGGTTACCTATTCTCTCTTGGCCACAAGACTTGGAAAGTTGTTGAGACAAAATATGTTCAGCTGACAATAGGTGTTTCTACTACAAATGAGATTTTAGCCTATGAGGAGAATGAAAAAGCAAGGTATGCAATCTTTAGTGGTTTATTTAAGATTGGGCTAGCAAAATTTATTTCAATGGGCACCGCTTATGAAGCTTGGGAAAAGCTGAAAGAAATATATGAAGGAAATGATAGAGTCAAATTATCAAAGAATTTGATAGCTAAGTGTAGATATGAGAACTTGAGGATGGAAGAAGGTGAGGATATATTAAGCTACTTTCAAAGGGTTGATAGTGCAGTAAATGATTTCAAAAATTAAGGAGGTACTTTGACATATGAAGATGTAATGGAGAAGATTTCAATGACCCTATCGTAGAGCTACAGTGACAAAATCTCAGCTATAGATTAAGTTTATGATCCGAAGAAATTTAATAAAGAGAAACTATTTGGAACCTTGACTGCATTTGAGATGAGAAATTTTGGAAAAGAAAAGGAGAAAAATGAAAGTGCCTTCAAAGTCTGAAAAACAAATGATGATCCAGATAGTGAAAGTTTTGAAGAGTTGGAAGAAAATTTCACAAGGAAACTAAAGAAAGGTACCAACAAGTACAAAGGTATGTTACGTATTAAATGTTTAAAATATGGAAAGATTGGTCATTTAACAACTAAGTGTCCAAAGAAAGGAACAAGAAAAAGAGTTCAAATAGATCAATAAGAAGGCCTATTATGTCAGTGAGAATGTTGGAATTTCATATGATGAATCAAACCATGAGGATTGTTTTCTTTTGGTTGAAAAGGATGAACCTAGATTTGATATCTCTGATATTTGTCCAAAATCTGATGAGTGCACTGAAACTGCATTATTTGTTAAAAGAAATAAAGATGAATGGCTAATTGGCAGTGGATACTCAAATCATATGACTGGTGACAAAAGTAAGCTTGTGAAGCTTGAGAAATATGATGGAGGTTCTGTTAGATTTGGAGATGATAAAGCAACATAGATTGTTGGAATTGGTTCTATTACCTTTGATGGAAAACATAACATTGATAATGTTTACTATGTGAAGAAATTATATCATAATATTTTGAGTGTTGGACAAATGTGCAAAAATGGTTACAATGTGGTGTTTCAGGATGATGGTTGTGAGATCTGGAAGAAATCCAAAAATGTTACTGTAGCTAGAAAAAGAACAAGTGGAAATATGTATCAGCTAGAAGGAGATACAAAAAGATGCTTGGTATCTCAGTCCAATGATAGTTGGCTCTAGAACTGGAGGATGTGTCACATTAACTTTGAAATATTGGTAAGGATAAGTTCATCAAGAGCAGTTAAATATTTTGCAAGACTGACCAAACGAGATAGTTCTATCTGCAAAGGATGTCAAGAAGGAAAGAAGACTAGAGAAATATTTTGGAGAAAAGAATATTCATCTACCAAACTATTGGACCTTGTACACAATGACCTTTGTGGTCCAACCAAAACAAGAAGCTTACAAGGTGAGAATTATTTCATGCTTTTAATAGATGATCATTCCAGATTTACCTGGGTTGCATTTTTGAGAGAAAAATAAGAGGCAAAAAAATTCAAGATCTTCAGAGCAAGAGTTGAGAATGAAACTGATAGGAGAATCAAGTGTTTAAGATCTGATAAAGGAGGATAGTTTACCTTTGATGAGTTTAACAAATACTATGAAAAGCATGGCATTAAGAGACAAATATCTACCCCTAAAAAACCTCAACAAAATGGTGTAGTGGAAAGAGTGAAGCAAATAGTTCAAGAAGAAGCTAGAACAATGATCATGGAAGCAGGTTTAACACAGGTTTAGGAGAGAATTAATACACACAACATTATAAAATCTTAATAGAGTACTATTCCAAAGAAAGTATGGAAAGACATCATATGAACTATGGAATGGAAGATCTCCCACAGTAAAGTGCTTGAATATTTTTGGAAGAAATTGATACATTTGGAAAGATAAGGAAAATCTTGGAAAGTTTGATAGTAGAGCCGATGAAGGCATATTATTGGGTTACTCTACAAAAAGAAAAGCATACTGGTGTTACAACAAGAGACTAAATAAGATGGTTGAAAGTGCGAATGTGAAAGTAGATCAAGATGCTCAAAAAATTCTTGACAGACATATTGAATATGAATCAAATAACTCGAATGAAAAAGGAGAGAAGGATAAGGAAGAAGAAGAGACAAAAGAGGCTCTAAAAAATGCAACTAAAACTCCAAGGTATGTACAGAAAAATCACTTTGAAAAATTGATTATTGGAGATAAGAATAAGGGAGTTACTACAAGAAGCAAAGAAACTCATGAGCAAGTATTATTGTGCCTACCCTCAAAAAATGAGCCAAAGACTATGGAAGAAGCATGCAATGATCAAAATTGGGTGAAGGAAATGAAAGAAGAGCTTGATCAAATAGAGGAAAATCAAACTTGGGAACTTGTGCCCATACCGAAAGAAAAAAAATGTAATTGGAATAAAGTGGGTGTTCTAGAATAATCTGGATGGAAATGGAAAGGTAATGAGAAACAAAACAATATTGGTTTGCAAAGGTTACACTCAGATTGAAGGTATTGATTTTGAAGAAACATATGCCCCTATTGCTCAGATGGAAGCAATTTAGATTTTCTTAGCTTTTGCAACTTTCAAGATTTCAACGTTTATCAGATGGATGTGAAACTTGCATTCTTAAATGGAGAACTGAAGGAGGAAGTGTATATTGAGCAACCTAAGGGATTGAAATCCAAAAGTGACCTGGATGTCGTTTGTATATTGAAGAAAGCTTTATATGGATTGAAGCAGGCACCTAGAGCCTGGTATGAAAGATTAGACAAGTAATTGATTGGACAAGGATTTCATAAAGGGATGTGCTGGCAATAATTTATACTACATAACTCACTCAGATCAAATGTTGATTGTTGTGGTTTATGTTGATGACATAATTTTTGGAGGAAATGATGATATGTGCAAAAAATTTTACAGATGAAATGCAAAAGGAATTGAAAATGTCTATGATAGGTGAGCTAAATTTCTTCCTTGGATTCCAAGTAAATCATAACAAAAAAGGAATTTTCATTTCTTAGTCCAAGTATAAAAAAAATTATTAAAGAAGTTTGGGTTGAAGAATTATAAACCATTTTGTAAGCCTATTGTTACCAGATGCAAGTTGATAAAATAAGATGAATCATCTAAATCTGATGCAAGCATATAAAGATCAATGATTGTAGGATTTTTATATTTGACTGCCACTAGACTAGACATTATGTATGTAGTTTTTTTATCAGAAATGTTTCAGCAAGAACCAAAAGAATCACATGTTGTTGCAGTAAAAAGGATCTTTAGATATTTGAACGGTACAAAAGATTTGGGGTTATGGTATCCAAAGGACTCTGATTTCACTTTGGCAACCTATACTGATGCTAATTGGGCCGGATGTGTTGATAACAAATGGAGTACAAGTGGTGGAGCTTATTTCCTTGGCTCTCGGTTGGTTGCTTGGTCAAGTAAGAAACAAGACTCTGTATCTTTATCTACTATTGAACTCGAATACATTGTAACATCCTCATGTTGCACTCATATACTATGGATGAAACAAATGTTGAAGGATTTTGGCATATCATTTGATGAATCGATCTCAATCATGTGTGACAATACCGGTGTAACAAAAATTTCCAAGAATCTGGTACAACACTCCAGAATGAAGCATATATCCATAAGATATAATTTATTGAGAGAGAAGGTGTTGGACAATGAAGTAAAAGTTGAATATGTACCTACAAAAGAGTAGATTGCAAATATTTTCACAAAGCTATTGAGCAAAGATACTTTTGAGTATCTCTGATAGAAGTTAGGGGTTCTTCCCCCTCCTAGTCTACAATAACATGCACTGGGGTGTGCATTGGTCCAAGGTATTATATGCTCATTTTTATTTGGACCAATTTTTTGTGGCTTCCTCATAGGGGGAGCAAAGTAAGTTTTTCAGGGGGAGTTTTTCCCTTTGTCTTTGATGTCAAAGGGGGATCAGAAAAGAAGGTAAGATGGTCCCTAGATGTTGACATTAAGCTATTTGGTTTTTTGTTTTAAAATTTTTCCATAAATGACAAAGGGGGAGATTGTTGGAATGTGTTGAGATGATGCCGATTGCTTGTTGTCATTAATGCTTGTCATTCATGTCAACATATCTTGGTTGTGTGACTGATGTTCTATTTTGGTTCTTTAGTGATCCAGATTGGCCTAGTTATGGATTTCATGATGTAATGATCTATCTTGGGTTGTATGTATCTTGGTACCATTCCTATTGTAACATAATAAGATACATTATTTTGGGTCCGGACCGATCTAGTAGTTGGCTAACATGCTTCAACACGTGGTTTGCATTGTAACATGTATATATTATTCTATGGTTTCAGATATCATGTAGCGTGTTGATTTGAGTGAGGAAGTTCTGTGTGGTCCATAATTTCATTCCTCTCCATTGCAGGAATATTTTTGTGGTAACCTATTTTAATTTGTGCTTGGCCAACTTAGAGATTATGAAATTGTGTTTGGCCGACTTGGGAGATTATGGAAGCATGAAATGTATAAGTATAAGATGTTTTTGTTTGATAAAGGCAAGTGTGATGAATCTGAATCTGAATATCCAAACTTTGTGAAGTGTACAAAAGTGTATGACTAGAGGTAGCAAATAGTGAGATTCTATCCGGTGTCATTGTTGGTGATAGTTATTTTCAATGGTGGATTCCATTTCATCATTCTTTTGGTAGTAAGTCATTTTTTATAGGAAGTGAGCCTTTTTCTTTTGGTAGTGAGCCTTTCTCTTTTGAAAGTGAGCCTTATTGTATCTTTGTCTATAATATCCAGAAAGTGAAACCAACCTCTAGTGATCCACCCTGCAGTGAGTAATTTGGTAGTGATCCCTTGTAAAAATCACCTTAACCAGTGTTTTATAATTGAGAATTAGCATTCTTTGTGGTTTTTCCCTTCTTGGGTTTCCACAGTAATTCTAGTGGTCTTTGTGCATGGTGTTGTTGTGTTCTTACGTGTTCATTAATATTTGACTAATTTAATTTTTCTCTAGATTAATTAAGGTAAAGAAAATTTATTTGATAATAACTAATTCATCCCCCCTCTTAGTTATCTAGACTGTTCAACATATTACAATTAAATTTAGATAGTTATTTTTTTTCACATCACATACAAACATACCCCTGATAGTACAAAAGAGAATAGGAAGATAGTCAAGGAGTACTATTTTTACATGAGTGATGATCGATATCATTCATCAGAGTATGTACAATATTATTTAGAAAAAAATGAGTTGTTACAAGAAAAATATATTACAATGGTTCAACATATCATTTGGTTAGATAATTGCACTGGTCAATTCAAGAGTGCTCGTATGTTTTATTGTTTGTGTAGAATGCATGCAAAGAGGGGTATACCTCATATTTGGATTTTTTTGAAGTTGGGCATGGAAAATGGGAGCATCATGGAGTACCTAAATATTTAAAGAGGGCTCTACTTAAAGGACAACTAAATATTATAGGTGATGTTGTATTCGTTGATGCAAGTTTAATTGTTGAGTGATGTAACAATGCATTGTCAAAAGGAAGGGCACTTGATTTAGAACTGTGTAGGTTCTTCTAGTTGGTTGATGGAGGGATAGTGGGAGAGATATTGGATTTTTAGACAATTAAGGATCATCAAATATGCATTCATTTCAAAGCTCAAATGCAAGTATATGGACTATTTGGACACAAGATTTAGCTTGTTTTTGTCAGATTTATATTAAATGTGAGTGGGATAATTGTGATTTAAGTGAGTGGGTAGATAAATAGATTCCATAATATAAGGTCCCTTTATATAAATCTTGTTCATCTTTACTCAGTGAAATGGAAATTTTATTTGACTATGACCATATTTTAAACCTTGTACACCCAATATATTTTTATGTAGTTATTACACCACATGGGAATGAAGGGAGATCATACTATTGGTTGGAAAAATGTCTTCAAGGAAAAAAATATAATACAACTTGTGACAAATGATGATGGGTTTACATATGTAGGATCAATTGTTATTGCTAAAACTTGGTTATGAACATGTATGATTAGAAAGAATGGTGTTGAGGGTTATTTTAGTCATGCACAACATGCTAGTAAATAAGGGTCTATTGCCTCTCTTGAAAATTAGGGAAACTACTCCAAGGTTCCTTTGTAGTTAGGTCGACCATGTTGGATAACACAATTGTAAGATGAATGTAGTGTTGGAAACAAGCTACAGTAAGAGGGGGGGTGAATAAGTGTTGTGCAAAATTTAACTTTATTACCTTTAACTTCAAAGCATTAACAACATTCAACCATGGTGCATAAACAAGAAAATAAACACAACACTATAACACCAAGATTTTTACATGGAAACCTTGTTAGGGGAATAACCACGGTGGGTGGCTAATCCACAATTATGATTTGAGTATACTCAAATGAAGATTACAAAAAGGGGAACACACTTGCATTCAGGTAAACTGCCTAGAGCTCACTGCTCAAAGGGAAGGTTCACTTCCTTACAAAGGACAATAAAATTAAAACCATTTGAAAGTTTGAACTAAGAAGATTAGCATCTAAAAATACTTGATTATAGTTCTGGTGAAGAACAATAATAGATCTGCTGCCTTACAGACTGATTCTGCACTTCTACTCTATTACCCTCATACACACAACACAAATCTTCTATGCCCAAGTGAAACTATGCATTATCGCTCTTCTTCTATACTCTTATTCACAATTCACACCAATACACACTTCATACATCATACAAAAGGATACAAATGCTTATATATATATCCACAATCATAGAATTCAATTACACTTTGTTGGCTTCAATAGAACACAAAAATAATTACAATGGCAACTAGATCCTTAATTAAATATTTATGTGTATCCTCCAAATTCGATTAAGACATAGAGGGGACCCAAAAAAATATGTATAAACATAAAAATTCTTAACTAAATGCTTCTCATACACCTACGACATAATGTATTCATGAAGTTGACTCCAATACAAGAAAAATTGGGAATAAGCCAACCAAATCTTCTATCTTCCACATGAATTGATACGAGCCACTACACTTTAGAAGTAACAAAGATAATATACCAAAAATCATTTCCTGAGATGCACAACACAAAATAATAACTTGAAATCTTCATACAGATCGATGAACACTGTGCTACCAGATAATCTGTTTCGCCTTATCAATCTTTAATCTGTCTATCGGTATGATAAAATGATAGTGCACATATTTGGTCATCAATTAGAGTTTCCATCAATGAAAACACTAAGTGATACTGTAGTGTCTCTTTCCAACAATCTCCCCTTTTGGAATTGATAGCAACACTTAGTGAAAAATGGCTAAGTGTCAGATCAGTACGAAGATAGACTACGATGCCTATTCCAAAAATTCAATTCTCCCCTAAGATGATTAGCTATTTTTCACTCCACTCTTCTCCCCCTTTGACATCAATGGAAAAGGTAGGGATCACACACCAAAAATGGATCAATCAAAATTGTTATGCAAAAATGCTTCTTTAACTTACAAAAGCTGAAAAATGTTTGCAAAATATTTCTTCAATTGAATTAGAGTAGCGTCCCAAACTCTTTTGAAACTCTCCATGATTGTGATATGGCCATAGATTAGGTAAGATTGTGTCTCTATAGATTCTAAGTTGGTTAGATCACCAACTGCCATAGATTCCTCTCCTTCTTTTAGAGCACTTGCCATCACTTCAATTTTTAGGCCAATGATGCTTATGAGTTCACAGGTTTTGGCAACAATTTTATCATTTTCATGCTTTAAACCTTTTATTTTATTGAGAAAAGACATTACTTCGCCTTCTAATTTCCCAGCACCAACAGTTAGGGGATCAAATCTTTAGAAATAACACCTAACTGAATTTCTAGATCTTTCACCTTCTTTTCATTTGCTTTAGTGAACTTTGAAAAAGAAAACATGCTTTATAGATCTTACCACCTTTTGATAAAGAATTATTTACATTCTTTATACATGTGACTAAAATAGTTTTATCTTTGGCAATCAATACCTTCAATCCACAAAACCTTTTGGCATCGAATTATTTTTATACTTTCACCATAGAAGATTTTTCTAGTGACTCAAAATGAGTACTCACCGAGTTGATCAACTTTTTCAGTTCATTAGATGAAGATCTAGTCAAGTCTTTCACAAAAGAGGGCATGATATTCTCCAATACTCTGGATGCAAGGTTCAACAGTTCACCATCTTCAATGTGATATTTCAGTAGCTCTTCTTGGGGTTTCACTTGAGAAAATGAAGCTAATTTCATTTTATTTATTGGGCTTAAGGTAGATAGGTCAATAGGACCTTCAATTAGTTCTGGTTCAATCTCTTCCTTGTGATTAACCAAGAATTTCTTCACTACCTCAATTGGAATTGGATTCACATCATCTTTATTTTCCTCAACTATTGCTTAATCAATTGAAGGTTTTGATTTGTCTTCAAAGATCTCTATGTTGTCAAATGATACATTCTCAGGTGCCTCAACTTCCATAGGGATTTTTGTGTTATCTTTTGCAAGAGGAATCTGGAAGTTTTTAGAAACATCAAAATTTCCTTCTTCTTCTTATTTCACCAAATTAGATGAGACATTGTCAGCATGTGTTTCCTCATCCACAACTTCAATTCTCTCATTCAACAGTATTTCCCACAAAATTTTCTCTGTTTCTTTTGTGAATTCATCGGGTATACCAATCATTAGCTTGTTAACCCTTATTTTTCTTTTAAATTTTTTTTGGGCCTTGTTCAAAAGTGTCTTCATGTCATCCATAGAAATCACTGGACATAGTTCTGCAAGAATCCTTTCTCTCATTTTTTCCTCTTTTTTTCTAGCACTCAACCTTCTTGATTCCAAAATATCATACAAACTCTTTGGTAGACTAGGCATAATTTCAATCAATACTTTATTGAAAGTATTCATATGTTTTATAATTGCTTCTTCAAGAATTATTTTTTCAGATTCAACAAAAGAATCATACCATTTGCAAAGTGGTTTTAGATTTCCATCCTTAACCAAATCTTTTTCAATTGCTTGTACTGACATATCTTGTTTATCAGTCTTTGCTTTCTTCTTTGCCTAGTCTTCTCCACCAAAAGGATTTCCTTTTGTGATTGTTGCTGCCTTGGTGCCTTGATGTTTAATTTATTTGAAATCTTCATCTGAATCAATTTCATCATCACCAGAAACAACCATATAAACTCTTTTTCTCTTTTTATTTCCTTCCTTTCCGAATCCCTTAGACTTGGTTTTTATAGGGATAGACTTTGTTGCAAAAGTTGAATGAGATACAAAGCTTCTAGTTGTTCTAGTTCGGGAAGATGGTGTTGTCGGACCAGCTGATTGAGTTCTAGCTGCCTCTTTTGCTACTTGCTTTGCAACTTCAACTTCTTCCCTTTTCTGTCTGGATTCTTTTAATAATTCTTCATATATTCCCATACTCTCTACAAGAACTTCTACTTCTTTTTTGACTCTTTTAGTAACTACAGGTTTCCTGAGTTCATTATGAACTTGTGTGTCATTCTCTACATATGTACCAAACCTTTCCTCTATCATATACACTAGTTTTCTTAGTATGTGTTGAGCATACATATCCAGAACTTTCCCATCAACTTCATACCCCATGGGCATTGTCTAGATTGTTCTAGGATCAACAAATTCCATCATAGATAGATCAACATCCACCATGAAGAAAATTGAATCTTTGTACTTCTCTATAATAGAGGTGGGAATCCTCTCCCTTGCTTGCATCATAGCCTCCAAGTTTTTAAAGTATCCCCATATAGTTGCATTCCTTGTTTTGATATCTATAACTTTGTACAATAGATCTCTGATCTATTTAGCTACCAGCTTGTTCTTTTTCCAATGAACCTTTCCAACTCCCAGAACTTCACCCATGAAATAATAGAATAAAAACAAGAGAAAGTTACCATATTTGAAAGAATTTTTCTTGTCTTTCTCTATCTTTGCAAGATTCTTCATTAACCGAATTCTCAACAATTCACAGAGATCGTACTCAATATTTTCCTTGCAACATAGATTGGTGTGCTAGACATAAAACTTTCTCGGCTGGAATGATAAATATTCTATCCAATCACCATAGATGCAAATTTAACATCTATATCGACAATGCTATCAATAGTCATTACCATTCTATCATATGTAGATCCTCTAGCATTAGTTATGGTTTGGTTTATCACAGACTTTAGAATAGGTAATCCACCAGAAGAGTTTAGACTGGTTACTGCACTGATAACTTCTTTTGTATTTTTTAATGGAATGCTAAGCCACATTAATTCATCATGCACTCAACTCAAAACATAATGGACCCACTCCAACTCTCCAAATATGGGAAATTTGACAATCTGTGTGATTTTCTTTGTTTCTAGGATTTTATTTTCTGGCTTTACACAATAATCTTCACCAATGATATGATTATTATACAGATTCAATAGTTGAGAACTTCCTAGTTCTTCGATATTGGCATGAACATAAACCCTAATGTCCTCTGTGTGTAAAAATCTGTACGAAATAGATGAAAACGCTCCTAATGGATCAGTCTCTAAAGACTCAACTACTAGAGGAGTATTCATTTTGACCAAATCACAGGTTTGCGAAGTTTTTTGAAAAATACCTTTTTTTCCAGATCACAATTCGAATGTTGAATCACTTCGATGCTTGAATTTTGCCTCAAATCACCAATGATCTCCTAAGAGCTCTCCAAACCTCTTTTATCCAAATGCAAAGTGACAAATGACAAGTAGAAATGACCTTTTATCACTTTCATACCTAACCTTTTTGTCATAATAAATTCTTCAACCCTAATACATCTGGTTACCCTATTCCTGTACACTGTGATAGGTAAAACTTATGTGGACTTCTAGTATAGCATACCATTTCCTCCAATGAGTTCAAAATTTTTTGTTGATTGTTTATGTATCTATTGTACACTGCATCCACATCCAGTATCACTTACCGGTTAAGGGGGTTATATGATTTTATTGACTGCTCCCCCTAGGCCAAAGGCCTAAGACTAATTCCTGGAGGAATTACCAGAAGTAGGTTCTGGTGCTGCCACATTTTCTTCAACAATAATAGAGGGATCTTTCTTCACCCATTTATTCTACATCTGCTGTCCGACTACATCTGTAGTGAGATTTCCTTTTCCCTTGGTATCCTTCTGCATGTTTTTCCTTTTATTTACTGGACCTCTTCTGTTCCAATAGAATTTAGAAATGTGTCCAATTTTGTTGCTGTTGTAGAACACAACATCTCTTTTTACAGACCAGTTGTTCCACTAATTCCATCTTGATCTGCACTGGTTAGTAGTATGTCCAAGTCTGTTGCACCTATAACATCTGATATTTCTATGAAATTGATTCATCATATTTCTGCATTCGTTTGACTTATGACCAATCTTATGACAATTAACAAATTATCATGAGAAAGATGGACCACGTTGATTCATCCTACTTTTACACTAAGAACACATGTGTCCAAAATTATTGCAATTGTTATAGTATCCATTAAATATTTGAGGATTAGTTTTTCTTACTAGATACCTTCTAGATTTATTCATTTGATTTCCTCATCTAATATTAAGTTGTCTTACCAGATACCTCGCTTGTCACCATGAGTCCTCCGACTGCTAATTAGTTCATCAAGCATGGAAAAGCTAGCTTTGAAATTTTCTTTATACTCATTTGTTGTAGCAAGTTCATTTCTAAGATCATCCATATTATTTTAAAGTGTTTCTTCACTATTTTTAGATTGTTCCAATTCATCATCCAATTGGCTGCATACTTCAAATTTTTCTTTCAGGGACTATGCTAGATTCTCTTCATTCTTCTTTCAATCTTCAATCTCCTTGGTCAGATTCATCATGATAGATTCCATCTCATGCTTTAGTATTGTATTATCTCTTGTAAGCTTCTCGCATTCCTCTGTCTTTTCTTTCAGGGCTTGACTGAGTTGTTCTTCCTTAATTCTCTTACTGTCACTCTACTTAATCTGATCAAAGAGTTCTTTTCTTTTCTCTCTAAAATTATTGATTTTGTCTTTCAGAGACTTAATGAATTTCTTAGCATCTAAGAGGTTTGCTTGCAATTTTTGAACTTCAACCTTTAATTGATCAAGATCATCTAGGGCCACCAAAAGCTGTTGTTGAAGACTGCTTGAATCCATTAGAACACCTTCCAAGATCTCCCCAAGCTATTAGACTTTGTTTTTAGAGGAACTAGCTTTGATACCAATTGTTGGAAACAAGCTACACTAAGAGGGGGGTGAATTAGTGTTGTGAAAAAATTAAATTTATTACCTTTAACTTAAAAGCATTAAAAAAATTCAACCATGGTGCATAAACAAGAACATAAACACAACACCATAACACCAAGATTTTTACATGGAAACCCTATTAGGGGAAAAACCATAGTGGATGGCCAATCCAAAATTATGATATGAGTATACTCAAATGAAGATTACAAAAAGGGAAATGCACTTGCATTCAGGCTCACTTCCTAGAGCTTACTACTCAAAGGGAAGGCCGACTGCCTTACAAAATACAATCAGATTAAAACCATCTAAAATTTTGAACTAAGAAGATTAGCATCTACAAATGACTGATTACAGTTCCGATTAAGCACAATAATAGTTTTTTTTCCTTACAAACTGATTTTGCACTTCTACTTTGTTCTGCTCATAAACACAACACATGTCTTCTATGTGCAAGTGAAACTATGTATTATCACTCTTCTGCTCTGCTCTTATTCATAATTCACACCAATAAACACTTCATACATCATACAAAATGATACAAACAATATTATATATATATATATCCACAATCATAGAGTTCAATTACACTTTGTCGACTTCAATAAAACACAAAAATAATTACAACTGTCAGCTAGATCCTTAATTAAATCTTTATGCACATCCTTCAAATATAGTTAAGACATAGAGGGAACCCAAATAAATGTGTACAAACACAAAAATACATAACTAAATGCTTCTCATACATCCATGACATAATGTATTCATGAAGTCGGCTCCAATACAAGAAAAAATGGTAATAAGCCAACCGGATCTTCTATCTTCCACAAAAATTGATACGAGCCACTGCGTTTCAAAATTAATAGAGATAATATACCAGAAATCATTTCCTAAGATGCACAACACAAAATAATAACCTAAAATCTTCATATAGATCGATGAACACTGTGCTATCAGATACTAAGTTCTACCTTATCAATATTCAATTTGTTTGTTAGTATGATCAAATGATAGTACATGTATCTGATCAACGATTAGATTTTCCATCAATGACAACACTAAGTGATACTGCAGTGTCTCTTGCCAACATGTAGTCTCTCAAGGGGATCTGGATTTTAAATTCTTGGAAATAACATGCAACTTAAAATAATAGATCTAACAATTCAATAAATGCATTGCATGTTCATATCTATAGAATATTTATAATAATTTAATTCTCTTTCAATAATTCCAAACTTTATTTCAAATAAAAATCAAAATATAGAAAGGGTAACAAGAATTAATGTAAAGGAAATTTAAATTAATTGGACGATGACAAGAAACATTCCATTCATCATTTATGTACATTTAAGATGGATTTACAAACCACCATTACAAAAAATAATATTTCACACATTTACCAACAACAACAATGAAATCTTTAAAGGAAATAAGTTACCATATAATATTTTCAGATTTCATGCAATAAGAACACCGTCAAGCATGCACAAATCTGATAAAAAATTGTCACTCGAAGGAGGGCCTAAAAATACTCTTGGTTAAATGTGAAATTGGAGTGAGTTAGATCTTAGGAAAACCCAACTCTGATGGTAGCCCTTTTGTATACTAGGGATTCTTCATGAAATTCCTTATCACATACATAATAGGTTTCCTTTATTTTCCCCTAAAAATTGACAAATTTCTTCAAATGACATCAAGATTTGTAGGGATTTATTGACTTTCCTTAAATTTGAGCATGCAAATATCATTTGTCATTTGTCCATCAAAAAATTTCAAGATGTAGCATGGAAATGGTATGTTAATATTCCACCAAACTCTATCTATTCATGGAAAAAATTAGAAATTTTATTCTTGGTTCAATTTGATCCTTATGTGGGTGCACAAGACCCATCATTTCAATTTGCAGCTATGAAAATAACACACATGAATCAATTTATTAGTTTCATCATAGGTTCATGTTTATGTATCAATGAGTTCAAGCTTTCAATCTGGTTATTAATGATTTAATTTTAAGAGAACATTATTACGAAGGTTTCAATGCTTCATTTGTAGAGAAGATTATATTTTATGGCGAGGTTACCACCCTACATGATGTATTTAACAAATCTCTCTTACTGGCACAATATGGACATGACATTGTTAGAATAGTGAGCAACCGAAATGATAATTATAATTTTCTTGTGCTTACAAGTTTCCAAACTTTGCAGCCTTATACTGGTTTACCCACTGTGCTTACATAGATGCAATCATTTACATGAAGTAGCTACAAAATTCTAAAATTTCCAAGCATCTCATTCTCTAACATTTCAAATCAGGTCAACCCCATACAAGACCAATTTGTGAGTCAATATTAACAAAAGATGACCATAGAGGCAAGTGTTTTATGCTCTAACAAAGTTTTTATGGCATTACACTCTACTTTTAGTCATAATCTGACATATGATGCATTAAATCATGATGAAATTATAAACAAAGAATTAGATGAAAAATTATATCATTTTGATGGTTTGTTTGAAAAAGAGTATGAAAAAGATTTGAAATATGATATTAATAAAAATATAAAACTAGAGTATAATTTAGTTGAAGATGTTAATACTAATGAAAACATTGAATGAGATGAAGCATTAACACAATATTTTTTCCATGAGGAATCAACAAATAAAGAGTTTTCTTCCAATTATTTGAATGATTCTTCTAAGAAAGATGCAAATCAATGTGATGAAGGTACAATAGGTCATGATTTATTTGAGGTAAATATTCCACATATGCAAAATCAATTAAATGAAAAACTTGAGAAATTAGGTTCTCCAAGACTATTAGAACTCACTATGACATATGGATGTGGAATATATTGAATAGATTAAAATTGTGAGATAGATTGCTATGTTTACCTTGGAAGGATGGATTTATATTTGAAGTGGTTGATCACTATTCAAGAGGTACTCATTCCAATATAAGATCATTGAAATAGTCTTCCACTCAATGAGGAAGACAACATAACTAGCATACATGAAGAGGATAATGAATCCATTCGAAAGGATGAAAGTAATTGTGAGAGGATATTATCCATCTTGTTCAAATTTTCTAGATGTAGAAAATGAATTTATTGATGCTTTCATAGATTCTTTCATGATCTTTGATAAAAAAGAAACATCCTTTGACTAGTTGACACAAGGAAATGACCTTGCTAATTTGAATGAAAAAGATATTGAAAGAGAGAACAACATATATCTGGATGAGATTTTAAATGAACCTCTCTTTGAAGGACAAGAAATCAAATTCCAAATGGATTCTTCAAAGGAAGAAGTTCAAAATGGATGTGTAGATTAGTCAAGTGCTTCCCAATAGTCAATTAGAGCGACTTACACTTGTTAGGGGAATGGATCTAACTTTGATGCCAAAACTGACATAGATGAAATTAATGTTTTATTGCAGCAAGAAATTTATGGTAGGACTCAAATGGATGAAGAAAAATAATATCAGATGAACTATCAAGATGTTTCCCTAGAAATCAAATCACTTCAGCATGGCAAGGAAAATAAAATAGGGGAGTATCTTCCTGATTTTGATACTTTGCATTTGAATGAGTTTTTAGAAGGAAATTCTTGTTATGAATTGGATGCTGATTCTCACATTCTTATTGATGATATGTAGGGGAACGATAGGAAAAATTATTTATCCCATGAGGGATAAGTTCTGCATACTTCACACATTGACAATCACGATGATTTGCAACTCAATTCATTTGAGGATATCTATAGGATATTTGATCTCGTGTATGAGTTGAATGAAACAATGTTGTCCCATGGGTATTCCAAATAAGTAACAAATCTCACTTTATGTGTTTCCTATAGGGTTCATCCTTTTGGTTCACATTCTGAGGTACTAGAGTGGAATGGAGTGGTTTTTCATGAGATGAGACCTTAAGAAGATAAAATTGTATAGCATGAGCACACCTTTGCAATTGAAAATCTTCTAAATTAGGTGGTGTCTTTTCATTATCCTTTTTATTTCGATGATTTTCAATTTGAGTATGATACTGGGGAAAATAAGACATGTCTTTGGATTAATTATAGTAAAGAAGAAAATCCAAAGCTTTTAGTTTTTCAAGATTTTCACTCTTAGAATGAACTTATTATACCTAAACATTTTTATTTTTTTAGAGTATAAAGGAATTTTCTAGGCCCAAAACCTTACCTAGTAAGTTAAAGCTCTTGCATATATTGAAAAATCAATCAAGAGGATGTACAATTTTTTTTTAGTTTTATGTTTTTGGGGCTTAGCTCAAAATTGGTTTAGGATTAGGATAGTTAGTTTTTGGTTTAGTTTAGTTTAGTTGGTTTTTCTTTGTTTTTATGTTTCTCTTCTATTTTTGTTTTTGTTTTTTTTCTTCTCTTTTGTTCCCCTTCTTTATGTCTCTTTGTGTTGTTTTTGTTTTGGGGTTTTCTATTTTTGTTTCCTATTCTCATTTCCTTTTTGTTCTTTCTTCCTTTCGTTTGTTTGTGGGTTTCATGAATGTTACAAATCCAAATGTCAACCATGAATAGGATGGCCATGGTATTTCTATTTTCAAATATTTTCCTTGTTTGAACTTGAGGTCTACTAACCCTTCATTAAGCCTAGAATTCTTAGATGATCTAATATATTGAAATTAGTGAAGTGTTGAATTTAGTTGCCTGAATCTTATTATCTATAATTAAATGAATCAAGATTTGGATTTTGGATGGATGGTAATGAAATTTGAACATAAGGAAATATAAAGATGTTTCATGAATCTTAGTGACTACCATGATTCCCAACCCAACACCAAGTGATAGCTTGGTGGCAAAAAAAAGGAGAAAAGAAACATAAACTATGAAATGGGTGATTCATATAATCTCTACCGAGGTTATGGATGCTTGGCTAGTAGTAGAGCTATGTTTGATGGAATCAAAGATATCTCTATCAAGGCTATGGATTCCTGGCTAAGAATAGAGCTATGCCCAAGTCACACCAACTTGGTCCCAAATTGAAAAGAAAAATAATATATATATATATATATATATATATATAAATAAGTTGGGAGAAAGGCAAGATCATATAACTTTTCTTGAATTACAGGTCATTTTATTTCATAATTACCATTTTTTGAAGGAATAAACCATGAGAACACACTATGAGATTCAAGTATCCTATTGTGATGGGTGAATTGGTCAAAATACTTAGATTGATGAGGACTCCTTTGCTTAATTTTGGGTTCTTTTCCCTTTGAGTTTAAGCCTATCTAATTTTTTTTGAAGGGGAAATTCTTTTCAAGAATTTTATTCATTGGTTTCTATTTTTTGTGCATTTTCACTCATGCCCCATTTTTTATTTGGAAAAATGGGTACCCCACTCTTTTCTTCTTTCCCATTGTTGTTCTTCTTCATTCCTTTTCTCTCTCATTATTTCTTATTTCCTTCTCTCTCTTCCTTTTCCTCCTTCTCTCTTTTTATTTTCCTTGTTTTCTTTCTTTTGAGTATCCTCTTAGGTATCAAAAGTTTAGGCTTCTTTTTTTTGGTATAACTATATCATTGGGCCCAATCCTTGATCCCTGTTTTAGTGTTCAGTGTCTTTTTGTCTTTCACCCTTTCAAATTTTGGGCCTCAGGCTTACTGAGGTTTTCCTCCCTTTTGTGCCTTAGTGTTTTTGAAATTTGGAACACACATCAAAATTTGGGCATTGCAAATTTAACTTACCCTTTACACTAAAAAATTCAACATAAGGTATAGTGAAACTCTGATCTCCAACTCCTGACCCTTCCTCCATGGCTTTATTAAATCTTATTAAGACCTCCGAATTTCAAATGCTAGAGATACCATTTACCAACTTTCTTATAGAGGTGAAAGAGGTAAGAGGTATCCCTGTTCTCTGACCCTCGACAATGTACGAACATTAGTAAAATATTTGTTTTCAAGGTACGCTTTCGGGCTTTGGGAATTTTTCTTACCAAATGCCAACTCTTAATAATAAACAATAAATAGCAGGCTCAATACCTGAATCTTGATAGCCTTAAATCTTTTGGACTTCACAGGTTTCATTTATCACATACCTTAGAAAATTCACAAGGGGTAAGGGGAAACCTCAACCCCTGATCTATGACACATTAGCTTAGACTTAACAAATTTTGAGAAACCTTTCGGATTTTGGGTGTTAGTAGTACCTCTTACCCATTACTTATAAAGGTGTAAAGGGTAAAGGGTAAGCTTGAACTTGACCCCCAATTAAACTAATAAAACATAACCAAAAATGTCTTCCTCTGTGAAATCTTTTGGACATCAGGTATCAACAATACCTCTAGCCCATTTCTTATAAAGGTGCAAAGGGTAAGGGTTATCCCTAAATCTTGATGTTCGAAAATGATTTCTTGATTTTGAATATTATAAAGAATAGATTCATCTTCTGTGTTCAAAAGATAAGGTTTAAAATATAAAAATGAGGTTGATTAATAGTCATAAGTTTAGTGGCAAGGAGTAAATCAAAAGGCCAAACTTTGATCCCCGATGTCCTTTTGGACTTTGTGAGTTGGAGATACCACTTAATTGATACCAATTCCAATAAGGTAAAGGGTAAAGGGGGTCTCTGATCCCTGACACCTGATCAAGCGATGAAACATATCATTAAAGAGATTTTATTGATAAGAAAAGGGTAAAGGATATCTCTAATGTTCGATACCCAAGAGGCTTTGAAACTTAGCAAAGGAAATTTGTTCTATGAGTAGCAAGTATGAGGGATCCCCGATCCTTGATACCTAAAGATGGTAAAATGAAAGAAACGAGTGTTTAATTGTAGATGCTGGTGGTAAAGGGTATGAGGTAAGCCTGAAGGATGAACACTTATTTCTTAAGATGGTTTATAACAAGAAACATGATAAATGTCTGATCCCTGATCCTCGACCTCCAAAGAACTAAAGCCATGAACTAGCTAAGGATATTTGAGTCATTCAATAAGAAGGATGAGAGATGCTCAATCCCTACTTCCCGAAGGAACATAAGTATGAAGATTTAATTCTTAAGGGAAAATGATCTAATCCTTTGGTACGAGGTAAGGGATAAGCCCAAGGCTCACTCCTCAAAAATTCATGTGATCTCTAACCTTCTTTCAAACAAGTTATTATTTTTCAATGTGAGATATACTAGGACTAATATAACTTGGTTTTTGAAAGCCTAATTTATTTTGATATATAAGTAAATGATAACATGTTATATTTTTATATGTAAGAGATGTGCCACCAAGGGATTTCACAAAGAATAAAGGAAGCAACAATGGAGCATATCCTAAAATCTATTGTAATTATAGAATCAGATGTAAGGGCTAGTTACACAAGCATGGATTGATAAGGTGATGAATAAGAAGGAAAATCTCTAGTCCTTCAAGAGGAGTTGGCTTCCTTCAAATATTTACAATAGAAAATGGAAAATTTAGCATTTTATTAGAAAATCAAGCTCTAATATCACAAAGGGCCAGTAATGGAAACAATAAATAAAATAGTGTGAGCATTTACTGACAACTTTACCAAGTAACTAAGACATGTGTTGTTAGTGTTGTGTGATTTTTATATCTGTTCTTCAATAAAGCATTGTTGACAATTCCCATGCCCAAATGCAAGAATAAAATTTGGTGTTGGAATTTTGGTTAACTGATGGCCACTTCAATTAGTTTTTTAGTTTATTTTAGTTGCTTTTTATTTCGTAAGTTTAGTTTAGCTAAGATTCAAACTAGTGCACCTAGTTTTTCTTTAGTTTAATTTTTAGTTTTCTTTAGTTAAAAAATCAAGCGCTAGAGGTACTTCCAATTAGCTTTTTATTAGATCCATAATTTTAGGAACTTGGATCTCTATATAAATTTGGTTCTAGATCATTTCTAAGTATTCGATTTTGATGTAATTTTCTATAGTTAAACAATACAATCTCAACGTGGAATTACCTATTGACTTTGTGAATTATTGATTCAATCAAAGGGTTACACTTGTTGGATGCATATTGATTTGGTATCATGGTGATAGTATGAATATTTTATTTCAATCTAAATTGTCAAATTAGTAATATTTTGTTGGTAATTATGGACTTAAGTAGGATTTTATCTCAGATATGTGCATTCTTGACAGTGTTTAGATTGCATGAAATCTAAAAATATTATGTGGTGACTTATTTCCTTTGAATATTGCATTGTCGTTGTTGGTAAATGTGTGAAATACTATTTGTTATAATGGTGGTTTGGAAATCTTGCTTAAATGTACATAAATGATGAATGAAATGTTGATTTTCATTTCCCAGTTAGGTTACATTTCTTTTACATTACTTCTTGTTACCCTTTCTAGATCTTTTGAATTTTATTTAAAATAAATTTTGAATTATCGAAACAGAATAAAATTATTGCAAATATTCTATAGATCTAAACATGTAATGCATTTATTAAATTATTAGATCTATTATTTTAAGTTGCATGTTATTTCCAAGAAGTTAAAATCCATATCCCCTCATGAAACTACATTGATTTTATAACTGTGCTATCCAACACAATCAAGACTTGACTACATAGGATCCTTGGAGTAGTTTCCCTACTTTTCAAGAGAGGCGATAGACCCTTATTTTCCATGACTAAAATCACCCTCAATAAATGTAATTCTTGCATTTGAGGACTTTGGGAAGCACAAAAACATACTCATGTATTCACACTTAGTTGTAGCAATGAGTGTTAATTTATTGAAGCATCATACAAAACCAAGAGCATAAGAACTATAGATGATTGCTAATTCTGATCATGAAGCAACATTGTAAACTCTGAAGATAAGAGATGGCCCCTCAAGACCACTTGAGTAGCAGATCTATTTTTTCCATGGGGTAGGTGTTATGCCTTGCATAACCACCCCATATTTTTCCTTGGTCAAAATGGGTCCCCCTTGTTTTTCTTTATCTTTGTTTTTTGTTTTTGTTTTTGAGTCTATTGGAGTCGGAATCGGAACTGAATTGGGTTCTATTAGTTCCTTGAGGCTTGTTTTTGGTTCCATCTCGACAGTGTTTTTCTTTTTCTTTGTTTTGTCTTCAACGAAATCAGAGCTGGAATGGATACTAACTTAGTCCTTACTAAAGATTGAAAAATCGTAATCAATTCCGACCCCGCCTCTGCTATTTTGACTTTTGGTTTTAGTCTTGACTTTTTGTTTGTGTTATTAAGTAGGTCATTTTAGTTTACTTTTTTTTTTTACTTTAGTTTGTTTTTAGTTGGCGGACCCGAAACCGGAATGGGAATTGAGTTTGGGAATTTTATGAATTTGAGATTCCGTTTCCATTTTAGTTCCGCCCCCCCCACTTTTGTCGTTCAATTTTTTTGACTGGAGTTGCACTGCAGACGAGTGTCCGTTCTCTTAGAGTTCCGACTCTGCCTTTACTACATTTTAATGCATTAATGGTGGTTGCCGGTGTAGGTAGAAATTCACATATTTACCTCTATTAAGGGTTAAAGCCGATCATTATTGTTATTATTACAAGTTTAAGAGTGCGAAGAGCAATAGCAGAGTTCGTTTTAGAAAATTGATCAAGATAGAGAAGGGATATTGTGTGCGAATCAATTGAGAAAGTTAGCTCGGGTTTGTTTGTGTTTGAGGTAGGTCTCTTATCTTTGTGGTTCGTTGTTTATTTGTAGTTGTGTTTGTTTTGTTTGGATTTATATTTGTTCGCGTGTTCAATCATTATGTTTTAAAGAAAATCTATGATCATTGATATGATTGAATGAGCAGGTTCTTGTTTTGTTTGATTTGTTTTCTTGTTTTATCATGTCATTTCTTTCTATTTTAGGGCACGGTCACTTTCACGTCTTAATTGTGATGGCATCATGTTTGTTTTTGGTTTGCAATAGATTAGATTAAATTTAGTGGTTTAAGTAATGTTGATTAGGGTTAGAAATTTACAGTGAGGTAGATTAGAGATTTTTACAGTGAGTTAGGGTAGATTAGATTTATTGTTTAATTAGGGTTTTGTTGTTTGTGTAGAATGGCAGGGTTTAAACCCGTGCCCTAGTTTTTGTTATCGGGTCTGTTAAATTAGGGTTTTGTGTCTATCGATCAATTAGAATATGATGCCCTAAAAGATATGCAATCATTCCCTATGTTCATATGAGTGTGGAGTTTTAAAGCTCCTTTTCCATTTTATAGCGACCTAGGTTTGAATTATGAGGTTGTGTTGAAAATAAATAAAATATTTGATGACATCATGATTAATATAGGCGGAGGCAGGATCGGAAATGACTATGAATGGAAGAATTTTGTTATATGAAAGTTATCGATTCCATTTCCTTCCCGTTTCCAACTTCGTGTATAATGGGAAAGTCTTTCTTCAAAGTAACAATGACCAAGTCGAAGGCGGAGCCGGAATGAAAATAGAATGTGAAAGAAATGAAAATTAGAAGAAAACTAAATCTATTTTTTCATTCCGATCCCGGTTCTGATAACCTCCCTGATTCCGACTCCGAGTCCATTCATTGTTAGTGAAGTATCTTTATTGGTTTTTGCTTCGAGTCCACCAGTGTTGTAAAAGGGATTGTTTTGAGTTTCTGTCTAGTTCCGACTCTGATGTATATGCAAGAGGTATGATTTAAAAGCATGTTTTATAATGATTTATAAAAGGTCTAATTAGAGGTTTGTTTGCAGGAATTGAAAGATGTCAGGAACGTCAGGAGAGGTTGCTCGAAGGAATCAACTAGCTGGAACATCAAAGGCAACAGCAAAACCAAAGAAATTAAAGCCAGAGCAACTGCCTTATACATTGAGGTATGATTATAGGAATCCAGTGGTGAAAGTGAGCAAGGTGGAATCAAACTGGTCAAATATCATGGATACTAATCTGGGCCAGTACAAATTTGAAGAATTACATGAAGAGACCTTTGCAGAACAAGGAAACTTGACAGGGAGAACACAAAGGATTGTTGACTCCGGTCTTGCACATATCACTGTGTTTCCTATATCAGTTCAGTGTCCGGAGTTGATATTGATAGTAGCCAGTACTTACAATCCTACTACAAGAGTATGCATGGATTCACAAAACCATGTGATTATAGATTTTACTCCGCAAATGTTCCAAAGTATATTCAATGTTCTTGATCCCAAGAAATTAGTGTAGTTGACTGAAGCGGAGGCATTGGAGAAGTATGGAAAACATAAAGACTCCAATAAGTCTCACTTAAATAAGAGGTGGCTGACCACAGAGAAGAAATCCTATTCAAGCTTGCAGACCAGCCAAAGAGGGTAGATTTCAAGAAGGAGGTATCTGACTTGATATTAATGTTGTCCAGAGTGTTTGGGAAGAGGGATGCCTTCCACTTCAAGGAATGGATGTTTCATTTCATTCAATTAATCTTTCAGGGTGATTACCAGTTTGATTGGTCGATGATTGTTTTTGATGCCATACATGATCAACTCACAAGGGTCAGAGACAGAATAAATCCTTCTTCATGACTTCTTATGTGGTTTATGCTGCAGCAAGATTGGGGATTTTCCTAGAATTAAACAAAGTAGGTATAATGGGAGTCTTGGATGGACAAAAGAGCGTATGGGAACACTATTATCAATTATCCGTTTAGGTTGCTAAGACTCACTTTAGAAGAGTCAATGATGCATTTTTATATGTGGTTATCAACCAATTGAGTGGAAATGTAGGATACAGGTTGAGTCTGGAAGCTATGGCTTTTATTATTGAATGGGGAAGTTGGTACATTCAATACCCTAGATTTACATACTTCAGGTTATTTGGTTTTGAAGGCCACCCACACTTGCTTCCAAGATGCTGCAGTAACAAAATAGTGCTTATGGAATTTGTATATCAAGCCATTGGAGTTAATGCTCGGTTCGGGATTAAGCACAAGACTTGATGCCACAAATTTCCCATGAAGTTGGGGGAGTATGGTTGCCAACACTTGAAGGGAGCAAAGGTAAATTGTAATGAGTTGATACAATTGAAATTGGGATTGTATACAACTCGTAAGTATTTTGATCCAAGGAAGAAAATGTATGCCTTATTACCTTCAGTGTTCACTAGACACTTTAATCTATTAGAGGACTTTTGGTGTGATCGGCAGGATGAATATGATTTGAGGAAGAAGAACTATGAGAGATTGACGGTTGCACTTATGGCCCAGTTGGGTGTTAAATAAAATATTCCTGACACTTTGGTGGATGACGGAATTGTATTGGATCCCTCATATGAAGCCTTGAATATTGGCACCAAAAGCTTAGATCCAATAGACTGGAATGAGGAAGAAACAATTGATATTAAGAGGATTGGAAGAATAGTTTTGGATAGAAGTGTGCAATGGTTGAGGATAAGAGCTCAAGCTCCTCAAGAACCAACTCCTAAGAAGGGTAAAGGATATAAGAGGATAAAAAAAAGACACCTCCCAAAGAACCATTGGAATTCTTTCCTCCCGACATTGAAGAAATGGAACTTGAGGTGGTAGATGATGAAGAAGAAACACAAGAAGGAGATGTTCCCATTGGAGGATCTACTATTTCTATGCCCACATTGGGTGAGTCATCCACACAAGACCCACTTACAAGGAAGAGGAGTAAGGAAATTCAAGAAGGAACCCTTCATAGCATGGCTGAAACTATTAAAGGAAAAGAAGTGGAGGAAGAAGTTCTTGAGGTTGAGACAGATTCAGATGAAACTTTGTCAGAGAAGGATTTGCAAGAAAACATGCCTTTAGATCATACTATTGAGCAGATTCTTACACAAGAATAGCAATGGAAACAATTTGAGAATGCTACAAAAGATTCTAATGCAAGGGCTGCAGTAGAGAAGCAAAAGGAAATGGATGATAAGCTACAAGCTGATGCTCTACTTCATCAACAACAATTACAAGCAAAACAAGTTGAATCAAGGGCAGTAATTGATGAAGTAGAGAAGCAAATGAGGCAACAAGAGCATGAGATCAAGGTCAAGGAAGAAAATGACAAGCTAGAACTGATACAGAAGATCCATGATCTTGAGGAGGAGAAAGCAAGAAACCGAAGGGAAAAGGAAATCCTGGTTGCCAAACTGAAACTTGCAGAAGAAACTTGACAGAAAGAAGAAGAAGCTGAAGCTCTAAGGAAGAAAAAAAGATACTGAAGAGTTAATAAAGAAACAGCAAGCTGAAGAAGAAAGGGAAAAGGTAGAGAAGCTCAAGGCCTTATAAATGGAAAAGGTCAGAAGGGAAAAAGAGGCCGAAGAGCTGATTTGGAAACAACAGGAGGAAGAAGCCAAAGCTGCAAAACTTAAGGCTTTGGAGGCGGAAAGAATGGAAAAAGAAAGATTAGAAAAGGAAGTTCAAGAAAGAGAAGAGGAGGAAGGAAGGAAGAGAAAAGAATAGAAGGATAGAGAAGAGGCTGAGAAGTTGGTGCAGATGCATGTGCTATAGGAGCAACAAGAGAAAACAAAGGTTGGTTCTCAACTTGAGGTAAATATTCAGCCACCCTCTACAATTGCTGCTTCGTCTTCCATGATGATGACTGCTCCCAGTGCTCCTATATGGTTGAAGTTAGACTTGCAGAAGAGAGGTGGAAAACATCCTCAACCTCTTAATTGGGAGGACATGATGAAAGGAATTGAACAGGAAAAGCCTAAGAAGAAGGCTAAAATCTTACATTCTACCAAGCTCACAGATAAAGGGGAGATAGTTGCTCAATGTGCCATGCCTATGATAGAAAAGGAGGTAGGGGACATGTAGCTAACCGACTATCAATTGAGTACGGTTAATTTGGGAAGACCCACTAGGAATCAACAAATGGATCTAATTGATGTAGTGGCGTCCACAAATAAATCAAGGATGATGAAGGACAAATAAAAGAAAGATGAGCTTAAAGGTCAACTGGATCAGTTACATTCATTCTTGAAGAGTGTTTCCTCTCCAAGGTCACAACAAGTTGCAACCATTGAAACTCCTATTTTGTTAAGCAAAAAGGAGGTAGATGATTTGGTGCAAGTTAGAGGTAAAGCGTAGATGGTAGATAGATGGATAGATAAATTGAACCGTGAGGTAGGTGAGATTTTAGCAAAAGGATTTGAAGCCTACAAAGAAGCAGAAGGAGTAATAAAGGAGATGCATCAATATGTTGAGGCATTAGAAAAGCAAGAAGAGGAGTACAAGCAGTATAGTGAAAAGTTAGAAAAGATAAGTACATTTCCTCTAACTACTCTTCTTGAGCAATCTATACTTGAAGATGAGAACAAAGATTTTGGAGAAAAGACTTCTCACATACTCAAGTTTAGAACTGGCTTTTTGAGCAAGCATAAGGATGAGATTCAGGAAGCAGTTAATAATTTAACTGAGCAGTTGGAAGAATTGGAAGCGGTCATGGCCATAATTGTAGATGTAAATGCAATGAAAAAAGATGGCATGCCTTTGAGTCAGGTAAAAGAGAAGTGGAATGAAAGATTTCAAGGACTCATGCAGGAGAAGGATGATGGAGGAGACTTGGTGATAGATCAACTTGTAGAAGTCAAAGAAGAGATAAAAGCTGCAGGGAGAGAATTGATAAAGGTTAAAAGTATGAAAGAGTTTGCTGCAGTTGAGTTGGATTGGATTAGATTTGAAGATAATTGGATTGATGGGCCATATATGGATGCTTTACAACAAGTTTTCACTAGTTATGATGAGTTCATTGCGGATCCAGCTCCACATGCATTAAAATCCTGCATGCATAATGTTCTTCTTCCTTGCATGTTGCATGCATGCAACACTGACAGTCTTGAGGATGCATGAATTCTTTTCTTTTATTCTATATTCTATTTTTAGATCAAAATGAATGTATGATGTAAGAACTCAAGATCAAAGTTGATCTGAGTTTCCAAGAAAGTTGATTGTTCCTAAAAAGGTGGAATGCCTAAAATGGAAGTGAAGTTTGAACTTCTTTTGTATATCTATAAATATCTGATGGGTATCATATTGTAAAGGTTGGCTAATTAAGAATTGGATTAGGTTACCTGATATTAAGAGATAGAGTATTTTTGCAGTGATCATTGTTTTGAAGATACATTGTTACCTGATAGTTGTTACAGTTAATAGAATTGCAAGTTTTCTCGAAATATGGTAGTTTGCATTGAGTTGTTTTGTTTGATAAAGTTAATAAGTTATAATCCATCTGAATGCCAGTGATTGTGCTATAGCATGATAGTTTCTTATGTGGTGAAAGTCATTAGAAGAAACCAGATTTAAAGATTATCTTGTTAAATTGTCATTGAATTAAGTTTATTTGAAGTTTGTTGATCTATGATCTTAATGATGAATGAATGTGTTTTGAAATCCTTGAAGTATTCGTGATATTGTAAGTGTGGAATTAATTAAGCACCTAAAATGTATGCAACGGTATAGTTCATTTTATAGGTTGTGTCATTTGATGGTTCTCTAGATCTGATTGAAAACATTTATTATTGAAGATATATGTCTGGACATTAGATAAGATTGATTCAAATTTACTGGTTACCCCTTTGTCCTATCTTTTTCTTTTGTTTAAAACCCACTTGTTACAAAAAGAGAGTCACAACTTAAAGTCTTTTTATTACCAGCACAGGCCCCTTGAACATTACAGTTGCATGAACCAATTGAGTGACACCAGACAGTTGAGAACCAACTACCAGGACCTTCGGAGTTAGGCCACTATATGTAGTCTTTCTTTTTCAGGAGAAATAGAATAGCAATATTCTGTTTTAATGTTGTTTGTGTCATTTTAACCATCAACAGAAGTTGGCACTAGAAGGAGGGCCTTAAAGGACAAGTTGGCTCGTGGAAGATCTTTTTCACCAGAGGCATACAAGAGGGTTGTCAGATCCTCTACTAATCGTGAACTATTTGAAGAACTTCAAACCCCGGTTAGACCAAGACCTCATGCTCATAGGGTAGAAATACCTACCTTACCACCACCGCTTACTCCACCAGGATTTTCACCAAATCCACCCACACCACCACTGAATAGGCCTTTCTCACCACCAATTCGGCCTGCATCACCACCACCTGCCCAACCAATCCCACCAATGGCTTACTTTGTGAATAATCCCTCCCCGTTAGGGACTATTCCCGGGGGATTCCATGATTTACCAAAGAACCCAGAGAAGTTTTGCCCGAAATACATGCATGGAGAATGAAGAAGTGCAGAGGAACATATATAAGCATTCAAAGATGCCTGCACACGAGCTCAGGTTGCTCATCAAGATGTGGTATGTAGACTATTTCCCTATTGTCTAGGAGATATGGCATATAATTGGTATCTAAATCTGCCCCAAGGATCTATTCTGGGTTGGACAGATTTAGAAAATGCTTTTATTAATCAGTTTAGGGTTTATGTAGACCTTGCCATATTATATCACCAATTTGCCACCATAAGGAAGGAACATCATGAACCCCTTCCCTTGTTCAACACTAGGTTTCAAAGGATGTATCGTAGGCTACAAGAGCCTTATTTAGTGCCAGAAGCTGTGGCCATACAGGCGTATCTCATAGCTGTAGATCCTTTGATTGGCCTGTTCTTGCAAAGAACTTATCAACCTTATCAGATAGACTCTCTATCTAAAATTTACCATTTGGCTATCAAATTGCAACAACAGATAAGTCTACAACCACCAGGTTTAGGAGCAGCCCTTCCTCCTATGAATTATCAGATGCCTAATCCACCATTATATAACACTGTTCCAAGGACATCTTATTCCCATTATGGACCTGTATCTGAGTTGCAAACTCCACCAACGGTGCCCTTCTTTGGAAATAGCATGCATGATTCCTCACATCAACCACAACATCAACCTCAAAGTCAATCACAACAAGGGGGAGGATCAATCCATGTCCATTCCCCAACCATAGTTCAAAATGTGCAGAATGATCAAACTGTTCAACTTACAAGTGAAGTAGAGACTCTCAAAAGGACTTTCTCTCAAATGTCAAATGACATGGCACAAATCAGGCAAAACCCTCCCAATAATCAAAACCAGAACTATAACAATCAGGGAGGTTATAACTATGAAGGGAATTACCAGAATCAGAACACCAATAGGAATTTCCAGAATCAGAACTCCTCGAACCAGAATCATCAAAATCAGAATAGAGGATATAATCAAAGATTCAACAACAACAACAATAATAGGCAGTGGAACACTGGACCTAACAATGGAGGAGTTCCTCATAATTATCAAGCAGGTGAAGAAAGAACAAACACTGCTAATGTTGCTGATTTGAATTTTATGATAAATTGGTGTAGGTTGCATGATACAGCAGCCCATTCTGAGGTCAATTGCCCAGAAATGGAGAAGATTGTGAAGATAGCACAGGCTGATGCCCATCCTCAAGCAGGAAATTCCAATCAAGGCAATGGGTCACTCAGCACTGCTATGACTTATGAAACTGTTGAAGAAAAGTATCAATTCCCTATGCAAGGAGATAATCAGCCAGAAGAGGATGTTTATGATGCTCAAGCCTTCCAATCTAAGGGTGGCCATTTCCTAAGAAATCAAAACAAGGGGCCATTCACAACATCTGCACCCCCAAATAACATGGTTCCACCAAACTAGAACACAAATAATAATCCACCTCCACCAAAGGGACCCTCTGATTCTCAGAATAGAGGTAATCAGCCTTCTTTTCCTAAGTACCAAGTTAGGAATGATTCAGAATTTGACTTTGTTGCAAAATTACAGAGGCAAAAGACATCATTGTCTTTCTTTGATATCATGAAGTGGTGCCTAGCTCAACGAGAGGTGGTATTAAAAGATTTGGAAGAGGCAGATCGCTTAAAAGGGAAAGGTAAAGTGACTCCCACAAAGGAGACCAATGTAGCAATGTATAAAGGTAAGACCAGTACCCCACCTTTCTTGTTAAGTTTGAGAATCTTTGGAAAGAATATACATAATTGTTTATTAGATTCTGGGGCATTAGGGAATGTTATGCCTTTTTCGATTTGTAAGAAGTTAGGATTGAGTCCTATCCCAACC